>OY734942.1:26239818-26819556 GCA_963457585.1 Spergularia bocconei | reverse complement strand
CCTCAAAGGAATTTGCTCAGAAGCACTATCATGACCTTAGTGAGAGACCTTTCTTCAACGGCCTCTGTGATTTCTTGAGCTCTGGCCCAGTCCTTGCAATGGTTAGTGTAGCATCCTTCTTTGTGTCATGTGAAATACGGCTCGTGTTGTTTGTGACTTGACTTTTCTCATTTTTATAGGTTTGGGAAGGTGAGGGTGTGATCAAGTACGGCAGAAAACTTATTGGAGCCACCGATCCCCAAAAGTCAGAGCCAGGGACGATCAGAGGAGATCTTGCCGTAGTTGTTGGAAGGTATATTTATTCATCTTCTTGGACTGCACTATGCACTGTCCACTATCCACTGCTGTTGCTTTTGAACAATTAGTTATAGATGTTTGCCTTGTTTAGGCAGTGCTAATCTGACTACTTGGCCGCAACTGCAGGAACATTATCCACGGAAGTGATGGCCCAGAGACTGCCAAAGACGAGATCAACTTGTGGTTCAAGCCAGAGGAATTGGTCTCCTACACAAGCAATTCCGAGAAGTGGGTCTATGGGAACAACTGAAGAATTCATAGGGTTATGATACATTGATGTTATTCCCAATTTGAATTGCTGCTAATTTAGGTCCCATATAGAATTTGGGATATACAGAAAATTGCAACAATAAGTTGAAAATTTCTTTGCTTAGATCCCTGAGCATGGCATTACTTCCTGCTCATGGGTTGTAGTTCTGCAATAATGTAGTTCGGCCAACTGAGAACATTCGATGTGAATGTTGATGAAAGTGAGCTTTTTTGTTATGGATATTGGCTGATGATAATCTCCCATTTTCGTGTTTGTGGTGATTTCGACTACCACATGAACCTTGTAGTCTACTTTCTCTGAAGCGCCCTTTTTAATCTAGTATTCGGACGATCCATTATGGCGCGTTAGTCTAGTGACCTAATGGAAAATTGGACCCTAGTACGTCATAACTAACCCTTTCATCGAAATGCGTGAGAGTAGAGACGAGTGAGGCTAAAGCGCGATGGTGGCGAATTTGGCTGAGGTCATCGAGGGAAGGTGAAGGTCCGATGTAATTTTTGAAAGGCAATGCACATTTGTTGGTCTTAGCCCTTCTTTGGGGCATAGATCTGTAGAACTGTAGCGGACGTCTTATATATCATATCATGATACTATTGACACGAATATTATAAAGTGATTTTTTCCCGTGGTCTCTCATGTTAGGTGAGGGTAACAACATAAGGGTAACAACGTAAGCGTAAAAAATGCGATTTTATGATAAAAATCGATATAAAAAGCATCATCATAAGACAAAAGATGGATTATGGTAGTTCTTGCCATTAATAATTAAGGTAAATTGGGTGCTTGGTAGAATGGTAGTTACTACAACCGACTATGAGCTGTCAATGAAATTTTTTACCGTGCTACTAAACGCGGCGTACTAGTCATATGACGCTTACAAACTCAGCGTTTCACAGCTACACCACCACCAACTATATTTCCAGAAAACAAACTCTTCCTTCGAATTTGGTCTCTTCTAGAGGAAGCAACTCAATTTCGATTTCCCCCTTCACCCCGACAAATCTCACGAAACCCTAACCCTAATCCCCAATTCAATTTTTTTTCCGCTGTCCGCCTTAATTTTATTCTCGATTCGCAAAAATTCTGGTACGTGTTTTTCTCTCTCTCTCACTCTTTATTCAATTTCGTGAATTAATTAGGGTTTTTGTTTGAGATCGTGTTATATATCGTCGTTATTTTGTAGTTGTTGATTTTGCTGCTATAATTTGGGTAATTAGGGTGAATATTTGGGGATTTCATGTTTAATTGATGGTGTAATTAGTTAATTTAAGATGAATTGACTAATTGATTTTTTTGCTTCATTGTTGTTATTTTTTCTATGATTATTGTAGTTCTGATTTGTTGTTAATCGACGCGTTGATTGTTATATCTTAGATGGTATAGTTTGCTGACAACAAATAGCATGAGTAGTTTGTTAAAATTGTTACGATGTTCGACATATTTCGATAGTAATCGAAAGAAATTTGATGCCGGGACACACATTTTGTCGTTAGAGAGCCCGGTTTTGGTGTCTCCTTTGTGACGATCGATTAGTATCATCATTGTTGATGCCGATTTTTTATTGCAGATGGCGACTAAACCATTAACAAGCGAGGCTATCGCAATGACGGAGAAGAAAATGGACATGTCATTAGGTATATCAGTTCGAAAGTTTTAGTCTTGAAAGTTATTGTTCGTGGCAGAGCCTTGGTGAATTTGATGGTATGTTGCTTACTAGAAGAGTGGGTTTGTTTGTCGTTCTTTTGTAGATGATATTATTAAGATGTCGAAGACAAATACTGGTAACAAGAAGCAAAGGGTACCGGTAAGTGGAAGACCTGATAGTACTATTGTTTGTTGATGTTATATTATGATAATTGGGTAATGGTTGTAGATGTTGAACTCTCTTTGCTCATGAAATTGTTTGGGGGCGCAGAACAAAGGTCGTGGAAATTTTAATGGGAACCAGAATAGGTCTTTCAAGGTGCGACAATATATGGACTCGAGGTCTACTGTTAGGCAGGTTCGTTATTGTACGTGAGTTCTTTCGATTTTTCATCAGGTGTAGGAAGCATGAATTACTGGCTTTCCTTTCATGTATAGAAAGGTTGTAACGAAGTTTCTTATGTTCATTTTCTCCTTTAGGGGGTTCTTGCCCAGAAAAGGACCAGCTTTCAAGGAAACAATTTTCCTTTGGCAGCTGAAGCTGCTCGGAAAGCAGCAGCTGCCCCATTCCGTAATGGGCCTGTCAACCGTAGGAATGCTGGAAATTGGAATAGAGCAAGGTACATAATTTTTTCCTATGCTTTGTATTATCGCGTATAGTGTATGCTTTGGTAGCAACTGCCTTTATTGTTCATTCTGATGGGAGATTCTGTTACTTGTTCATGGTAGAGTATATTCGTATAATCAGTGTGCAATGAATATTGTTTCATGGCAGGTAATCTGTGATCCTGCTTCTCTTGGCATCCACCTGGGTCCAGTTTATATTGATGGAAATATATGTTGTGGTCTTCGGTTTATAAGCTTCACCAAATAGCATGTTGTGCGCTATCTGTTTCATCTATAAATGCATTAGGCTGCTCAATTGGTCAGCTTTTGAATTTGTCATCTCACTTGCACACCTCACTGTATTGTTGGCGGGTTCTTTGATTAATAATGTGTGGGGATATTTGAAGACGAGGATGGGTGCTTTGGCAGGATTCATGTATGAGGATCTGGGGGTCCTGTTTTCTATTGATCTTTTGCGGACAGTTGATGACTGTACAAATTTGGCCTTTGTTAGAGGATGGTATTACTCGTTTTATGTGGAATATTTTTGGATTAGTGTGTAGTTCCCCTAGGAGATCTGTGGGTGTGATCTCTTGCTTGCAAGATGTGGTAAAGCTTTGAGAATCGCCTCTGCTCCGCATATTTATGCTCCAGTTCTTAGTTGATGGTGTTATGCAATTGCCTGTGTTCACCCTGCCTTCCATATACAACTCACTGCCACTTGTACCAAAGTGACTCATAACTCTGAAGAAGTTAGAGATCTTGTTTGCTGCGATGTTAATTGTGATAGGAGTCAGCTTGACCTGTTAATCTATTCCTCAAACTTAGCCCATTCACCTCTTGGCATCTTTTGGTACATATGTCTTCCTATCTAGTCTATGTCCCTAAGGCGGCTGTCCACTAGCTTTTCAAACTACCTATAACAATGCAATTAGTTGAACCTATAACTGAGGTGGTGTTGTCTGTCATCAAATGGGGTAACTATGAAGAGGTTTGGAGCTATGCAGTGGTTGATTGAGAGCACATTGTTCTGAACTTGTCTTTAACAAACTTCAAAGATTGTAAGCTGGAGAGTACCAAAAATTGTAAGCTGGATTTCAGTCGTCAGGTGCTTCATAAGTTTTGGTATTTTGATATGTAATCAGTTTCTTGATGGTCTCAAGTCTCAACTAGAGTGGTTGTCAAGCTGAATTTTTTCGATCTTTTTGGAGCATGTACTACACCCTGCACCAATATTCTAGTTGTGCCTGCATTTGTGTCTCAACTTGCGCCTCGGGAGGCCTGCATAAGCTCGAGTGCATGAATTTGCTTTCCATGCGGGGTTTCCCCTCCATTGCTTGTCCAAGCTTAAGAACTATTTGCGGAAGTTTGACCCTTAATCATGCATGCACTTTTCTATCGGGAGTACATAGTTGGAACTACACTGCATGGGTTTTGTTGCTGTTGAATTTGTCTGATGCTGAAATACGGTTTGTTTTAATTTTATGGCTCTAGACGTAGAGCAAGTGGTGAGTCATTTTCCCATCCAGCTTTGCTGGTCTATTGTGAACAGATACGGGCATAAGTCATAGTGATGGTAGCTTCTTTTCTTTTCAGAGTTATTATGTATTGTTATTTCACTCCTTGAAATCGGATAATGTTTCAGGCCTGGTGGTCCAGTAAGGCGTCAAGGGAATGCATCTAATGGTGGCAATGCTGTGAAGGTATTGTTCTTTGAAAGCATTTCACTTGTAGCTTTCTAACTGCTATTTGTAGGATTCGTACCCTTTATTAGCAAAATCCAAGAATACTATTAGTCTGTTGTTGGTTTTAACATTCAAGTTTAACATGCTTCTGATGGGGCTGTTACATTAGGAAGTTGGAACGACACTGGTCTTTTACTTATCATAAGGCGAGAGTTTGACTCCTTGTGAAACGTTATGGTTTACTTGGTCGGCGTGTTGTTCTTGGGTACGAATTTAGATTAGTTACTTGAGCATACTCTGGGGGAGTGGATTGTTATTTAACAAAGCAAAAATGCCAAGGAGAATGATCTCTTGGATGAAGATGAGGTAGCTTGCATGATGGTAGTAAACCAGTTTATGCAACTGCAGGATGAGTTCTAAGCTTGGATGTGTAGTTAGTTCCCGTTTTCTCTAGTTTGGTATTCTCAATTTTGCATTGCCAACATGCTGGTTCCGTTATGTGGGTAGTGGTTGGAAGTTTGGGCTCATTTTGGTGTAGGAAGTCTGGAATCTAATTTGAGGGCTCAACTGTTCTGCAGCAGCCGCAACGACAAAATCAAAATCAACATCACCATCAACATCCTATGCCAAGGGGAGAGCTCGTACACAACCAGAAGCCTAAAACACTAGATTCATTGTTTGCGAACATGAAGGAGCAGAGGATGAGAGCTGTTACTCGTACAAACAACGGGAATGGTGCTGGACGAGGTGGTGGTGTCAATAATCAGCCAAGACAACCGTGGCTCAGGGGTCGCTTTGGCAACTTCAAGAACTGGTGATTCTAATTCTGAGGTTGAGGGATCAATTTCGCTTGTCGAAGGAATTTGATAATCGATGTTGATGGAAGCTGGCATGCTATGTGGATCTTGAGTTTGATGTGTAGACATGAGTGCTCTTTCCAAGTAATGCTATGTGCACATGTCTCCCATCCTCTCGATCCGTTTGTTCAGCAACATCTACCTTGTTTGAAACTCTTTACCTCTTTTGTACAGCAGTTAATTAGTTTTCCTTGTAACCTGACGCTCATGCTCTTCAGCAACGTGATTCTTGCTCGTATTCTCTCCCTCTTTTCTCCCATGTTTTTCGCTTATCATATCCAATTTCCATGCCCATTAACATTTTGACCGAACGCTAACAATCCAAAAGTACGAGAGGAGTGCCACTTCAAAGTACTCGAAACTTTCTGTGCGATCGAGCGAATTGAGGGATAGCATAACTCGTTTAGCCTCAAACCCGCTTAAGAAATACTCGCAAGGGTGAAGAGGTGCTATCGATCTTGGCATTAAAACACCCTTCTTTTTGTTGCGGCGATTTTTTTAAAGCCGGAATGCACAAATTAACTGATACCTTTAGGCTTTAGCAACGTGAGGAGGTTGCTGTTTACTCCTTTCCACCAAGGTTCTTTACTTTATATATCACGCCAATCAAAATCTTGGAAATTAAATTTTAGGATTAATAAAATTGCTTTACTTTAATGAATTGGTGGATCGTAAAATTTCTGGATGGATTGGTGGTGGGTTTAATTTATAGTGTGAGACGCTCCTTTCTTTCTAATTTAGCCAAACCCAGAGTTGACGCTCAGAATCAATCTTTGGTGAAAGAAATTGAGGCTTCCCTCTGATAAACAACTTACGCAGATAAACTACTCGTTCTTTTATTTAATGAATTACAAAAATGTACAGAACTATGTAATGTCGAAAACTTTATTTCCTAGTATATAGGGTTTGAAGAATTTATCCAACATAATGAGCCTACGAGCTATGGCCTATTGGGTTGGATTAAAGACGGGAGGCTGCTGTTGTTGATTTTCCAATTCTTCTCTCTCTTCATTTCGATTCGCAAAATAGGTATTTCCAGCTAATGCAATAACCAGCCACACTAATGTCGCTATGAACAAATTAAATGTTTTACCACCGTACCTAAGTCCAATGCAGAAGTTCAATAATCCAAACAATTGCGCTGTGAAACCTACACCATGGTGGTACATGTTCCAATATCGACGATTCGGAGAGTTCTTTGCTGGTCTAGCACATATCGCGACAACCTGTATAAGACGCACTTGCCCCGTGTTAGCCTCTATAGTGTCTCAAACTCACAATTCATGTTACTAGGCTACTAATTATATATATCGGTAAAATATGGAAAGTTTATTTATACCATCATACTAGTGACACTTTGTATCATAGTATAATGGTTTCTCAATAAATTATTGAGAGACCGTCTTTTATGAGAGTTTGTAGACATATATGTACCTGTAATGTGGCGAGAAGAAAAGCGATTATACCAATCCATTTGTGGATGCTCCATTTTACGTTTAAGACTGATGATACTTTGAGTCCCAGAAGAATAGTAGAAAAGGCCAAAATATAACCTATAAGATTACACGACATGTGAAGATAAAACCATAGAGGGTCATGATGCCTGAAGTTATGCGCGATATCGATTCCTAACGGAATCATAAATACCCATGCGGAAAATGCAACCCATCCATGCGTCGCTTTGAGTTGGCTCTTGGAATTGTCGACAACTCCTGTCGTCATTGATGTAAAAAGAGCATGTATGAGATACCTTTATCGGCTGAGCTAGTCAGTGACAATTTAAAAAAAATAAGTAACGTGATTTGTATTTTATTTCTTCCTTGTGTTTATTAGCGTTTGTAACACTTTAATTAAATGTATGATTATCTCATTTGATATTGTTTTGGGTGAGCTATTATTTTCCACGTTCTCATCGGGTAATATATGACCAACTTTTATAAAGTTAATTTTAGAGACTTAACTAACACTTTAAGATACACAAAAAAAAAAAAAAAAGACAAAGGGCGTGGGGAGATGCATGCAAATCGAGAGTGATATCGAACAAGTCATTTACCTTTACTGAAGTCGATTTCTATCATAGTCGCTTCATTATGCATGGCAAGAGTATCTCTTATGGGGGATCTCCGTGAAGAAGTGAAGATCACCTTTGGGTGCATGTCAGAGAGCTTCAATTGGAAGGCAAGGTACCGAACCTCCCTGATAATAGTATTAGCGGGAGCAACTTTGGTTAATTGCAATTCCCCTTTGTCTGGTATAACCAGAGCAGCGCGGTATCCTTCTAAAGAATATTGCTTGATCATATTCTTAAGATCATCAGAAACCCACCCAACCATGGCACTTGACCCGATCATACGACCCGTCTTCGAGAACCCGATCCCTAGCCAACCTCTGCTGTATGGCCCGTAGTATATGATGGTGGTTACATTATCGGGCCCCCGAACATACTGCATCGAATAATCATAATTATATTCAGAGAATTATTATTAGCAGCTAAATATAAATATATGTAACGTTTGATGCATGAGTCTCTTTAGTCGAACTCCATGAAGAAAAAAACCATAGACATCGATCATAATTAATAATGTAGCTATATTATAGCCTCAAAAAAATGTAGCTAAACTAGAAAATCCGAATGATTGCTACAACATATATGAGACGATAGATATATTGCTAAAGGTCTACAGTGTAGACACAATTAATTTGCCTACAATGTAAAATTAAGTTAATAGTAGTAAAATTTTGCTAGTGTAGTAAAATTAATACTAATCGTAGACACTTTCAAGTGTCTACACTGTAGACCTCTATCATTGTCTAATCTGTATATATAACATTTTGGCAGACTCTACGTCATAATTATATATTAAAGGATCGTCGTCTTAATTACTTAATTAGAACCTTAATTACCCAAGTTTAAGCCGAAAGACCGAGATAATAGAATTAAACATACCCGTATGGAAAAGCTATGCCATATATTTTGAAGGACTGTTGCTCCTGATCCTATGGCTTCCTTGTACTCCGGAGGAAGGTTTTTCTCCAGGTCCTTCCAATCTTCTCCAACAACATTAATTTTCGGGTCGAAAACAAGATACAAAATCGCTAATGTGCAAGCCAATCTTTGAATTGCGAATGCCCTCATCTTACCACAAATCAATGAGGATGATATATATATCTAGCTACTTAATTATGTGCACAACTCTCTTATTAGTTAATGAAAATAAATAATGTATACTAATGCAAACTCTTTAAATTTGCTTGCTTTGTTCAATTGCAATGAAGGATCAAATAACACAATTTCTTTGCACTAAAAATTAAATTTGTGGCTTTTTTTCGTCGATAATTCTCAAAATGAAAAAAAAATGAAAAGAAAATTATTACTTCTAAATTATGTTACAAAGGAAGATAGAGTTAACTTGACTAATGATTCCCTAGGAAATGATGGTAATTTTGTTGGTTGGTTAGTACGAATTGCTTCTATGAGCGGTTGTACTAAGTTTGTCAAAAATGCAAATAATATTGCGCCGTAGAATATCTTCTATATTTAGCACCCCTTTTATTTTTGGTGGAATAGAGGATAAATGCAAGAATATAGCTCGATTAAGGTTTAAGATGTCAAAGACAAGTGCCGGAAATAAACTTGTACCAAATAGCTCGAAACTTTCTGTGCGATCGTCCGATCGAGCGAATTGAGGGATAGTGTAACTCGTTTAGCCTCAAACCCGCTTAAGAAATAAGGGTGAAGAGGTGTTATCGATCTTGGCATTAAAACACCCTTCTTTTGTTGGCGCCGAATTTTTTTAAAGCCGGAATATACATGAATTAAGTAATACCTTTAGCAACGTGAGGAGGTTGTTGTTTACTTGTTTCCACCAAAGTTCTTTTTTAGTTTACATATGCATGTCATATATCACGCCAATCAAAATCTTGGAAATTATATTTTAGGATTAATAAAATTGCTTTACTTTAATGAATTGGTGGATCGTAAAATTTCTGGATGGATTGGTGGTGGGTTTAATTTATAGTGTGAGACGCTCCTTTCTTTCTAATTTAGCCAAACCCAGAGTTGACGCTCAGAATCAATCTTTGGTGAAAGAAATTGAGGCTTCCCTCTGATAAACAACTCTCGCAGATAAATTACTCGTTCTTTTATTATTGAATTACAAAAATGTACAGAACTATGTAATGTCGAAAACTTTATTTCCTAGTATATAGGGTTTGAAGAATTTATCCAACATAATGAGCTACGAGCTATGGCCTATGGGGTTGGATTAAAGACGGGAGGCTGCTGTTGTTGATTTTCCAATTCTTTTCTCTTTTCATTTCGATACGCAAAATAGACATTTCCAGCTAGTGCAATAGCCAGCCACACTAATGTCGCTATGAACAAATGAAATGTTTTACCACCGTACCTAAGTCCAATGCAGAAGTTCAATAATCCAAGCACTTGCGCTGTGAAACCTACACCACGGTGGTACATGTTCCAATATCGACGATTCGGAGAGTTCTTTGCTGGTCTAGCACATATCGCGACAACCTGTATAAGACGCACTTGCCCGTGTTAGCCTCTATATATAGTGTCACAAACTCACAATTCATGTTACTAGGCTACTAATTATATCGGTAAATTAAAATTTGGAAAATTTATTTATACCATCAAAGTAGTGACACTATATGTATCACAGTATAATGGTTTCTCAATAAATTATTGAAAGACCGTCTTTTATGAGAATTTGTAGACATATATGTACCTGTAATGTGGCGAGAAGAAAAGCGATTATACCAATCCATTTGTGGATGCCCCATTTTACGTTAGAGACTGATGATACTTTGAGTCCCAGAAGAATAGTAGAAAAGGCCAAAATATAACCTAAAAGATTACACGACATGTGAAGATAAAACCATAGAGGGTCATGATGCCTGAAGTTATGCGCGATATCTATTCCTAACCGGATCATAAATATCCATGCGGAAAATGCAACCCATCCATGCGTCGCTTTGAGTTGGCTCTTGGAATCGTCGACAACTCCTGTCGTCATTGATGTAAAAAGAGCATGTATGAGATACCTTTATCGACTGATCTAGTTAGTGAATAGTGACAATTTAAAAGAAATAAGTAACGTGATTTGTATTTTATTTCTTCCTTGTGTTTACTAACCTTTGTAACACGCTACATATGTATATATGATTATCTCATTTGGTATTGTTTTGGTTGAGTTATTATTTTCCACGTTTTCACCGGGTGATATATGACCAACTTTATTTATTAATTTAATTTTACGACTTAACTAACACTAAAGATACAAAAAAAAAAAAGACAAAGGGCGTGGGGCCGGGGAGATGCATGCAAATCGACAGTGATATCGAACAAGCCATACATTTACCTTTACTGAAGTCGATTTCTTTCATAGTCGCTTCTGTATGCATGGCAAGAGTATCTCTGATAGGGGATTTCCGTGAAGATGTGAAGATCACCTTTTGGTGCATGTCAGGGAGCTTCAATTGGAAGGCAAGGTAGCGAACCTCCCTGATAATAGTATTAGCAGGAGCGACTTTGGTTAATTGTAATTCACCTTTGTCTGGTATAACCAGAGTAGGGCGGTATCCTTCTAAAGAATATTGCTTGATCATATTCTTAAGATCATCAGAAACCCACCCAACCATGGCACTTGACCCGATCATACGACCCGTCTTCGAGAACCCGATCCCTAGCCAACCTTTCGTGTATGGCCCGTAGTATATGATGGTGGTTACATTATTGGGGCTCCGAACATACTGCATCGAAAAATCATAATTATCAGAGAATTTTTAGCAGCTATATATATGTAACGCGTGATGCACGAGTCTCTTTAGTCGAACTCAATAAAAAAAAAACATAAACATCGATCATAGTTAATTAATAATGTAGCTATATTATAGCCTCGAAAAAAAATGTAGCTAAACTAGAAAAACCGTATGATTGCTACAACATATATGAGACGATCAGGACATTATCAATTTTAACATTTTGGCAGACTCTACGTCTTAATTGAATATTAAAAGATCGTCGTCTTAATTACTTAATTATTAGAACCTTAATTACCCAAGTTTAAGCCGAAAGACTGAGATAACAGAATTAAACATACCCGTATGGAAAAGCTACCCCATATATTTTGAAGGACTGTTGCTCCTGATCCCGTGGCTTCCTTGTACTCCGGAGGAAGGTTTTTCTCCAGGTCCTTCAAATCTTCTCCAACAACATTAATTTTCGGGTCGAAAACAAGATACAAAATCGCTAATGTGCAAGCCAATCTTTGAATTGTGAATGCCCTCATTTTACCACAAATCAATGAGGATGATCATATATATCTGGCTACTTAATTATGTGCACAACTCTTTTGTTAGTTAATGAAAATAATTAATGTATACTAATGCAAGCTCTTTAGATTTGCTTGCTTTGTTCAATTGTAATGAAGGATCAAAGATTCAAAGGACACAATTTCTTTTTGCACTGAAAATTAAATTTGTGGCCTTTTTCGTTGATAATTCTCAAATTGAAAATAAAATAAAATCTAACTTCTAAATTATGTTACAATGGAAGATAGAGTTAACTTGACTAATGATTCCCTTGGGAATGATTAATTTTGTTGGTTGGTTTGTAAGAGTTGCTTCTATGAGTGGTTGTACTAAGTTTGTCAAAAACGCAAATTATATTGCGCCGTAGAATATCTTCTATATTTAGCACCCATTTATTTAGGTGGAATAGAGGATAAATGCAAGAATATAGCACCGTTCAGATTTGAGATGTCAAAGACAAGTGCCGGAAAACTTGAAGCAAAGTGTATCGCGAACTTTCATCATAAAGTTGATTGACGAGAGGATTATTTACTCACTTAGCTTGAATGACTAGGAAAGTTAAGTCTCACTACGTACGGCACTACCCTGGCCTTTGAATATAGTTTGAGAGTGTGTGACTATAGCTCACAAATGTAAGTATGTAACAACAATTATTCGATGGACGAGAGCCAAGACAACCTTGCCTATCTCATCCCAGAGCGAGTTCGCTTCGACGACAACAGGAGAAACTGATGATTCATTTAGGGATCAATTATGGTAGTCTATTTCAAAATTCAAACACATACAATAATAAAATAAATTTACATTCTGCTTTGATTCAATTCGATACTACATATTTCATCATTCCTTTCGATTGTTAACGTAAATCAAACATTAACAATCTAACAAGAAGAATGAAGTATGTATTACTTGATGTCTTAAAGTATTAGATATTGTGTACGAATTACGCATTCTGTCGATGCACCATGCAGGCAGGCTAGTCTGTCATTTACATTTGATCAAATTATACGGATTGGGCATATTATGACTTATATTGGTTCAATAATTCGCAACTGACATTTATTGACAGCTTGTTTAATTTGCAATTCATGAAACAAAATCGGATTGTATAGTAGCTTTGATCATCCATCAGCTTGTTTAATTAGTTTAGTAGTATACCTTTGATCATGAAGCAAAAACTGAGAAACGGATTGATTAGTATGGTAAGAAGTAGATTTTAGTGACTTTGTTCTCAAGTTGTTGAATTGTATGTAATTCTATTCTAGTATCAACATTTGAATGAAGTTATAGTATATGTAACCGGACAGGTTGCCGAATGCCGATATGTCAATAAAAGTAACTTTTTGCTCAAAGATCAATGGAGAACAATAATATGATTAAACGTCGATAGGATGAGATTATATATCCATCAAAGCAAGGCTTTATGTACGATATTTAGCTTCTAATAAACGTCGCGTGCATAGCAACTACCAAGTACAACAGTCGTAATCAATCTTTCTTTAATCTTTAAATTGAATGGAAAAGAGTCAAAACCGAAGCAGATCATGAAAAACCTCGATGAGCGAGGGTCCGGGAAGGGTCTCACCACAAGGGTGTAATGAGGGAAAGCCTTCCCTTGTCAATTTATTTGACAAGAGGCTGCTCCCAAGAGTTGAACCCGTGACCTATCGGTCACACAGCAACACCTTACCGGTGTGTCAAGGCTCCCCTTCGTTTTGAACGCATACATATACCACAAAAAAACTAGTTATTTGACCCGTGCAAAATTGCACGGGCCGTTTCTCCTCTATTGTCTTATTGTTGGTTATCATTGTATACTACTTATACTGGATTATAAAATAGAATTAGTTAGATTTTCGAATAAAGTAGGCTTTTAAAATACTAATAAACACTCGATGAGTAATGAATAATTGTACGACGTTGACCAGCGATAAAATGGGTTATAAAATGTTATTAGTTCGATTTTCGAATAAAGTAGGCTTTTAAAATACTAATAAACACTCGATAAATAATGAATAATTGTACGACGTTGACCAGCGATAAATTCACAAAAGACGTATATCTCTATTTCGGTTTGCAAATTACTCAATGGAAATTTATAATTATAGATGTAATAAACAACAAATAAAAATTATAGTGTCCTTTTTATCAACTACAAGTCAAACTACTATTTTTACCATTTAGGAAAGACTTTAATCTTTCATTGACAAAAAAAAAAAATAAGGAAAGTTCTTCACTTTCCTCTTTCCTGCGTTATTTAACTCTTCGATACCCATCCCCACAATCCAAAAATTTCATCGCCATCCACCCCCAAATTCGCCAATTTTTTCGCCATCCACCAACAAATTCGTGCAATTCATCGCTATCCACCGCCAAATTAATCAATTTCTTCGCCATACACCAGATACATAACCCCCAAACTCATCTGCTCTTCGACATCCACCTCACTGGAATCTCATTTTTATCAATCAAAATCATTATTGTTAGATCATCAATTAAGGTTTCATATTTATTTTGAACTTCAATTTCGAAATTGATTTGGGCATTTTTCATCAGTGGCTTGATTATTGGTTTTCATTTATAATGATTGAAAAAGTGTTTATAGGTTGGGCGACTGAGTTTGAAATAGAGAGAAAGCTGTGTCATTTTTTGTGTTAAATTCGAGTATAATTGGTAACTTTTGATAGTATTTTCAGAGTCAATTTTACTTCATTTGCTCTGTATATATTAATTAAAAGTACATCGTTTGCACATTATGTTGAGAGTTATATTCTTGATCGGATGTGACTTTGCTAATACCTACAGTATTAAATAACTTTGCGCATGTCACTTTGCTAATTTGACTCGGCTCCTTCACCGGATTAAAGCCCGTGCAAATTAATCCGTATTTGACCTTTATCGGACCCGTATGACCCATTTAACATGTCTAGCTGATTGTGAAACCGTGCAATTTAGACTGTATTTAACTTAATACCAAATTGATATATTTGTACCTTTAATATTATCTGACTATCACAACCTTGTTCAATACATTAATCAGTAATTACCCGCACGTGTATATTGTTGTATGATGGTTGTATGTGTGTAGAGTACTTCCTACATACTTTTATTTTGCTTAATATATTCTTAAAACTTTACTATTTCAATTCATTTATCTTATGCTTGCCTCCTTTCTACTCTGGTCCATTTTTTTGGTCTCAATTGCCATTAAAAAAAAAACTATATTTTGATTTCGTTTTGGAGAAACTCCTTACTAATTTAAAGTTAGGTCAGTTAACTCGTAGGCGATAGGACATTAGTAAATAAGAATAGAACAACTGATAGTTATTGCACCGTGATAACTATAAGATTTTTTTTTTATTGTCATATACTGTCGAAAAAATATTATGTTAATTGAAGATATTTATTCCCACAACCTTAGGGTGAAATTGCACAATTCAAAGTACTACTTTATTTGAATGTCAAATGAACCGAATTGTTAAATGTTCTTTTTTGAGTTCTACTCCAAAGTACTAAATGTAATCATATGGCGAAAGTACCAATTTGGCACTGAGACTTTAACCAATTGCGTGATTAACCTGAACATTGTAACTTTCAATTGTAGCAATTTGACCCATTTTCTTTCCACTTATGTGCAAATCCACCTTTTTTTTCTAATTCTCATTCAATTTTCGATTAAATTAAATTTGTGTTAATTAAAAAAACAGATAATTATATATTTTTATCTAATAAAATCAATGTAATATCTCAAAAACCATATAAAAACCTTAAAAAGAAGTTCCATATTTTTTTTAAATTGTTAATATCCCCAATAAACCGTAAAATTTCAAAAAAAAAAAATCTAATTTTATTTTTTCATTAATGCATAATTTTCTATTTACTAATCCAATTTTCTTTTCTATAATTATTTATCACCCGTATTGAACCATATCTAATCCCAAAATAGATCTTACCTGTTCAAAAATGAATTTGCAATGTTTTATAGTTTATATGACCCGTGACCCGTAACGACATGGTTTGTCATAATGCGCATATCACTTTGCTAATTTGACTCGGCTCCTTGATCGGATTAAAGCCTAATTCTCCTAATTCTTCTAACCTAAACCAAATATGGACTCGATCCGTGTTTAACCTAATTTGACCCATTTGATAGTCTACATGAAGTTTTTTTTTTTTTTTTTGTATTTAAGGATATAAAATTGACTATTATCCATAATCAAAGTAAGCAAACTATACTCATTTCTAAAATACACACTTAGGTGGACAATGATTTATTCCCGACTGCAGAGTTGATGTTTTAGTTGATCATTGTGAGTCTTAGCTATGAACGTGACTATGCGAGAGTTTCAGCTATCCATTGTGTTTAGAAAATGGGTAGATTTAGGCTGAATGTGCTACCTAATTGTTTCCAAAACATAGAATTGCTCGTCAAAAATATTCTGAATTGTCTTATTCAACAATGTTTTCAAATCAAATCAGATTTATTCAAATCAAATCTAATCAGATCAGCTTTATTCAAATCAAATCAAATCAAATCAGAATTATCTAAATAACAATCAATGTATGTAGTCTATTTTGATTTATTAATTCGTCTAGTTGCAGTTAATTTATTAGTTAATTCAGTTCAGATCAAATCAAATCAAGTTTATTCAAATCAAATCAAATCAGATCAGTTCAAATCAAATCAGAAAAATGCAGTCCATTCGCATAGGGCCTAACTAATTGATTCCTAGAAAAGAGGCATACATACGTTTTTATTTGTACATCTTGTTTAATTTTCTATTTTATAGTAAATCTTTCATTTTTGAAATCAAAGCTATAGATTTGATTTTTTTTGTTTTGGTAATTGAAAGATTTGATGAATTGATGTTATATTTTAGGTATAAAATAAAAATTAAAAGATTTTTTGTTATCGTTTTGTAATATTTCATCCATAGATTATTCGCTAATTCTGGCCCGTTGTTTCCTTAAGTGTAGCTGATGACTAATTTATTCCAAAGTCCTAATTTATAACATATAATAATTAATAATTAATTTAAAAGTTTTGTGAATGTGAAAGAATGAAAATATATACGGTATGATAGAAAAAAAAAGGTAAAATAAATATGATATGACGTGTTTTAATGAACTGTTTGTTGATTATTGTTGCCTAAAATGGATTAATAGAATATTTTCAAAAGAATTTTATAAGATTCTTGCCAATTTCATAAATTATTGTTGCCTAAATTGGATTAATATAACATTTTCATAATAATTTTACACGATTCTTGCAAATTTTTCATTAATAACCTTGCCATTATATCTTGCCATTATACCTAAGCTAAACACTACTCATGGAAATATTTTCTCTTCTCTATATTAAAAGGAACAATATTCAAGATGGTTGTATTGCCCTAAAGAAAATCGTTCATCTCCCGAGTGTTATATGAGTATTAGTAGGAATACATGCATTTTGGCTACTTAAAGTAAAATTTCCTCTTCACCGAAAACTAAGTAAAAATCAACTTGTTGTCTAAATTAAAGTTTTTTGCAATCAAAAATTTAATTATTCTACATTACTATACTACGGAAATCTGCTCAGGTGAAAATATGAACTCGAATTAATGTTGAAAAAGATTCCTACAATATTTTCATAATGGCGTGATGCACAAACTGTCAGCTATTGCGTTATTTCATAGAATCATAGGATAGATGAGATGATGGATCAATGGACTATGTGCTGATTTACGTGAATTAGATATATTTCTTTACCCATGCATGTTCTGGCCTAGCAGCCCGACTCGTATCTTTAACCCGTCACTGAGCGGGTTGTATCTCACTCGTATACTCATTGGCGGACCCAGGGGGTGCACAGGGGGACAGGTGCACCCCCATTTATCTGGTGGAGCGTTATATTAGTTTAAGCTATCCTCTAATTATCATGTATGTTAGGTTGGAACAGTGGTAAAGAATTTAAGTTTTCAGGGGATTGGCTCAGGTTCAACTCCTGCCAACAACATTTAATTAGTTTTCTTACCTTTTTTTTCAAGGAAATAACCAAAATATTAGAGTTTAGTTCTAGATAGGATTCGAACCATGGCCTCTCGGTAAGCAAGTCATCAACAAAGCCAACTGAGCTAGATACTATTTATGCTACATAGTGGTTCATCATTTATTTTATTGTGGCTCAAGCTTTTAGTAGTTGTTTGAATTTTTCTTTCTTGTCTATTTTAGACGATTAATTGACATATTACGACCAATTTTAAATTTCAAAAAATGCGCGATGACTATCGATTTTGTGCACCCCCACTCCGAAAATCCTGGGTCCGCCACTGCGTATACTTAAGATTGTTTTTGTTTTTTCAACCATTCCTTCTCGAACATTCACTTAAGCGAAATTAATCCAAATAAAAAAAGAAGTATTAGAAGAAATGTATAATTAAATCCACATCAAACAATGTATCCTAATTCCAAAATTCAAATTCTAACAAACACCAAGTAAAGAGTAAAATTTGTTAAGAAAATAATAAAGGACCCTTTTGAATTAATTAGAAACACCAAGGTAAGGGGTATGAAGAAGATCTATCTTAATTTGATTAATTGACGTTAGTTTTAGAGCACTGACTTTGGCCACCACCGTCGTGCCTATAATGGATCATGTCCATATATACCAACTGAAATTAAAGCCTTCAAAATACTGTGCGATATCGATCCACTTATAATATATTATGCTTTGTTTGCATCTATTATATTTTTTAATCAATGTCCCTCTTCAAAAAAAAAAATACGGAGTATATTTAAAACAATGTTTGACAAATTCTTAGCTATAATTTCGGGTATATGACTAATTAGGTTACTAAGGCCATGTTTGATACGAATTATTCGCAGTAGTATTCATATCAGTTCAGAATCATTCAGATCAGATCAGATCAGTTCAGAATCATTCAGATCAGATCAGATCAGTTCAGAATCATTCAGATCAGATCAGATCAGTTCAGATCAGATCAAATTTTTATCAATGTATTTGGCCCATAACTGATACTAATTCGTTGAAATTCAATCAAAATTTCAACACATTCAGATCAGATCAGATCAGTTCAGAATCATTCAGATCAGATCAGTTCAGATCAGAATCATTCAGATCAGATCAGATCAGATCAGAATCATTCAGATCAGATCAGATCAGTTCAGAAAGATGCAGTCCTATCAAACGGGGCCTAAATGGAGTAATTTTGGAAGATTTTGTTAAAATATTGATACTTTCTGATTTTAAAATAATTAATTCCTTCCTTATATATATTTCGGTTGTAGTAAATCGTATTTAGGAAAGTATTTTCACTTTTTCAGCTAATGATATTTAGGCATATTATGATTTTTAAAGATATTAGAATATTATCCAATATTTCTATCCGAGATTTCGGATAATATAATATTTATTATGGGAATATGTAGATTACTAAATATTTTCTCTTCTAAGAATTCTCGTTTCGAAAAATTCCGTTTTTAAAAAAAAAAAACTTTCATAATTATTAGTTAAGAATTTTCGGATTTTGTCTGATGGCCGATTAATTAGTTATACTCTTGCCATCTTTGTGGGTGTAATGTTGAATAATTAGTGTAAATAAAGTAAAAAAAATATTAGTAACATAATTAATAAGTCTATTGCTGTCCATTTTGTTAGTACTACAATACATAAAAAGAATTGATCGGCCACCTTAAAAAGTACCAAACTCATAATCATTTTCCATCTGCATAAAAAAATTGTCTCACAAAATTCAAACGATTAACCACCTTAAAAAGTACAATATATTGGAAGTAGGTGGTATCTTACCATGAACACATCCATAATTGATAGAATCTGTGATGCGAGGACTATTGACTTATTATTCAATTTTGCATGTACAGGAATATTAATAATACTTATTATTACTATAGGTTTTTCTATAGACAATAAGCGCAAATTAAATTTCATATTGGATCGATGATGCTATAATAATGCCATAGCCTAATATTCTACTGCAATGTTGCTGTAAATCTTCTCGCTACATTAATTTACATAGAAGTTACAGACAATCTCCTCGCATGGTACGAAATGCTGATAAAGAGTGGAAATTGTGAGGGGATCAACATCGTTTACGCTGATAAGGATTTCAATGGCTCAACTATAGCGAGTTGTTATGATGGATGATATGAGACTGTGTGCATGTGTGTGCATGTGTATATATAGTAGTAGGGTTTATTGTGGAGTTGAACCCAAGAAAACATGATAAATCTCATGATATACTGCACATTTTTCATTTTCGATAGCATATATCATAAGATGCCATCGATGTTGCACGGAAAATAGTCTATGATTTGCACAAAAGGGGAAAAGCGTGCATGGAAGATCTCTTATATTTAGCATATATTATTTGATTATTTGATTTTCAAATAAATGTTTCCTTTTTCATATGGAAATCTTAATCATACAAATGTGTATTATATCAACTTAAAATCTTAATTATTATTTGTGAGATTCTATAACATATATATTTTATTCTTGCCCATTTTAGTGGTTTAGTTGTATAATTATTTTTAAATATAGCAACAAAATATATTAGTTTCCTAAATCTAGTGTGTACTATTAGGCGTGTGTCTTCTGTATGCTAGCGTGTGTCCTTCATGACCATGTGAGTGCTATTAACGGCAGTTTTCATTTGACATCAGCGTCTTACTTGGCGTGCCTCATTAAGGTTCAAAGGCACACCTATTTATAAAATATATATATTTCCCCCGGCCGGCATTTTTCTAATTTAAAAAAAATGAAAAAATGATCCAAATTAAAATAATAACCTAGTTGCTGGGTGAATCGATAAAGACGGGATGCCGTTGTTGTTTATGTGCCTTTCTTGTCTTTCTAACACAATACATAAGTAGGCAATTTCCGATAAGTGCCAAAAGAACCCAAGCCGGGAACAATAGTTTCAGAACAAACCCTCCATTATTGAATTTAAGTCCGAGGTAAAAGTTTGTGACTCCTATTGCTGCCGCCAAGTAACCTACACCACGGTGGTACATGTTCCAATACCGACGCTCTGGAGCTTCCTTCGCTGGTCGAGCACACACCGCCAGTACCTGCACGGGACGCTCTTGCACGTTAGCTATTGTCACGATTCAATCCCGGGTGGTACTCAATTTCAATTCAATAACGAAAGTTATTTACATGCAGCTTGCTTTAGGGTCGAAAAAATACAAACGTGATGTAACTGTTAAGTCATACTAAGAAAAAAATACACCCCGGTCGAACTAGTATAGTAGAGATTATGGACAATCAAATAAAGTCATATGAACTCATTCATCACGACAAATATTAGGGGTGAGCAAAAAATACGGGTACCCGGAACCGGACCCGGACCCGTTTAGAACCCGCGGGTCCGAAACCGGACCCGTTGACAACGGGTACGGGTCCGGTTCCTAAAATTTAGGACCCGTTGCCAACGGGTCCGGGTCCGGGTCCTCAAATCTTGGACCCGTTACCCGTTGGGTACCCGGCCGTTAACAACGGGTCTATGCGGGTACCCGTTCATAGGGCCTATGCGGGTACCCGTAAGGCCGTAACCAACATTAAATTAAATTTGCATAAATTAGGCCGTGCATACGTAGCCTATCCAGCAGCCAAGTCGAGAATCATAACTCTACAGGCCCAATAATAATGGACCATGCAAATTGCAAGACCATTTCCACCAAACATATCCCAACCCTTTTATACTAAGTTTGCCCACATCTTCCATTTTTTTGGTCGATGTGGGACAAATGTACTTCTTTTTTTCTTTCTTTTTTTCAAAAAACTTTGTTGGTTTTAAATCAATTGGTAAGTTTATTATGTTAACTAAGTGGTTAGTAATCGGTTATGTTAACTATATTGTTAGTAATTGCATTATGTTATGTAATTATTTTAAGATTTCAACTTAAGAAAAATAATGAGAGCGTGTGATGAAGTGAGGACATAGTTCATACTAGTATAGTGACATCTTTGCCTTGTTGAATAATATATTTCTAGAAGGAATGAGAATGTATATAATACAAAGTATTATATCTATGGTAAATGTGTTAGATTAAATAAGTATGTACTTATAGTTTACATGTCCCAACTCTAAAACGACGTGACTTTCTTTACAGGGAAGTCGGATTGTCACTTGAAGTTAATACCTACGGTGTATGAATGAAAGTAGTGAAATGTAAACGTTGATAAGGGTTGGGATAAAAACAATAGTATTGAACTCACCTTATGGACAACTATGAATTGATATTCTAAAAAAATGTCTAGCTTATTGTATAACATATATGTCGACAGTTGGGACTTATGAACTACGTACTATGAATTATTACACATGGTGGACTTAAAAGAATTGCAAATGGCCATGATATGGCCTAACACTAACGCTTAACAAAGGGAGAATGGTAATATGGTATCTTAGAGATCAAGTGTCAAACACAATCTCACCTAATAAGATAAGGTAATATCATGAAAGTCATTATTGTTTAGAAGGTAGATCAATGTTATTGATTAAATGAAAATCACTACAATAAAACACCGAAGATCATTAACATGAGAATGAGAATGGGTGATAATATGCTAACTTTGCAAAACAAAAAAAAAAACAAAAGAAAAGAGATTGAAATTTGTAAAATGAAAGAGATGTTGGAAAAGAGAAAAAATTGAAACGAAAATTGTCCCACATCGACTACAAAAGGGATGTGTGGGCAATTTGTTTTCTATATAAACAACAAACCTTAAAAGTTTGAGAGCTAAGTTGGGTCTAACATGCTATGCACGGCTTGCCTTAGTGGGCTGTGTTATATGTGAGTCATTTGGGTCATCCCTTTGTGTGGTCTAATGGGCTTAACATTTGCTGAGGCCTGATGTTCTATGTGTTGGGCATTAGCGTAGCAGATCTTCCACTGTCCCATTTTTTTTTTTTTTTTCAAATTGAACGGGTACCCGTTACCCGTTGTTGCCATTGACGGGTACGGGTCCGGTTCCTATTTTCTAGGACCCGTTGGTGACGGGTCCGGTTCCGGGTATTGATTTTTAATACCCGTTCAAGACGGGTCCGGGTCCGGGGTTTTAGAGCGGGTACCCGTCGATGCTCACCCCTAACGACAATTATCGACTACCTAAATCACGAGTTGTAATAATCACAAACAGCGAGTGATATTCTAATTCGTAGATGCATTTTCTTATAGAGTTTATACTATCTACCAAGTGAAAATGAAACGACTTAATATAAAATGAAACCATATAACAAGTATAGTATATATACCTGTAACGTGGCGAGAAGCACAGCGATTATGCCAAGGATTTTGTGGAAGGTCCGGCTGATGTTCAAGGCTGATGATGCTGTAAGTCCAAGAATAATAGTAACAAAGGCCAAAACATATCCCACAATTTGAATGGACACGTGAATTTGGAACCATGGAGGGTCACAATGCCTAAAGTGATGCGCAATTGTAATTCCTATCGGTATCAAAAATACCCATCCGAAAAACGCTACCCATCCATGAGCTGATTTAATGATGTTCGCGGTATGGTCCACAACCCCTGATTGATTAACAATGATGGTAAACAATATGCGTGAGACATACGGAATAGTATTTATGATCAATTCGACTAGCTAGCTAATGACAGTCAGTGTTAATATCAAATAATTAAGTCCGTACCATTACTGAAGTCGATTTTTATCGTAGCCATATACCAATGTATGTTAAGCATATCTCCGATGGGGGAAATAGGTGAAGAAGCGAAGATCACTTTTTGGTGCATGCTAGGGAGCTTCAATTGGAAGGCAATGTAACGAGTACGCTTTATAACAGTATAAATTGGAGCAACTTTGGTTAATTGTAAGTCACCTTTGTCAGGTACAACTTTAGTAGGGCTTGGTGCTTCCAATGAATATTGCTTGATCATATTCTTACCTTCCTCCTTCGTAGTCCACCCAACCATGGCACTTGACCCGGCCATTAGACCTGTTTCCGAGAACCCGATCCCTATCCAGCCTATTTTGTTTCGCCCGTAGTATATGATTGTTGTTACATTATTGTCTGAGCTATGAGCATACTGCGTCGAAGAAAAAGAGCAAAATGTAACGCTTGATGTAGAAGTTACAATTATTGTAGGTCATATATCGACCATAATTAATATCGTAGATTGTATCTCCAACACAAGAAAATTAAAACAACGAACTTCTAAATGATGAGCATTTTATATATGTTTAAATTTCTTAATTAGAATTAACCTTAAATTCTCACCGGGTCCTAGTATAAACAGCGATCTTAGAACAAAATGGTTACATACCCGTATTGAATGCTTTTCCCATATATCTTTAAGGACTGTTGCTCCAGATCCTAAGGCTTCCTTGCACTCGGATGGAAGAATTTTCTCTAGTAGCTCCTCCTCTTCTCCTCCGATAACATTAATTTTCGGGTCGAAAACAAGGTACAAAATCGCAAATGTGCAAGCCACCCTTTGAATGGTGAGTGCCCTCATTTTGGCACAAATTAATGAGGGTGGCTTATTTGCAATTTTTTGCACTGGAAATTTGTGCCTTTTTTCGCCCGATATTACTCGGGACGAAAAAAATAACAAATTTCCAACATTTGAAAATTGTCAAAAAGGAGGAAGCTTGACTTATGATTTCCTTATAATTGGTGCAATTTAGTTGGTTGGTTTGTAAGAGTTGCTTCTATGAGCGGTTGTACATCCTAATTATGTCAAAAATGCAAATATTATTGCGCCGTAGAATATCTTCTATGTTTAGGACACCTTTATTTCTGTGGTAAATTGGGTAAAACCAAGAATATTGAAGAATCAATGTTCCCTGAAACTAAAATTTGATTCCCAATTTTGATTTTTACAAAAAAAAAAAAAAAAAAAAAATGCATTTGTTTAATCGAACGCCATGTAATCTTCATCATGAATCTTATGTCCAATATAATGTGTCTCATTTGGTGTACCTCACCAACCACCTGGTGCAAGAATTCCATAAAACTTACCATCAACAATAGTAATATTTAATAAATTTATTTCATGAACAAACGATCCATGGCCCTTATGCTCTCGTGCAATGTTAGTCAATCCTTATTTCATTTTAACCAAAATTTAGCTTAAAACGTCTTATACATCCATTCAAAGTCATCCGTGTATACATGTTTGTTATGTATTCCTTAAAACACGATAACTACTTTGTCACTTCGAAATACATGACCAATTGACCATCCATTGACCACAAATATATGACAGATAGAGATCCAAATAAACAAGTTCTCTTCAACTCTATGACCTATCACATCATTTCTTTTGGTTCAACGATTACTTCATTCAGATACACCACTGTCGTAAAACGGTCGTCTTTGTCCTGATATTTGAATCCGACCCAAAACTTTCATTTTTCACACAAATCCAGCCCAAAATGTTCGGCCCACCATTCTCTCACCAACCCAACTACCCAACCCAACCCAACCCATAAACCCTTTCTCCAAAATCATATAAACCCTTCTTCAGTTTCCCACTTCACAGTCGCCACCATTTCTCCAACATTCTTCCCTTTTTCAAACACAATCCCCATATTCTCTCTCCAACAAATAATCTCCTGAAAATTAAATATTCAAAAAGAAAAAAATCAAATACTAAAAAAAGAAAGATGTCGGCCAACGGAGTTACAAGCATGACGGATCTATTCCCGGATCAAGTAGTATCGGAAATCCTGACCCGATTACCCGCTAAAACAGTCTGCCGATTCAAGACCGTTTCAAAGAGGTGGGCCTCAATCATCGGTAACCGCGCTTTCATCGCAGCCTATCTCAAACAAAACGGCGTTTCATGGGTCAAGCTTGACAAGGTTATTCGGACTTCCGGTACTAAATCAGAAACGGGTTCGGATCCAATCAGTTTCTCCCCAGTCAAACATTCCAACGTCTACACTCTCACTATCAACCCACACCGTCTTCTCAAACCCAACGAACCACTCACTGACCCGCACCGGAAACAAGTACCCGTTACCGGATTCCCACAAGGAGGAATCCAGCCTAATGCCGAGATTATCCATACCAGTCACGGGTTGGTTCTGTTCGCGGTGTCCATCGACCCGGACTTTGCATTTGGCGGGATGAAGGAGTACGCGCTTCGACCGATGAGGACGAGGATGGAGGTTGTTTCACCGGATGACCCGAAAAGAATAGCTAACCCGGATGTCAGGTATTGCTTGATTTATTCAATGGATCCGTTGGAAGATGTGCTCTTTATTACTAACCCGGTGACCCGAGAGTGGGCCCGTGTCCCTCGCCCGCCTCTGTACCTGGACGCCCGCCCTTGCTTCGGGTTTATTGCTGACCCCACCACTGGGGAGTTTGTTATTGGGTATTACGTGTACAACCTGTTGTCAGAGGGTAAGGAGACTCCAACCCTGACTTGTATGTCTTCTTTGACGGGTAAATGGGTCAAGAAGAAGGATACGGGTGGTTTGCTGAAGTTGTTGATGGGTAAGAGGAGTTGGAGGCCGAGTTGTCGGTTTGAGTTTGATGGGAAGATGTTTTGGTGTGATGTCAGTTTTGGGATTGTGTGTTGGGATGAGGACCCTTTTGTGGGGGCAGCAAGTGAGGAGGTGGATAGTGTTAGTACCTTGTTTGTGACGCTTCCGAGTGGGCGGGTTACGGTTGATTTGACACGTGAGATAATGGACACGCGGTGTGTGGACACGGCGATGGGATGTATTCAGTATATGGAGTTGTTGGGTGATGAAGGTGGGTTGGAAGTGTGGAGGTTGAAGGATTATAAGGCTGACATTGTGGAGTGGGAATGTGTTTATAAGGTGGGTAGGGATGTTTTACAGGATTTTGGGGTTTACGGGTTCAAAGTGTCGTTTGTTGATCCGACTGACCCGGATGTTGCGGTGCTCGAATCGATGGACTGTGTGTTGTCATTGGATGTGAAGAATCAAGCTGTGGAGAGTTACAATAGCTTCATTGGACATGTAACTTCCCTGCCACTTGTGCTCCCAAGTTACCCGGCTTCGCTCCCTCCGCCTTTGTGTAAGTCTTGGTCTCCACATTCTTATTGTTATTTACATGTTTATAATGCCATATGATTGATTCCTGCATTTGTTGATTAAAATTATGTTGATATGAAGTGGGAAAGTAGGGAGCTTTGTTACTTGGGTTTTGTTGGTGTGTATAAGTTGAATTGTCATGTTTAGTGTTATTGTTACTCAACTCTTTGGGTATTGAGGTGTTATTAGGAGTTTAGGACTTAAGAGGCCAATGTTTACGGGCGCAACTTGCTTGAACTTTGTTTTATGGCCTCTTGCCTTCTAAACTGTGAAGGTTACTCCTCTTTTGTTTTTCCGTGCCTGTCCCTTGAGCATTTGAGACTTTACTATTGTGGAAAGGATTTTTGCAAAGATTTCATGGCAGCTATGTGTCCATGTGTTGCTCGTTGTGATAGAGACTGAATTCTTAGCATTGTTGGCCACTGTATATGTTATGTATGCCTCAACTGAACCTTGTTTAAGGTATATGCTTGGTCTACTTTTCAATGGTTTATTAGATGATAGACATAGGTACAGTAAAATAAGGAATTCTATGCCTATGAATTACCAAAAGTTGTTGAATAACCTAAAAGATGACTAATTGACTCGTCTTTTATCGACATTGATAGTGACTAATTATGTGCGAAATTTGGGAGCAGGTCTTAAGCATTAGAACTTTTTTGGAGGTTTATTTTATCAAATGACTTGTACATTGGAGTAGTTATGACAATGAATTGTATGTAGTCAGCTTAGTAAGTAAGCTTCATTGATGATGGGTTCTTTCGTTATAGGAAATCTCGATTGTGTAATATTTATCTCCTTTAGCCTTCATAGTTCCTTGTCTAACATATTGCACTTTACCTGAGATAGGAC
Source organism: Spergularia bocconei (assembly GCA_963457585.1). Lineage (NCBI taxonomy): Eukaryota > Viridiplantae > Streptophyta > Magnoliopsida > Caryophyllales > Caryophyllaceae > Spergularia > Spergularia bocconei. Next base: position 26,791,952 of record OY734942.1, on the reverse strand, counting down.
CCTGCTGACTTGAACTACCATTTTCCTGGTTTTGAGCTAAATTAAAGTAGTCAGAAACATAGCTGCCAATCGATGCTCAATGCCATTCTTTAAATCACTTTGTGGACATGGTATTTTTCTTGTAGGAGTTCTGACCTTTGGTAGAGATTTACATGCTGCTGTACTCTGTGAGTCTGTGACATGATTTATGGAGGCTCCTTTTTGGTTGTGCTTTTGGATTTGTGCTTGGAGTCGACTAATGGAGACTATTTTTGCCTTTTGAAACTGTGAAGAGGAGTTCCTCTTTTGTCGCCATGCCATTGTTTTGCGCCTTTCCTTTTTCTGAGCCTCCTTCATAAAAAGTGGAGTGAAACTATATTTCCGTACAAATAAGAAAATTATGAATATCAAATTTCCTTCCAACTCTGTGTGTATGTATCGTGTTTGTGATGACTAATGAATGTATAGCATTAGTTGCTAGGTTATATGCTGCTCTGTGCTTGGCTTTTTTTTTTTTTTTTTTTTTTTTTTTTTTTTTTTTTTGAGTTCACTTGGCTAAGTTTTCTTGATTGTGGCCTCCTCTCTTGTGGTCTAATGTCTATTACATAGTAGACAATAGGCTATGGATTTGTTTATGTCAAAGGCTCTGTTCATTTAAAAAATCAGGAAGCCTTAGGAGGTGGAATAAGTACCACTGGAGATATAGAGGGGAGTTAAAAGTGACTAGCAATTGCTTTTTCAGCCACTTCTTGTTCGAATCAAGCTTCTTAGTAGATAGCAATGACTCGATATCCCTTAATGCGACCATATCAGACATTCAGCGCTCGGGTGTCATTGATTGTCAAATGCTTGTTGCGGGCCTTGCCTTTGACCAAGCATTTGTGTGCAACTTCTTATTGAGTGCATTGAATCTGTCACAAAATCAGTTGGTATTACCGTTTATGATGACTACTGATCATAGCATTAATGATAAACCTGTGTTGTAATGGTTGTATTGTGTTCCTTCTGGTCAATAGACGTTTACAAAGTTAGTCGTAATGTCGATTGGCTGTTTTCAAATGTTCTGCAAAAGCAGAAGATACTCCTGAATTGTGTGCACTCGAGGAGGTTCACTCTGCTGCACATTTAAGGATCTGGTAGCCTTTGCCCTTTGGAGGTTACCACTGGGGATCGGGGGGTTAAGAGTGGCTAGCTTGTTCTCAATTATGATCTCACTCTCTCATACACTTCTAAATTTATATAGAGCTCCTTAGTTTTTGCCTTACATGAATTTGCTACGCTTCATATTGACTTGTTTTTCCCACACCCTTGTATGAACAAGTTACATATGACGAGGTCCCTCTTGCAGATGCTGATTACGCTAAGGAACAGGGCAATGGATGTTTCAAAGGCCAGAACTTCAAGGAAGCTTTAGCTTGGTACTCCAGAAGCATTTCTTTGTCACCAAGTGCTGTAGCATATGGGAACAGGGCAATGGTGTATTTGAAGGTTGGCAAATACCATGAAGCAGAAGAGGACTGTACTAAGTGCTTGGACTTGGATGACAGATACTTCAAGGGGTATGCACGCCGTGCAACAGCCAGAAAGGAGCTTGGTGATCTTAATGGAGCCTTGGAGGATGTGAAATTTGCGTTGACCCTCGAGCCAGAAAGCAAAGAAATGAAGCAGCAGTGTGATGAGCTCAAAAGCTTGCTTGGCATGGTAAGAACTTCACTGACCAACAATGTTCATGCCAGAATTTAGTTTTCGGGGAATGAGATTTTTTTTCTTGTTTATTTGCTTTTCTGGACTCAAGGTAGCTAGATAAATGCACTGGTGAAATTGCGATTTTTTGGCCTTTCCCCAATCTCTTATAATTTGATCTTTTCTGCATTGTAATGTGAGGTATGATGCAAATGCTAATGGATTTCTTTGTATCTTTTCGCCTGGCCAGGAATCCTCTTCAGATGGTGAAAATGATGATGGAGACACAACCTCTGATGATGGTAAATGCGTTGCTGATGATGGAGATGCGGCCTGTAAGATCGGTATAGATGGTGACCCCTCTCTTGAGAGAATGTACATTTAACTAGAAGCTGTTGGTTATCTAAGGCCGCCCTGGTTATCTAGAATCTACTGCCTAAATGGTCGATCCCTTGCTGCAAATTAGACTAGTATTATCGGGATTTGCAGTTGTAGACCTGTGTTGTTACTGTTGTAAGACTATTGCAGAAGTATAGAACTTCTGTTGGATGTGAATTTGCTAGCATCTGGTTACTTAGTTCGGCATTGACAGTCTCTTTCTAATTTATATCATGCTTCTACCCCGGCACTTTGGTTCCGGATGTCCAGTGCTTGTTTATGACCTTAATTTAACTTTTGTATGCTACTCAGTTTCTTACAGAATGCCACGAAGAACCAAAAAAACTGGCATGATTTAAGCATAAGCCCGTCGATTTTGGATGTTCTTACTTCTTAGTACTCCTTTCTGTTCCTTTGGATCATCACAGTGTTGTTTGGATTCAAAAACAAAATGAGAACTGATTTGTCGTAGTTAGCTTGAAAAAATCGATTCCTAATCACGCGGTTCTTCCAAAATTTGCGTGGATGTTTTAAAATCCCGAAATTGAACAAAAATCAACTTATATATTCAAAATTCAAATCTATACTTATCTATTAATTGTCTACTATTTGTGCCTACGTGTCAGTTAGTAGAAGTATTCTTACAAAAAAAAGCCAGCTCACACATGACGTGTCGGCGCACTGTTAAGCCTCACCTCTTTCCTCCACGTCACGCACAGTGCATTAGTTTGGTGGGCCAAAACGAAATTAAGTCAGTCCAAGCTGATATTATTGTTCGAACGCCATAAACAGCAGCTCAACACAACTTCCCTCTTCTCCCGCTTCCGTTCCAAGTTCCAACCTGTATGAGTTCCTAACTGTAACGCCGGTGTCTCTTCACTGGTCCCGACTTCTCGTGATCTCATCTGTTCACCTTCCTTCCTATCATAGGCTTGCCATATCTGCCCACCTTCGCACCATCCGTGTTCGACGTTTCCCTTTCTTTCCTCTTCCCTCCCTTGGTTATAGAAGGAGGTTGCACAGTATACTAATTTTGAAGTAAAGGCAAGTTCTTCTAATCTTTTCCTCTTCCTATTTAATGCAATAGTGATTGATTTTGACTGTAATTTTTTTTATCAATCATGGTTTTCATGAATCGTATGTTTGCTTAATTATGTTTTGCAGGGATATCAATTAATTTCAACAAAGCGTGGCCTTGGGAGATGATAAGTAAGGTAAATATTAGGTTGGTTTGAGCGTCAATTGATTATACCCAAATTGTATTTGTTACGGTAGGAATAGTTTCACATGTTGTGTTTAATTATTGAGTGATATATGTTCAGTTTTCAATCAAATCTGAGTATCTTTCGTGATAGCGCTCCCTTAAAAAAAAGGGTTGTAATTAATCCTTTTTGTGAATGCCAAGTAATGAGCATGTCTTTTATTTGATTTTAACTAATTTCTTGCTCAAATATAGTTTGTATATATGAACTTTAGGTATTGATTGCAGGAGGTTCTGATTATGATATTTCCGAAATTGTTTGCACGCCAATTGAAGAAGGTAATCCCTGGTAATTCTTAATTAATTAGTAATTATCTTTCACTTTATATCCCATTTCTTTGATTTTTTCGGCTTGTAGGGTCATTCGGAATCAACCTCTTAACTAAGTGTTACTGCTCAGGTTTCTGTTGTCTTGAATTCCATTTTTCGCACCCTAAATTACCCGAAGTATAAATTGAGGTTGATTTTCGATTTTGAGTTTTTGCTATCCCGGATTTCAAATCATGGACTCGCCCCCTAGAGACAATGGTACAAGTATTGGTGTGTTATCTTATGTAGTCCAGGAAACAGTCCTACCCTTGCATTTGTTCCTTAAATTAGCAATTTTGTACGAGTACTTTTTATGTGCTGAATGTTGAAGAAAGGAAGCCCAAATTTTTGCAGGTGTATGGATTAATTATATTTATATCATGATCCTGACTTTTGTCTGGTTTTAAATGATTGAAAAGTTTGTCATTTGGCAAAAAGTAGCATTGTGAAATGACTGAAATCTTTGTATCTCTCTAAAACTAGCAAGTACAGTGACCTGTGTGCTGTGGTAGTACATTTGTTGGTGTGTTGATGTCATTGATCATTATTTAGAAACTTTGCCATGGGAGAATGACTGCTATAGTGCTATATCTAGCAAAAAGTAAACACTGGTTCTTTTTTGGTGTAGAGACTTGTGGAAATGCAGTTTCTGGCTTTTTGGTGTAAATGTCTTTATCATGATCAGTGTATACGGGAACCTTTACATCCCTACGGAACGACTATTTTCACATTCTTAAGTATCATCTGTAAGAAGTATATCAAAGGAACTACTGAACATTTCTGGCTTTAAGTAGTCATTACCACTAGACAACCTGTTATTAAAAATGCAATGCAAAATGTCTCAGATCGATAAATACCTTCCAACTGTTACTCCTGTGATCATGCTTGAAAATAATATTTGGATTTCATATCATATTTTGCAGGTTCAACATCGTTGGTCAGGTAACTTTTACAAATCTTATTGTAGGTCGATCATTCATCTGATAGTCGAGACTCAAGCGTGTTTTCTGTTTAAGACAAGGCGTACATTTGGACAACTCTTCTGTCACAACCAGTGTGGATTTCTCTTTGTTACAATTGATTTCAGTGATCATTCTACTCAGTACTGGTGGTAAAAATGGTGGGGGATACGAGACATCCAAGTATGTTGTTATTGGTCTCCACGCGGTGGACTACTTCTTTTGCACGCTAGCTTGAACACTCTTCCTATTTCATGGTTATCATTCTTTGGGCAGCTTGCGGCAGCCTGGAAAGTTGCAGATACAAGGAATTTGTTGAGTCCATCACTATGGGTGTATGGTTCGGTTCATTTTCCGTTTTACTGAATGCACAGAACCACTAATTAACATAGATATGTAATTTTTTTTTCAAGGAGTCTTTGTCCTTATGATTGTCATCCCCGTCGTTGTTGCTTGGAAGTAGTAAAACAAAATGGACTTGCATCTTATATCTTGGTAGTTTGTGGCCAAAAGATCGACTTTTACCTCTGGTATGAAAGCTCTTGCAGATTATGTACACAGCAAGGGCCTTAAGATTGGAATCTACTCAGATGCAGGGTACATTTTGAGACAAGCTCAATCTCAGACATTTAACTTTTTACACTGACACTTGATCAAGTATTTACTGATCCTGAGAACTGTCATCTTCGACAGGTACTACACTTGCAGCAAAAAAATGCCAGGGTCACTAGGGAAAGAGGAGCAGGATGCGAAAACATTTGCCTATTGGGTATTTCTTCAGCTATAATGTCAAACTATTCTTTATGTTCCTTTGTAACGGAATTGAAAGAACAGTGATTGCCCGCAGGGTATTGATTACTTAAAGTACGACAACTGTAACAATGATGGCTCAAAGCCGTCTGTTAGGTATCCGGTGGTGACAAGAGCACTGATGAATGCTCGCCGCCCAATTTTCTTTACACTGTGTGAATGGTACTATTAACACTACCTGTCATATGATATTTCACCCATAAAATATGTATCATACATCAAGAAGAATGCCCTTTTAATGATCCCATTGCTGCCTGTTTTTTTTTTAAACTAGGGGGACATGCATCCTGCTCTATGGGGTTCTCACGTTGGGAATAGCTGGAGAACTACCAATGATATATCTGATAATTGGGATAGGTAATGCTCGCATAACTATATTTGGGATGCTTAAATATGGTTTTAAACTATTCGCATTCTACAGATGGGCTGTGAATATTCTGATTTATTATTTCAGACTTTATTTTGGTGGATTTACAGGTGACAGTGTTGAATTCTGAGTTGATTGCAAATTCGTCTAATTCGACAAGAAAACGGGCAGAAGATGGATACACACATATGTCCATAGCTACATGTTGGATATCGAACCAAGTATTAAGACACATAGACAGCTTAAATTAAACTTATGAGCTGAATTGTAGGGTCTTAAGTAATGTTGAGCTTTTAGGTTAATGTTTTTTTTGGTAGCTAAGCTGAGTCAGTTGAATTTGGTTACTTATCTTGCAGTCGTTTCGTAAGTTGTTCATCTGGCTGGGTTACGAGCTAATCAGAATTTGAGTATGGATGGAGAGGTGATAATGTTATGATAACGGAATTGGCTTCTTGCAGTTTTGATTAGCAAATAGTGGTGGCTTTGAACAGTTATAATGCTTCGTGTAGCTGATTGCAGTGTTGTCATCAGTTGTGGTGATCATGCCTTTTCTGTGTAAGCGAGGGGGAAGGGGGTGTGTCCTGTTTCTTCTTTGGTTACTTTGTTGGCTTCTTCAGTTGTGAAAATAACTAGACTTTGTGACTCACTTGGTAGTTTATCAACAATTTTGGTGGCGGAGGATATCAAGTAATGGTAGCTCCATACACCTCGAGAGCTCTTCACCTACTCGAAAAGTTGTTGTCCGCTGTCAAGGAGTATCACCACCAGGTCTGTCATTAGAATTCTGAATCAGCAAGTCCTATAACCTGCCATTCCCCTGTAGCTTTTAGGGTTTTGCCTGCACTTTCCATCTTCTGTCTTAGATTTGTTAATTCCTTTCTTATGAATGTACTGGTTATTGGTTGAATGGAGTTAATTTTGGATTCTATCTGAAGAAGCGTGGAATTGTTCTCTACGACCTCAGTACCTTACCATGATTATATTTGTAGGATAACGCGTGATTGACATATTGACCATATATAGCATACATTAAATCAAGAATGGTTGTTCATGAATCTGCTACCCCCTCATGCAGTGTACATTCAGCTTTAATTTGGAGTGCTGGGAAGTTTCTTCTTATATTGATTCTTTCAAAGGACAAAGTGTATCATGTGTATGTACTTCATAGCCGAACTAACCCATTTATTCATAGTACATTTGATGCACATAAGTTTTCTAGACACTTAGTTCTTACGTCTATGTGTGCTTAATACTTTGTTCAAATGCTGAACACAATTGGCAGCGTGGTGAGTTTTCACCAAAAAACTTTGTACACCTTCTATAAGTACCTAGAGGTTGTGTTAAAAGTCATAGCTCTACCGTGGTGACTGGTGAGCAAGTGCATTGGCATATGCGGTACTCAGGGGCTGATGCAAGGGAATAACAACAACAACAACAACAACAACAACAACCACCGAGCCTTATTATTATTGTTATTGTTATTATTATTATTATTGTTATTGTTATTATTATTATTATTATTATTATTATTATTATTATTATTATTATTATTGTTATTGTTATTATTGTTATTGTTATTATTATTATTATTATTATTATTATTATTATTATTATTATTATTATTATTATTATTATTATTATTATTATTATTATTATTATTATTATTATTATTATTATTATTATTATTATTATTATTATTATTATTATTATTATTATTATTATTATTATTATTATTATTATTATTATTATTATTATTATTATTATTATTATTATTATTATTATTATTATTATTATTATTATTATTATTATTATTATTATTATTATTATTATTATTATTATTATTATTATTATTATTATTATTATTATTATTATTATTATTATTATTATTATTATTATTATTATTATTATTATTATTATTATTATTATTATTATTATTATTATTATTATTATTATTATTATTATTATTATTATTATTATTATTATTATTATTATTATTATTATTATTATTATTATTATTATTATTATTATTATTATTATTATTATTATTATTATTATTATTATTATTATTATTATTATTATTATTATTATTATTATTATTATTATTATTATTATTATTATTATTATTATTATTATTATTATTATTATTATTATTATTATTATTATTATTATTATTATTATTATTATTATTATTATTATTATTATTATTATTATTATTATTATTATTATTATTATTATTATTATTATTATTATTATTATTATTATTATTATTATTATTATTATTATTATTATTATTATTATTATTATTATTATTATTATTATTATTATTATTATTATTATTATTATTATTATTATTATTATTATTATTATTATTATTATTATTATTATTATTATTATTATTATTATTATTATTATTATTATTATTATTATTATTATTATTATTATTATTATTATTATTATTATTATTATTATTATTATTATTATTATTATTATTATTATTATTATTATTATTATTATTATTATTATTATTATTATTATTATTATTATTATTATTATTATTATTATTATTATTATTATTATTATTATTATTATTATTATTATTATTATTATTATTATTATTATTATTATTATTATTATTATTATTATTATTATTATTATTATTATTATTATTATTATTATTATTATTATTATTATTATTATTATTATTATTATTATTATTATTATTATTATTATTATTATTATTATTATTATTATTATTATTATTATTATTATTATTATTATTATTATTATTATTATTATTATTATTATTATTATTATTATTATTATTATTATTATTATTATTATTATTATTATTATTATTATTATTATTATTATTATTATTATTATTATTATTATTATTATTATTATTATTATTATTATTATTATTATTATTATTATTATTATTATTATTATTATTATTATTATTATTATTATTATTATTATTATTATTATTATTATTATTATTATTATTATTATTATTATTATTATTATTATTATTATTATTATTATTATTATTATTATTATTATTATTATTATTATTATTATTATTATTATTATTATTATTATTATTATTATTATTATTATTATTATTATTATTATTATTATTATTATTATTATTATTATTATTATTATTATTATTATTATTATTATTATTATTATTATTATTATTATTATTATTATTATTATTATTATTATTATTATTATTATTATTATTATTATTATTATTATTATTATTATTATTATTATTATTATTATTATTATTATTATTATTATTATTATTATTATTATTATTATTATTATTATTATTATTATTATTATTATTATTATTATTATTATTATTATTATTATTATTATTATTATTATTATTATTATTATTATTATTATTATTATTATTATTATTATTATTATTATTATTATTATTATTATTATTATTATTATTATTATTATTATTATTATTATTATTATTATTATTATTATTATTATTATTATTATTATTATTATTATTACTCCCTCCGTGTTTTTTGTTCTTTACGTTTTGTTTGAATATCTGAGAGGAATTGAAATGAAACGTTAAGAACCTTAAAAAAAATGGGAAGTATTATCGTCATTGAGGGTAAATATGATAAGAGAATTAGAAATTTTTTCAGATGTTATCATTACCATTTGGATAGGTTCAATACAAACCGGTCAACTCAAGTTTGGTCAATTATGAATGAAAATACTCCGTATCTAATATTTCAATGTTTTGTCACATAATATCTTAATTCAGTTGATTGAAAAAAATATATAAAGTTCTAATTATTGGAATTGTGATGTAGTTACTTTGTCTCATTTAGGCCCCGTATGATTCAACTCACAATAGTTGACAATATTTGAACTAAATCGCATATGTATTTAAACTAACATATGAACCAAATTAGTCGCTTTTAAGCTGAAATTGTTATTTTATTTTTCCAAAGTTGAATCACACATCGTTTTAAGCCAAGTACCGTACTCTCTTGATCAGTCAACCTAATAAAGTGTGAGTCAATTACGAATCATTTCAAACTTCAGACTAAATTCGAATTGTTCATTTGCGTCCATTTCAGAAGTTCGGAATAGAAGACAATGACAATGAACAAAGGAGTAATGGGAAAATCTTGAAAAACACAAATTAAATGTATTGACGAACATACTGATAAAAATGGTAATGGAAAATTGAAGTTGAAGTGTCTCACGTAGTCACACATATCCTTAGAGTTAACCAAGGAAAAAGGGCAAAGAAGACATGTAAAAACAACCCCGTGATTTTCACGGGGGCAAAAACTAGTTACAGTACTAAATACTTATTCATTTCTCAACTTTTTCTGGAACATTCATTCCACTCTCAAAACCCTAGTTACTCTGAAAAAACCCCTGAAAACAACAAATATTAAAAAAAAAGAAAATAGAAATTCAAAAATAATACTGTACTATGTCGGAAAACGGAGTTACAATGCTGACGGATATTTTCCCGGATCAAGTTGTATCGGAAATCCTGACCCGATTACCATCCAAGTCGGTCTGCCGGTTTAAATCCGTCTCCAAACGGTGGCTCGCAATTATCGAACACCGTGCTTTCATCGCAGCCTATCTCGCCCAGAATGAACCTACCTCGGTCAAGCTGGAGAACATCATCCGGATATCCAGTTCCAAGTCGGATCCGGGTTCGGACCCTATCCGTTTCGTCCACGACAAAGACTCCGACGTGTACACTCTCACCGTCAACCCTCGCCAGCTGCTTAAACCCGACGAGCCTCTCACCGACCCGAACCGGAAAAAGATACCCATTACCGGATACCCTCAGACGAAGATCCAGTCTTCTGCAGAAATAATCGATGTGAGTAACGGGTTGATACTGTTTACCCTCTGGATTGACCCGGAATTGTCCAGGAATTTACGCATTTTTAGGACGAGGATCGGGTCGGACCCGGAAGGTGGGCCCGGGACATGTTTTATTAGTGCGGGGTTGGACGCATTGGAAGACGTGCTGTTTGTTACAAACCCAGTTACCCGGGAGTGGGCCCGGGTCCCCCGCCCGCCTCCTTACCTGGACCATCGCCGCTGCTTCGGGTTTACGGCTGACCCGATTACTGGGGAGTTTGTTATCGGGTATTATGTGTACAATTTGATGGGAGAGAGTACTGAAAATGCTAGCCTGACCTGTTTTTCGTCTCGGACGGGTAAATGGGTCAAGAAGGAGGATACGGGTCATGTGCTGAAGTCGGTGATGGGTAAGAGGAGTTGGAGGCCGAGTCGTCGGTTTGAGTTGGATGGGAAGATGTTTTGGTGTGATGTTAGTTTTGGGATTGTGTGTTGGGATGAGGATCCCTTTGTGGGCGCAGCCAATGAGGAGAAGAGTGCTAAAAGTGTGTTTGTTACGCTTCCGAGTGGGCGGGTCAGGACTGATTTGACTTGGGAGTTGATGCAGACACGGTGTGTGGATTCGGCCTCGGGTTGGATTAAATATATGGAAGTGTTTGAAGAAGGGAGCTGTGCGTTGGAAGTGTGGAGATTGAAGGATTACAGGGCTAAGACGGTTAAGTGGGAATTGGTTTATAAGGCGGAAAGGGATGCTCTCGAGTATTGTATTGGTGGCGGGTTTGTGATTCCCAGCTATCCGCCTTCCTTCCCTCCGTCCTTGTGTAAGTCGCAGTTTCGAGATTGTTTGCGTAACTCATAAGCCTTGCAGTAGCATTGATATATGTTTTTCAATTCCATGTTTATGTTATGCCATATGTGAATGATTTGAGTATGCTGTGGTATGTGTATAGGAATTAGTAGAGAGCTTTGTTAATTACTTGGGTTTTATTGGTGTGTATGAACATATATACTCGTATGTAGTCTTAGTAAGTGAATTAGGACTTGGTACTAAGCGGATCTTGCTCCAATTGGATTTTGATCTATCGGGGTTTGTAGTTGGGATTACTAAAAGCTGTCTCGAATATTAGTACATTTGAGTTTTATGTCATTTGATGACTTGTGCAGTGGCATGGTTAATAGAATGGGATGTCTGTTGGTGGCTCGGCAACTGGCTCTTTGATTAATGTAGTTTGCACATTATGTGAGCAGGGTAGGGTACCCTGCTGATAATAAGCTAAATGTAGAGTTTAGAAACGTAGCTGCCAATCGATGCTCAATATTAGTGTTTGATTGTTTTCTGAACATGGTAAGTGTTTATGGATCTGTGTGATTGAGTGTAGGAACTCTGACCAGTATATGTGATGTATGCCTCAGTCGAGCCTTATAACAAGTACATGTGATTGTAGTCTTCCTTCTATCTGATGGTTTTTTAGATGGTAGACATGTGTATGTTGTGAAATAAGGAACTTTATGAGTTTATGGCTATGAGTTAGCTTATGTCAAATGCTCCATGCATGTATGGAAGTGCTTTGTGCAATTTGCTCCACATTTAAGCTGGAATACACTTAGAATACACTCCTTATTAGATGTGAAATCTAGAGAAGTCGTGGACTTGTGGTTCTCTACTGTTGTTAGCCCGACTGTCACTGACTCAAGTATCTTCAAGACATCCATGGCAGACATTAAGTTTCTTTCCCTTGACTGAGCATTCGTGTGCAACTTTTTTTTGAGTGCAGTGAAGCTATCACGGTCTGTTTGTATCGCTATTTGTTATGACCACTGAGTACTGACTATAGCATTGATAGCGAGAATTTGTTATGTTTCCCTCAACCAATTGCATTATACGGTCTATTCTGTTTTTTGGTTGGCTTTCCCGTCATGGTTGTAGAGTTCCTTCTGATCGATAGTTGTTTACAAAGTTAGACATATTGCCTATTGAAATGCTTATACTTCAAATTTTGAGCACTGATTTCTGAATACATAAGGAGGTGCACTCTGCAGTTTACTGCTGATGTGCGTTTGGAGGTGACGTGGTGGAGTACCATGGGGGGATCAGGGAGTTAAGAGTCACTGTTTTTTTTTTTTTTTTTAAATCGAGGTCTACTCTTTCTGCCACTTCTAAGTTGATATCTAGCTTCATATTGTATGCGAAATTTTGAATGAACTCTTTCTTGTCCTACCTGAATCGGCTTTGAGTATTGACTTGAGTGTTAAGACTGCTTTAATTTCCTCCCCGCTTATTTGCCCTGCACCTCTGTACTTCTGTTTGACGAAATCCTACTATGAACAAGTTATGTATATGATGAGGTCTGTCTTGCAGATGCTGATTACACTAAGGAAAAGGGCAACGGATGTTACAAAGGCAAGAATTTCAAGGAAGCTATTGCTTGGTACTCGAAAAGCATTTCTGTGTCACCAAGTGCTATAGCATATGGAAACAGGGCAATGGCGTACTTGAAGGTTGGCAAATACTACGAAGCAGAAGAGGACTGTATTAACTGCTTGGACTTAGATGACAGGTACGTCAAAGGGTATGCACGCCGTGCAAGAGCCAGAAAGGAACTTGGTGATCTTAATGGGGCCCTGGAGGATGTGAAATCAGCCTTGACGCTCGAGCCAGAAAGTGAAGAATTGAACAAGCAGTATGGTAATCTCAAGCGCTTGCTTGGAATGGTAAGGACCTTGCTGAGTACGCTGACCAAGAATGTTCCTTCCTTGTTTGCTTTTCTGAAGTTGGGTGTACGTAATTGTGAGGATAGATAGGTAAATACACAGCTGAAATTGCATTGTTTTGGCCTTCACCCAAATCTCTTACAGTTTGATCTGTTCTCCATTGTAATGTGAGGCATGAGCCAGTTGCTAATGAATTTCTGTGTATCCTTTCGCCCTGGCCAGGAGTCCTCTTCAGATGGCGAAAGTGGTGATGAAGACGCAACCTCTGATGATGTTATGCGTGGAGAATCTCGTGCTGTTGATGGAGAGGAGACCATTTCAATTCCATTGGTGTAAATGGTGACACACTGACACAGTGACACCTCTGTGGAAAGAATGTATATCTGAGTTAAAGCTGTAGTATATCTAAAGCCACGCTTATCTAATACCTAAAGGTCTATCCATTGTTGCAAATTAGACTACTGCTATCGTGATTTGCAGCTGTAGCCTGTAGGGTTGTGTTTCAAGAATATCGAACAAGTATACAACTTCGGTAGGCTTGGGTTTTAAGCTGTAGGCTTTTGTGAAGTTGGATGTGAGTTGCTAGTGGCCGAACTTGCTAGAGGTTCTTATAATCTTTCCACTTGACCTATCTCGAGTCTCGACCATTCACAGTTTCTTTCCGCTATCATGCTTCTGCTCCGGCACCTTCATTGGCCGCTGTCCAGTTCTTACGTATGCATTAGAACATTATTACGCGGTTCTGCAGTGTCCTCCAACTTGCTGTCCGCTCCCCTTCACCCTCTTTGCTGGACAGGACGTACTTCTCAAGTTTTAGGAGCCTTACATGCATCAGAGAGTATTTAGTTCATACGGAGTAATGGAGTATTAGTTAAGTTCAAAATTAGGTAAACCTAGTGTAATTTTAGTTAAGTTTTCTACAGTGCTTGCGGACTATACATATTGGCCTTGTGTGAACGAAGATTGCAATTTAATTTCCGTCAATTTACCTTAGGAATTCATTTCTTGACAAATTTTATTTGCGCGCGTTAACTTATTTCCATATCTTTCAAACGAGCATTAAACACATTACACATACTATAAAATTTGTCTTAAATATTGGGTGTGGTTGACTGGTTTAACAGTCCCCCTCCTCCATATCGTCTTCATCCTTGGTCTTCTGACTCCTCCCATCTTAAATTGAACTTTACTTTCTTCCCCGTCGTTATAGCCAAAACGACCTTATATTATTTATTGAATCTACCTTGAGATCAAATGTACATAGGCAATTTTTTTTGCTTTATTTTGTATTAGTGCTACTTTAATTTTAAATTCCTTCGTGCCCATTAATGTTCTTGTAATAATAAAACAACTAACTCATTTCTTCTGTTTGATTTGGTAGGTACTCATTTGCTAATGGATGATCAAAGGCGGGAGAAAAGGAGGGCATTATCGAAGAATAAAATCAGCAGAGATGGTGTACCAAAGCAAAATCACGAGATTTGGTTCGAGATTTTTAAAAGATTGCCTCTGAAATCTTTTCTGGTGAGTCAATTAGTGTGCAAGTCTTGGAAAAGAAAAGATTATCTGTCTCATAAACAACACTAAATCTCTGCCATTGTGTGGTCTTATACTCAAATCTTCTTCTTTCGGCGTACCCAATAACAATAAAAGGTTTGTGTTAGTTACCTTAATATCCTTACCAAGAAAATCATTAGTTTGCAAAGCGACAGTGAAAACAGCGGTAATGGTATGGATATAACACCCTCCCTTCAACATTCAACTTCTGATCTATTCAGTATCCCTGATAATTCCGAGTATGGCTTGATATCAAACTTGTCGCTCGACTTTAGTCGATTATTGCATATTGTAAGAAACGGGGCTTTTAGTTCGACTAATAGGAACAATGGGGAAGATTTCTTGTCTTTGGATTTTAATAAATTGTCCGTAGATAAGAGACCCTGTTCATATTGTTTTTTTGCCATCCACAAAGGGTTGATGCTGGTTGTGCGGGAGGATGGAAATCATTCGGTTAACAACCCGGTGACCGGGAGAATTACCCGGTTGCGTAAGCCTCCGACCTTAGGCCGATATAGTCGGAACAAGTACCTTACATTGCCACCAGATAAAGCTGGATTCCTAATTAAGGCAAATGATCTCCCTCTCCATCGAGGCTGTTATTTCAAAATAGTTCGACTCTGTCGATTATCAAAAGTGGTAGAAGTCTACAAATCCTACAGACGGCCCTTATGTTGGAAAGTGTCCAGATTTAGTTTGGATGACCAATTGATCAATGCCTATTGGTGCTGGGAAAATTATGTCGTAATTGGTTCTAAATCCTTGTTTTTCCTAACAAGCACGAACCGTGGTGTGGCCTTAAGGCTTCAAGGACACCGCAAGACATGCGTGTTTGGTTTAGGACTACCACCTCTTGTACAAGACGGGTTCAAGAGTGCGAGATTAGGGGAATGCGGAAGTGGTTTATATCTCTCGTACTACAATTCAAATGGAATTTGGATTTGGAAACATGGTGACAATGGTCTTACTCTAACGCCAGATGCATGGATTCCATTATTTGAGATTAGCCACTATAGGCAATTATGCAAACCCGTGGCTAAGCAGTGTTTTTGTAGCCTGCTCAATGCGGGTGGTGGTTCGGTCATACCTATTGGATTCCACCCTGATGCCGCGATTGTGTTCTTTCAAGTCAACTCATCCATCTTTGCTTACGATCTTGTCGAGGATACGCTACAAAAAATCAGCGAGATAGATGATAATGATTACGGAGCTTCAACTCTTGTGTTGCCCTATACTCCATGTATAGCTTCCGTGGAAGCCTAGAAGTTTTCAGGAAAGCTTTTCTTTTTAGGGAGGAGACTAATAATCATTTGTATCCAAAAAAAATAGCGGCTTTAGAAGTTCAATTCTTTGAAATATCAAAATGTTATATTATATCCTTGCAATTATGGATTTGGCTCATAGAGTTATTAATCTCGGTACTTTTAGTAGTACAATTTTCACCCTTTTATGGTCATACAATTACCTTAAGATTAACGTCCAAAATACAAGCGTACATGCGTACGTAGTTTACTGAGTTTTGGTTTATATGTATTGATCGAATATTCGAATTAGAAGTCGATACTTGATCAAAGTCATATGAGCTAGAACCAGCTAACTAGTTAGCAAGGATCACAAACATTAGTACACTTCTTACGAGGCAACGATGTCATATTACACGCCTTTTGTTAATGTGTCACCACCACGTAAAGAATTAGTATGACCTAATTTGCATTTGTTGAGCCAATATTGATCGACTAGTATTTCATAATGTACAAGTGCATGCAATCAGTTTTGTGAGTCATTTTGTATAATTTCATCGTTTACCAAACCCGAGGATAATAATGTATAGTTGGTAGAAACTAGAAAGTCACAGTACAACGGAATTTAATATACCAAACCCGAGGATAATAATTTCATCGTTTATTTGATCTCTCATTGATCACGAGCAATGTGAAACTGTCACCTGGAAAAGAAGGGTAGGAAAGTAATATTAGCTAGGAAGAAGAATTATTAACATATTAAGATATAAACGAAGCAATAAGGGGGTGTTGCTCATATGGTAGAGCGCTCGCTTCGCATGCGAGAGGCACGGGGTTCGATTCCCCGCACCTCCATATTATCTTGTTGACCCACTTTTTATCAAATATTATCCGAATATTATCCGTTTTCTTCTGTTGTTACTGGTCTATGTTTCAACCTCCCAATTCTCATCCTAGTCTTTCCTCCAACATAAACACACAGAGATTCATCTCTTTTCTTGCAAATTTCTTCAGCAAAAAAAAAAAAAAAAAAATGAGTCTAAATTTGACAGGATCACCATTTACCTTATTCACATCCCACTACAACAACAATTTACACCATAAAAGAAGCACAAATACATACCTTCTTTTCTTTGAAAAGAACCTTGGATCATCATCATCATTATCTTCTTCTTCACGTTCCTTGTCTAACATGGTTTCGCTTTCGACAAAAGCTTCTAGTACACAAAACAACAATGTTTCAGTTAATGATGATGAAGAGGAGAATAAGTCAAAGTCAGTTTTGTTGGAGGGTGAGGTGATCACTAAAGCTTCAAGCTTGAATAATGCGACCGAAGTTGCTGAAATGATCGTAGAGAGTGTAGGAGAAACTTGTGTGATAAGCTGTTCGGATTGTTCTAGGATAATCAAGGCTGCCCTTGAGTGTAACAACTCTGAGTTGGCTCTTTCTGTCTTTGCTGCTATGCGCTCCTCTGCTTTTGATCAAGGTCATTTTCGTCATTACACTTTTCTTGTGATCATATTTTTTTAGTCTTTACTAACAATCATGAATATGTAGCTGAATTTTTCGGTTAAAAGAAATAATATCAATATACAACCGTTAAAAAGGCGAGGACCTGAACCATTAGCTTAGACTTTTGGTTGCGGTATTACTTTGACGTGGTTTAATGTTAAAAACCATCCATTTATGTCAAGATGTTTTATAAAAAAAGTTAATGATTATACAAAAAAGTTGTTCTGAGATTTGACAAGATATGCACGTCTTTGCATTGAACGTGGATTTGTGCATTTGCAGTAATGAAGGAGAATGGTAAGCTTGTTGAGAGATGGAGATGGCCGAGGCCGGACTTGAACGCGTATACAACACTAGTGATTGGTTTAGCAGCTTCACTCAGAGTTTCTGATGCCCTCAAAATTGTTGATGATATCTGCAGAGTTGGACTTTCTTCTGTAGAAGAGGTTTTTATCAGTAATTCTGATCTCAGACTTTTTTTCCCTGTGCTGTCTATTGTTTCAGTCTGTGGGTGCTAAGTTAAATTTTCCTGCTCAGGTTCCTTTTGGTAAGATTGTAAGATGCCCCAGTTGCTTAATCGCGGTCGCTGTTGCACAACCACAGCAGGGTATTCAAGTATGCACATCAAGGTCTCTTGTGATTTCTTGTTACATTGCATCAGAAATCTAAGTCAGCATTTCTGTAGGCTGTAGTGATGCACAATCTCATTTTTCTACAGATGAAAGTCCAACTCTGCTAAATCAGAATGTTCTACTAATGCAGATAGCATCCTGCGCAAAATGCCGGTACAAATATGAGCTAATTTCTGGAGACATAGTAAACATTGCATCAGAAGAAATCAGGTTAGAAATTCTGCTGATAAATCTACTTTTTGGTTTCCAACTTACCTGAAACATAGGAAGCCTTAATCTGTGTTTCTTGATGAAAAACTTGGTTGTTCTCATTGGTCTGTGAGTAGTAATAAAGAAGCTCTCCCACATTTTTCCTACATTTCGAAAAAGGAAGTGTATGTGTCTGCATTCTGGTGTTGATCCTGGTACATTCATCTTTTCTAAGGATCTCATCCTGCCGCGCGCAGCATGGACATTCCAGCGTGGAGAAGGTGGCTAGGATCGTTTCCAATGACTAAGCAGGCCATCCCCTCAGCTGTCCATTCAATTGTGGTACTAGTTCTGAATTGGCGTAATGTTGACAATAATTGGTTTTCTCTACAATGACATTCTTATCAAGAGTTTCAGAATTTCTGACAAAAGCATGCCATTTGCAGATCCAAACCCCATCAGGAGTTGCTCGTACGCACAGATTCGCTACAGAAACAGCTGAAGTCCCTGCACAGGAAGGTGAAAGAGTTACTATAGCTGTAGCAGCTCCATCCAGTGTCTACAAAGAGGTTGGCTTCTTCAGATTTAGTCCGAAATCACCCAAATACTACCCATCAGAGCCTCTTTGCTTAACAAACCACCGTGATGGCCGAGAATCACTTCTTCTAAGAGCTCCTCCTACAGATGGCAAGTTCTCCTTGGTTAGTCCATCTGTTGTCCTTCCACTTCTGATTGTATTGGCCTCTGGAGATGCTGCCTCGGGTATTATCGATCCTAGCTTGCCTCGGCTTCTGCCTGTAGCTGCTGCAGCGTCTCTTGCAGTGGGAGCCACTCTAAACACAATGGTTTTACCTCAGCTGGGACAGGTAACATTCTATCAGTACCGTACATACAATGCGGATTAAAGTTTCTTGGCAAATGGCAAATGGCAAAAACATACGTAAGACCGTCTTACATTAAGATGAAGTGAGCATACAAGAGTATGATTCCAGCATTCTATACTACCAAGTTTAAAAGTCACACCAAAACCAGGAAGCGTCACTTCATATAACTATAGTTTGCAATAGGACCGTCTTGCCTAAACTTTGCTGAAAGTCTCCTTTTCCGCTTAGCCTGTTTCTGCCTAGGATCTGATATAGTGATATTCATTGAATTTTCGCATCCAGCTCCCACAGAAGTTGGCCGATATAACTGCAGTCAAGCAGCAACTTTTGGCGCAGTATGATATGCTTCAGTCACGGATCAAAGACCTTAAAACAGCTGCTGAAAACGAGGTATTCTGAATACAGTAATTCTGCCACTCATTGTGCAAACCTTAAAGATTTTTGGACCATAAAATATTGATCATTTTGCCTGCTAGATTTGGATGTTAGCTCGGATGTGTCAGCTGGAAAACAAAATTTTCGCTGTAGGGGAACCTTCTTACCGGTAATGATAACATTGAAACTGTTTCAAGTGTACTGTACAATACATTTAGTTTTCTGAGGCTGCGGCATTCCTGCTGATGGACAGTGCTTTTCTTCTTCCAGTGCCAGGAGAAATAGAATCAGGAAGGTACGAGAAAGCCTGGAGAGTTCCCTTAAGGGAAGGATAGAACTCATTGACAGCTACGCAAGGGTATGTCTTCCACCTGAAGGACATGGATATGACTTCATTGTTAAAACTTAGCATCTTAAAACCTTGTTTTTCGGGTTGGCAGATTTCTTCCATGATTGAAATTGAGGTGGAAATGGACACCAATGTCTTGGCTGCTGAAGCTACCAGCAATACGGTATAGCGCATTCACCTTCTACTTCCCTTAACTGAAATCGGTCTGTGAGAAATTCAACAATGTCATCAATTTCACGCAGGAAAATGTTGCCAAACAGATACAGCAGATGATGGAGTTGGAAAATCTTGAGGAGGTTTGTTACTAAATTCCACATTAATGGGCTGTTTCTTCTGAAAAAGATGAATCCGAACTTGCTACTGATGTGTTCTTCTTTACTGTAAAAACAGCGATGGAAATTGCAGGCCGAGGCAAATGATGAGGTCGAAAGACTTCTGAGTAACGAACCACTATCGTCAGAATAGGTTTAGATATCAGATGCACATCAGTACGACTGTCATATACAAATGTGCAACACAATTTGCGCTTGCAGCTTATCAGGTGCTCAGGGACTTCACCAGAGGTGCGCAACGACGGCTCGTCATCAGTAGTGAGTGACTGATCATGAATACAAACGTTTATTGAGAAACATGTCAGTTTCCGTGGATCATGATGTTCGGGGACTCGGGATCAAAACTGAAGCCAACAACACAGCATTCGGGATAAATAACCTCTATAAGTACTACAAGTCATTCTGTAAATGCAATACCTTCGTGGTTCTGCAGCAAAATCTGTAACAAGCTTTTATCAGCTCCCTGTGGAGCTCTAACAATGGCATCAGATATATAGATTCACATTCCGCTCATTCGCTATCCTGTTCAGCGACCAATTTTTACAAGCTGCTTAGATATTAAAGCCGCTTAGCCGCTTTCTACGCAACAAATAGCAAGAGAAGAAAATCTCAGGGTAAAATCAACTTCAGGATATGATAGATTAATTCCCCTAAGCTTGAGAGTTACTGACTACAATCTCAACCAAGTACATCAGCTGTGATGAAATATGAAACATTTGTTACTGACAGTTTCCAAAAGACAGTAATTCACATCTTAAAGCAAGACAGGCTCCATCAGTCTTGAGTATCGACAGGATCAGGAGAACCTCAACTAGAATTGGGTACTTTCTTCTGCTGTGCCTTCTCAATAAGCGGCTTCAGTTGCTTCTTCTCTGCAAGAATTTTAAGGAAATTGAACAAAAAGGGAATATAGTTGTGTTTCCTGCGGATGTTCTCGGTTCTCCACTTCTTGAACTTCTCCTCCTCCATAACAATCTTCTCTGTGGCAGTTTCAATCCCAGTATTTACTTCAGCAAGTGACCTATGCAATTCTTCAAGTTTGCTGTTATCTCCTGTCAATTGTGCTGCATTTACCTGCTGCAAGATTCGCTCTCTGAGCCTCTGGTATTCTTTCAACTCGATAGTATACATCTCTTTCCTGTTCTTTATCACAGCCAGAAGATTGAACCTTATCTCATTTTTCGAGTACTTCTCAATGCGTTCCTGGATTACAGGCTGGACCATCCGCAGCCATTCACTGTCACTTTGACCACCAGGACAAGGACCAAGGCTAATGGGACCCTCCTTCAACCCATCAAGCTCATACAGAACTCCTTCAAAGGGTATATAGCTTATAAAATGGTAGACATCATCATCCTTAGTGGCAGTTTTCTGTTCTTCCGGGACAAAGGGCTCAGGTCTAGCAAAACTATTATGAGCTGTCCGTATTGCTTCACTGTTGTTGATAGCTAGACCTTTAAGTTCAGGTGGGAAGTTCTTTGTAAACTCCTTAAGATTTGACAGCTCTGGGCCAACTTCAACATCTGGAGAATTCAGAAGAATCGACAAAATTGCTTGTGTGGCACATGCATTGTTAATGACCTGCAAATCAACATTTGCTTGATGAAGTGTGATTTACAACTCATCGTTGTCCACTTGTCCCAGTTTACTAGATGGGAATATTAGCCAACAAAACCAAACAAAAGACCTACCTGGCTAGCAAAAAACAGGTTGGGATTGGGCTCCTTGATGACAAGACGGTCATCCTTCTCTCCAGGACGCCATTTGAACAGGAAAATCAGCCCATACACAGGCCTACAAGTGGAGAAAACATAAGCACCGAAAATGTATCAATGGCCCATAGGAAACATAAAACCAACTGAAAAGGGCATGTGTACAAACTAATACATGGAAAATCAACCCACCTCAGACTCTCTAGAGTTTCTAGATCCAGGGAATACAGCTCCTCAACCTGATTCAGACATAAATTAACAGAGCATTAGGGTGGTGTATATACCAACAGAACAGTAAATGTTCCTATGCACCACAAAAGTCACAACCATGAATCACACATATGACCCTCTCAGCACAGGTGCCAATAATTGTAAAAGACATGTGTAGAAGCGTAACCAGAGCATCACACCTAGAAGCTTCTTGAAAAGTAGAGTGACCACTAAGACCAAGAAGTTAAGATCTTAAGGAAACAAAAGATAAGTTTACAAATGAAAACTAAGCAATCTGTAAGTCAAAGCCATGAATACCCTCTAATGAGACAGCACAAGGAGTTTGACTGTGTCTCTCGTCCCTCTATCTAATCGCAACCAGATTTTTTTTTTCTTGAAGGTTTTTCAAAACCTTTTTTATTTATTTTGACGACTTTATAAAACTTCCTTTGAAAGTTTTTTAATACTCCTAAAAGTTTACAACGTTTTTGAAAGTCATGGCGTACACAAGATGGTTACTAGATGACGATTCATGTTCGCCGACCCCAAATCATTTTGGGAATAAGGCATGGTTGTTGTTGTTGTTATCAAAAGATTAAAAGGAATTCTAAATCCAGCTAGATTCTATACATATATTCAAACTTTCTGCACATTGTTTTGTCTGACAAGCAAAATCGAATCCTATTCAAAACTGCTATAAATGGCATGGATACTAGATTAGAAAACAAATCTTTATTTTCCCTAAGCAGCAGTGAACCAATGTAATTCATGATCTAGTTTTCTTGACAAGTCATCCAGAAATAGTCTAAGCATGTTGAAATCATGGGGGCACATCCTGTCCCCTCCCCCCTACCACACCATAGGCAATAGCCTTTGCAGCTAAGGTAATGTTGTAGTTGGCCACCATGGATGGGCAGAGCCGCAGAGGTTACATGGAAACAGACCCTAACATTGAGAAAATTTCGGCAAGATGGGACAACCACGTTTACAAAAGGGCAAGTCCTTTATCGACATATAATCTAGCTTACTTCACTGACTCCTTGCATAAAAGTCATTCTGCTAGACTAATTCAATCGTTCCAATATTAAAAAGTTCTCATGAAAGGTCTTAACGTCTTTTTCTAGTCAAGAACAGATACGCTTTGGGAAACTATAGTGGCTATTGCTACAAGTTAGTTGCTGCGATGATGCTAAAGTTTACATTTATTCACCACCTCCAGAAAGTGATGTATCAAGAATTCAGGTTTCTCATATTAATAGGGAGAGACGGTGTATACCTGCAAACCCTTCACCTGCATTTGCTGGATAAGTTCCGTAAAAACACCTGAAACAAAATATTCCTGAGTTGGAGCTCAATTATGTAGAAGAAATTACTTGAGAACAATATATCTCGATATTTAGCGTAGGGATCACATTAGCCACAAACAGAAGCAACGCTTATGTCAATATACAAAGGAAAAACTCTAACCTCGTCTATTTTCCCTCATGACTCAACTTTACTCTTCTAAATAGCTAATCCAGGATGCCAAGGGAAATTGTCTATATTGTATATTCAAGTATACAATGACTGATCTATATACATTAAAAAATTAGACATGAAACAGGCTGCAGTTTAAGAAAGCCAAGAAAGGAGCCACTGGGCAAGGATGTACAGGCTGTACAATACGTGAGAGCAGACTTGCAGTACAGCTCCCCTAGTGACCTGATTAGCTTTTATGATGAGCAAAAGTGAATTGACAAGGGGGTATCTCTACGGGTGAGGAGTGTGTAGGGACTGAGACACCTCACAGCGGGAATATGAAGATTAATTCAAGAAACTGGGGCATTGGTATTATTAATTCTGAAAGGCCTAGTTGATGAGTCGAGGAAGGTAGGTTTGCCTAGGTGACTAATGCCCGTCCTTGAGCAGCAGGGACGTCAACACCAAAAGCTTCTCTTCTTCCAGGGCGAGCTATTGTACATGGGTTTCCAAACTCAAGGTCGCATGAAGACAAACACATGTGAAACAAGAGTGTCTTTGAAACACTAGCAGTCTCTAGCTACCCCGTAAAACCATATCAATTCCACTCCAAATCATTTTTTTAGATGCAATCACCAGTCAGTATGAAAAACTTTGGGCAAACTTAAACTAACAGGGAACTTATATAAGAGTTCATGAGGATACATAAAATTGCTTCAATTGACATTGAGAAAGATCAAACGAACATCCCAAAGTATATCAATTCAACTCCATTGGCATCATCGATGTTAATAACCCCCACAATCCAATCGTTGCCATCAACATACGTACATGTCATAACAAAGCTATCATACATCCGCACACAGTTATTCGTTTACTTCTCACAAGGATCCTAGCAGCTACTGAACACAAAGCAAATGCATCAAAGTTCTCGTTCCAAAATGCAATAAAAATGACATATCACAACCCAGCTGATATTTCATATTCGCAACTCCATGATCAAACAACATAACAAAAACCAACAATATACCAGGATCCGACTCAATAGTGCACCACGACATGATGAATTCCGCACAATCTGCAAAACAAACAATTACCGACAAATTTAGTAAACAAACGCGGAAGAATAACCTTCCCCTCCAACAAAAACCCGACCCCACACTTTCGATAACTCCTCCCAGAGTTATACACATTCAAGTACGATATCTGCCGACGAATTTAGTAAGTCCAACACTCCCAACCTAGATACCTAATTATTCCAACATAAAAATTTAACCTGCACCTCGGTATTTCGATTAACAAAACTCCAATTAAAACCTCGTTAATTTCTAGCTATAATTGATGCGTAAACCTAATTTTAATCCTATATAAATTCCAACAAACCAGTAAAACACAACAATTTTACCATGCTAAATTTATGAACAGAAAAAATAAGTAAGAAGCACAAAGTCACAAACTTTAACCTAGAAATCGCCAATTTTTCCCCAATCTTTCAATTATTTCAAAGTACCTACCGATTAATAACTAGCGAGCTAACAGCGCAATTAATTACACAAGAAAAACTTCAATTCGATCAAAAATTACGACAGTATGAACAAATTACAACAAATTTAGAAGGTTAGAAAGAGAGATTAACCTGAAAAGTAGAGAGAAAGTGAACGAACTGAACTGCAAAGACCTAAAACCTCTGAGGAGAGAGAAAGTGAGTGCGAAGCGTGCGAAAGAAGCTTTGTCTTTTATTTCTTGTGTAGGAGGAGATGAGTACTTGAGAAGCCACTGGTTTCGCTATTCGGCCCATCTGTTATAAGATTCAGTTATTTGGCCCATTGTATATTTTGGGCTATACTATTTGAGGCCCAAGGCCCATTTTCGGAGGAGGTGAAGATCTACTCTGCCGTACCGCCCCGTCACCGCACCGGTCCATGCTTGCGATGTCGGTAGACGATATTGATAAAGACGAGTATTGAATTTTTACTACTCCAATAGAGTAGTAGTTAAATTGCAATGGGCAAATAAGTTAAGAGTTTAGGACGAAGCATAAAAATGTAACTTAGTTGGACTCTAATACGATATTAAAATGAACATGGTGATGATTGATGAATGAACGCAGATCATTAATTTAATATGTCTCTATTTATCTATTCGACTTTCTAATGACACATGAACCAATTGAATACTTATACAACGGGACGTAATGAGAAGGACATCCGTCGATGATCGATCCACGTCAACATGCATGGCATTTATTTGTTAAAATTACTGTTTGATCATGCTAGAAATATAATTATCAATCACTAGCGCCATGTCTGATTGTCTGATTGTCTGATTGAGGAGATTAGTCAAAAGAAGCGATGAGCAATTTTGTATCTAGTCTCAAAAGCATAGAGATAATAATGACAAATAGATAGAAGAGAACGAACGAAGATTCAAGATGCATGGTTAATTGTTGCGTGTTGGACGTGAATAAGGTGGGTTAATGCGATAATAGGTGTCTGATTTTCAGTTGAACGCAAGAAAGGGTGAAAGAAGAGTTGATAATAATGTATTGTTCAGCAAACAATTATTGACGGCTGCTCATCACGGACGAAATCAAGCTGAAGTGATATCAAATCACGATGTATGTGTGTCCAAGTTATAATGAGGGATTTATCGTACGGTGTTTTTATACGAGCGAAATATATAAATATCTTACATAGTTACCTCGTTAAAATTACTTATAACTTTTCGAGAATCTTTCAAAAGTTAGGTTGTCGCTACATACATCATACATGTATCGGTACTCGAGTATATGACTTGACCCAATAGGTCTTATTGTTTCAAATTTGTCTGAGAGCTTCTTAATTTCAAGAATCAACTCAGAAGTAAACTTCAAGGATATAACTCGATTACACTGCAGATACTTATAAAACTGAAATGAGCGTTTTAGTATTGTCTGAATTGAAAGTCATGTGGAGTACTTTTCATAACTCACATGTGAAATGTTATCGCTCACAAAGTTATAACCCCAATAGGGAATCAACTCCGAAAAGTTGTAGGAAAGATGCATGTAGACATTTTACTATTACCCTGTGAGGAAAATGAAGAAGCTAATTAAGGCTATAGTAATTAGTCAACGGGTTGGATTAATCTTCATCAACTGTGCTATTAACAAACATATGTTGTTACAATTTGCGATATACCCACACGTACGTTTTTATACCTTTGAGCAATAAGGAAGACATCGTAACTTTATTGGACGTTAGCTACGGCCTCTCTAAAGTCGGTGCGCTAATTTGAGAAAGTGATGCAATTTTTGTGTTCCAGGCCACATACAATTCCAGGCTACGGTGCATATTACTTTGTTACTGAGATGTTTGGACTTTTTATTTCATTCTCCATGTCTTTCATTTTACTTAAATTATACGAATAACAAAGAAAACGACGACATTTTTGAAAAAAGTTGAACCGTCTATATAATCATTATTCAACTCAGCTTCGTACCCAAACAGTGCCAAAAAAAAATAATGTTAACTTTATTTAGATTGGAGTATTATTGTTTTGGACCTTTTGGTACTCAAATTGCAAATGCAACAAAGTGAACCAAAGAACAAAAAAAGTCAAGCAATTAAAAGAGGTGGATACGTGTAATAGGCCAAACTGTTTTGGCACTTCTGCACCGTTGAAGCAAAGTGCGTCGGGTAGTCCGGACCCGAAGACAAAAAAACGAATTACCCGAATTTTAATCAAATCAACGGCCCACCATTCCACGTGGTTGACCTGTTTCATTTCTTCATGAGTTCCATTCAATTAATTAAATATAACTGAAATTTAATTAATTAAAGTAATTAAGATAACAGAACAAATAGTCCTGGAAATTTGACGAACATGAAAAAAACAATTGTTTGACTGGAAATTTCTACATTATTTTATACTAGGACTTGTTGATTTCAATTGACTTAATTCTATGCTTGATTTTGATGAACTCGTGAGTCTTGCGCTCATATTTTTAGTAGATAGAGTATTCAATGAAGCATTGCTTTGAGTAATTCCCACAACAAATTATCTTCTTTTTTCGGAAACCACATGTAGCAAGATTACTACTATAAGGTAACTGTTCGATCTCCTTATACATTTTAGCTTCCACTTTAATTAATTAGTTAAATACAATATTATCCATTATCCATGGTAAACACACGCGATTCATATAACCAACAATCACATATTCACATAATACCAGCTCAACCTACGGGAATCGAAATGACTACAAGATGAATGCAAATGGTTTTGTTTCGTAATTGGCTCCATACATCATACACAAGAAATAAAAAATAAGAGAAGCTAAGATCATCAAATTTTGACAATCTACGTTTTGTCAACCAGTTTGTTTCTTTTCACAAATTAAATACGCAGTGAAATTAATAACGACTCATTTTTTCGACACACCACTACTTAAACATTAACATACAAAAACAATCCGATATACTAGACATATCAATTTCCTTTTCAAAGGGATCCGATTCGATCAAAAAGTCCCAACAAATTGGCAACAAAGTTAGTTATCAATCCATATCCAAAAACTCTCAAAATCTCAATACAATCCAAAACGAACATTGAATTGGTAAAATGACACAATAACAAATTTTACTAAAATATTTTTCCACTTCCAAACTCCAAAATTAAATCCTAAAACCCAATAAAAATCCTCCACGTGTCCATTTCCGTTTCAACCCCCCCTTGGGATCCAACCAAAATAGCTGCGCCATTGCGGAGAATGTTCCCTTCCTTTCCCTCCTTATATAAACTCCCCTCCCTCTCTTCTCCTTTTCTCCCACCCCATTTTTTCTCTCTCCTCCAAATAAATATAACTCTCCCTTTCCTCCATTTTTTCCCCCTCCCAATTTCATAACAACTCAATTTAATTAATTATTTATATCCCAACATAACAACTCTTATTGGATCTTTCTGGAGAAACTCAAATTAATTAATTATAAATAAACAGAGAGTTTAAAAAGGTTGTTGGAATGGCGGCGGGGAAGAATATTCTGGTGACCGGCGGCGCCGGTTACATTGGGAGTCACACCGCCCTTCAGTTATTGCTAGGAGGGTACAACGTCGTCGTTTTGGATAACCTCGACAACTCTTCCGAAACCGCCCTTCATCGCGTCAAGGAGCTCGCCGGGGACTTTTCCACAAACCTCTCCTTTCACAAGGTCATTTCCGTCATTTCATTTCATTCAATTCAATTATAATCTCATGAGTCGGTGGATCGTGGTAAAATTGCGAAATTGATAATTCTGGAGTTATTTTTCGGAGTTAATTAATAAGAGAATTAATTAAAGAAATGATTTAACGTTAATTGGGGGGATTAAGGTGGAGGTTTCGGGGATTAAATTGGGGGGGGGGGGGTTAAACAATAATAATAATAATGGGTTGTTGAGAAGGAATAGCATGTGAATCGTAATGATTATTCTCACGTTCTTTGCTCGTCGGCATATTTCTCTTACTTTTGCGCTTCTATGAATTTATATTCGCCTTTTTTTTAATTATATACTCCGTATTTTTTTTTTTGGAATATAGAGGTGGCGAATAAATTCGATACGAAAAAAGTTTAGTTTTGGTGATTATTATTGTAATATTTGGGTTAGTGTGAATATTAATCATGTGTGTTTGATTTTGGTCATGTCACGCCAAGTTTTTTTAATTAATTTTTTTAAAAAAGTTTTTTCTCTGCATTAGAAGATTCGTAAGTCGGCATGTAGCTCAATTTGGTTGTCTCGAATGATTTGTATGAATGAAAATGTTATTTTATATGGGGTTGATTATTTTATTGGCGAAAATCGGTCTGGGTCTCCTACTCTCCTCTTCCTAGTTTGATTTTTCCTAGTTTGATTTTGACGTTCTTTGGTGTGAGAGGAGCATTGAGAAATGCGACTTATGTGTTTGGAGTGTGTACTTAGGAAAGTGTTGGCTCGAATGGGCTCTCACTTCACTTTCGCAATTTGGATGTACGAAGTGGTTTAAAAAATATTAGTTCAATCATGGTTAATGGCAGGGGAGCCTTAATGCAGCGGCTAAGGTGTTGCTTTGTGATCGATAGGTCACAGGTTGTTCGGGCTTCAGTCCTGAGAGCAGCCTCTTGTCCAAAAAGTGATAAGGGAAGGCTTGCCGATTCACCCTTTGTGGTGGGACCCTCGCTTTGCGGGGACGCCAATGTGCACCGGGCTGCCTTTTTTTTTTTTTGCAACCATGATTAAATAAATGGGGCTCTAAAAGGAAACATATTTTTTTCTTTTGTTTGCAATTAGGTTGGTTGAGTTAGTTGTACTTGTATCAACTGAAATTTGTACCTGCTAGTTGAAGTAAAGGTGCATTAGAGTTGACTATCGTGATACTAAATTTTCGTACTAAGTTTCAAATTTTCTTTTTTCTATTTCTTGTTGGGAGGGGGGGGGAGGTCTCAGTTGGCCAGGCAAGCTACGAATATATATATATAACCACAAGTAGCATTTGAAGTACTACTTGTTACGTAAGCCGTCCTGTAATTTTCGTTTCATGGAATTTGGGTTTTAATTTCTATGTTAATAGCACCATTGCTTATTGTGAGTTTTATTATTTGTGCAGGCAGACATTCGGGATAAAGAAGCGCTTGAAAAAATCTTTTCCTCTACCAAGTAAGTTTTTTTTCGTTCTGGTGTAAATGATTTTATTTCTATTTATGGGGCGATCTTTTTTTGTACGCCTTTTTGTTGATCTAGCTAATAATCAGTATTCAATGGGTAAAGCATCTGAAAATGTAATTTTGGGTAAATACTCAAAGATATCTCACATTTAGATTTTCTACCTCTTAAGCTGATTATATCACCTCTTTCTACCTCTAAAGTCTAAACTTAGCTGCATCACCTCATTTAGGCAGGTCAAGGAGTATCGTAATATAATAATCCCGATTTGGTCGCCACTGATAAACTTAGTTAATATCAAGGCAGCAAGTTTAAATTAATGGACTGTAGCCTGCTGCCATAACTTTTGGAGCCATGTTATTTATTTATTTCTAATGATGTGGTACTTGATATTGGTATGGCGAGTATTGGTCTTATTATAACTTATGCTTCTATCCTCGTCCTTTGGGTTCCAGATTTGATGCTGTCATTCACTTTGCTGGATTAAAAGCAGTCGGTGAGAGTGTTCAGAAACCATTGCTTTATTACAATAACAACATCATTGGTACAGTCAATTTGCTCGAAGTCATGTCGGCTCATGGATGCAAAATGGTTAGTTTCTTTTAGTTCATATTGTGCCTGCATTTTGTTTTTACATGGTTCTTGTCCGAACTCTTACCCATCTCTCTTAATATTGTCGTCGAGTTCAAGGATTTTGACTATGGTCCCCTGTTTTTTCTGCTTGGAGTCATTTTGTCATGACCACAGTCTAACTTGTCTTTGCACCATAGTTATGTTATAAATGCCTTTGTGCTACCCTAGTGTTTGTTGGTTATTGCATTGATATGTGTACTTGACACGTACCATTGATTGAATATGTTAAAGTGCACGGTATTTGTTTATGAATTCTTGTCAGAATATGTAAATCTCTTACAATTTGTATATAACTGCTGACTTCTTGTCCCTTAAATGTATTTCAGTTGGTATTTTCGTCATCTGCTACTGTGTATGGTTGGCCTAAAGAGGTCCCTTGCACGGAGGAATTCCCCCTATCTGCAGCTAATCCATATGGACGAACCAAGGTGAATGTCAATACTTTTGCACTTACTGCTGACTTTTTTTCTGAGTTTTATAGACCATGTTTTAAGCTCTCCCCTATAATGTCCTTGCTATTTTATTGGTTTCAGCTATTCATTGAAGAGATATGCCGTGATGTCCAACGTTCTGATGGTGAATGGAAGATTATTCTCCTTAGATATTTTAATCCAGTCGGAGCTCACCCCAGTGGTCATATTGGAGAGGATCCTCGCGGAATCCCAAACAATCTCATGCCTTTTGTACAACAAGTGGCAGTTGGAAGGAGACCTCACTTGACGGTGTATGGAACTGACTACAACACTAAAGATGGCACTGGGGTATGTCATCCACAAAATTTTATTGAAATATTACAAGCGAGAAGCATTAAATTATTGTTTCGTTTTTGTTCCATTCTGTTGTTTTGAGTTGCTTTCATCCTGTTGTTGAACTTGGGTGCTATTTGGCGTCTGTGGAGTTGTTCATTGACAATATTACAACACCTATGTTTCTGATCTAATAAGGTGTCTTTCAGGTTAGAGACTACATCCACGTAGTTGATTTAGCTGAGGGACACAAAGCAGCATTGAAGAAGCTTTTTGATGCTAGTATTGGTTAGTAAACTGCAGACCCTCTTACTTAAGTTTGATTAATCTATTGTTATTGTTGCCTTCATATTTACCCCTGACCATCTGCAATTCTAGTTGTATACCTGACTTTCACCCTATTGCTCTTCAAATTTATGATCGGGTTTCCATATCATTGCAATTTCTATGAGTATATTAGCCATATTCCAGGAGAGCTGACTAAAGTGGACATATACTTGCAGGCTGTGAAGTCTATAACTTGGGAACCGGTAAGGGTACAACAGTCCTTGAGATGGTCACTGCATTTGAGAATGCTTCTGGAAAGGTAGTGACACCTTAAGGCTTAGGCTCGTTTTGAAGTTTCAGTGTTGCTTTTCCTATCAAATGTTTTTTTTTTTCATAAACAGAGCTTTTGCTCTGCTCTGTTCTGGGTGCTGTCAGCAGCTTATGTCTGCATACAGCATTTTTTTTTTTTTGGTGTGCTCAGCTGTCATAGTCAATCAACATTGTTTGGTAGATTAGTGGTGATTGCTTGCGATGATATGCCGTTCAGTATTTTAAGTGCAAATCCCTTGCAGTATCATGGTGTCTATCTTTATTGACCTGGACTCTTAGTGATTAATTTGTCATCATTGCAGAAAATCCCTCTTGTAATGGCTGATCGACGCCCTGGTGATGCGGAGGTTGTATATGCATCAACCGAGAAAGCAGAACGGGAACTCAATTGGACGTAAGTGGCTAACTTTGAATTGATTCATTTCTACTGATTAGATTTTGGTTGAGACCATGTACTTCTTCATCTGAATAATCGTTACTCGTAAGAGTAAAAAGCTTCAAAGGTTAAACTATGATTACAAACTGTGATTACATTGTCTGTGGACTTAGCACTTGAACTATCTCCATACAAATTCTGCGGTTTTGCCTCTTTTTTCTTTTCTCTTTTTTCTTTTTTTCTTTTTTTGGGTCAAAACTCAAACCATAATTTGTGATTTGACATTGACCTTGCGTGACTTAATGATACGACTTTACAGGGCCAAGAATGGAATCGAGGAGATGTGCCGTGATCAATGGAATTGGGCTAGCAAGAATCCGTATGGTTACGGCTCACCTGATGACAAAGAATGATTGGTGATTTACTCATTAGCACAGATCATAATATATACTTATGTACAATCTAATCCTGCTGGTGAATCCCGAGTCCTCGTTGCTACACCATCATTACGCCATTACTACTTCCGACCAGCCTAATATCTAGGAATCTAGTTTGAAATAATGAGGAATATGAAGCTCATTAGTTCAGCATATATTCTATTAGTGTAAATGAGCTTTGGATGTTTTTTTGTAACTATCTTATAAGTTATAAATATAGGTCATATTCCATTATATGGGTAAAGGGTCTTCTATTCCGAGGATCAATTATTTTTGCATGTGCTGAATATATACCAAGCTGTTATGTGCTGGTTATCTCGTTAAGCTTATCAGCTGGAAAGTGCAATGGTTGAGCATTTCAGACTGTCTAAAAGCAAAGCTTCTGACTGATCAGAGCAACGACGAAGCTTAATCTCTCAGGGACATTGGCTGATTACTACAGCCTGTGCTGAGGCTTTGCTTGGGACTGAAGAGAAGATAGTGTTTCGTCGGTCGGTGAAAAAGAGGAATGGTTATGGAATCAGAGACTTCGGCATGTAGTTCATTTGATTTCAGATACAGAGAACAGTATTTTCCTGCTTTATTCTAGGCAGATTATATTAGTTTATATATTGATTATTTATTTATTTATAGGGTCAGTCGACCATGATTCTTTGATGTCATTAGCACAATAATGTTGTTGATTTGGGAGTTTATTATTTGTTATATCCGAATAAGGAATGTTGATCATGTTGGACTTCCCATTCTATTGTCCTGAGATTTGTATTGACTTCTTTAACCGTGTTCATGAGTAAGTCGTAAGAAGGGAAATCGTGGGACGAACTTCTGTTACGTTTTCGGTTAGGTTGCTGAGAGAATATGAAATTGGTCGTTTCGCTTGAAAGATATAGTTTGAAGTAATCGTTACA
Source organism: Spergularia bocconei (assembly GCA_963457585.1). Classification (NCBI taxonomy): domain Eukaryota; kingdom Viridiplantae; phylum Streptophyta; class Magnoliopsida; order Caryophyllales; family Caryophyllaceae; genus Spergularia; species Spergularia bocconei. The sequence goes on along the minus strand of OY734942.1, from coordinate 26,757,811 downwards.
GTAAGTTGTAAGCACAAGACTGTATGAATCTCAGAAAATTTTGTACTTGAAGTGATTGTGTTAAGTCGACAATCTCGCCAAAATTTGAAGAGGAATTAGCCAAATTGCAACTATCGTCAACTATCCTAACTCAAACGTATGTGGTTTCGAAATTTTGAAGATAATTTGAAACAATGTCCACTTTAAAGTAAGGTAGCTTCAAGGTTGTTAGAGCTATCTTCTATTTATCCCCTATCCCTCCAAAACAAGGGGGGGGGGGGATCATAATGCCCCTACATCTTTGCTTTCCATATGTAGAATGGCTGGGCATAGATTGATCCATTCATCCATACGACAAAAAATCGCGCAGACTAGGATATTTTACCGGAGCTGAAGCATGATACTAGAACGAGACAGTTGATGTCTGAGACTAGTCAAGTGGTAAGATCATACGAACCAGTGTACCAGATGCTAGCAAGTAGCAGTTTACATCCAACTGAAGTTCTATACTTCAGCAATAACCTTATAACATAAGCCTGTAGCTGCAAATGACAGTAATAATCGTCTATTTTACAGCAATCAACAGACCATTAGGCATTAGATATCCTACAACTTTTACTTGGATGTACATTCTTTCCAAAAGAGGCGTCACCATCCACACCGATGCTACAGGTTGTATCTCCATCACCTGCGCGTGATTCCCCATCCATACCATCATCACCCGTGGTTGTCTCCATCCCCACTTTCACCATCCGAACTGGATTCCTGGCCAGGGCAGAAACATACATAGAAAATTGATTAGCAATGGGCTAATGCCTCACATTGCAATGGTGAAAAGATCAAGTTATAACTCTTATAAGAGATTGGGGAAGGGCCATGAACATTCTTGGTCAGCGAAGTCCTTACCATGGCTAGCAAGCATTTGAGCTCATCATACTGCTTCTTCATCATTTTGCTTTCTGGCTCGAGCGTCAAGGCAAATTTAACATCCTCCAAGGCTCCATTGAGATCACCAAGTTCCTGTCTGGCTCTTGCACGGCGTACATATCCCTTGAAGTAACTGTCATCTAAGTCCAAGCACTTAGTACAGTCCTCTTCTGCTTCGCGGAATTTGCCAACCTTCAAGTACGCCATTGCCCTGTTTCCATATACTATAGCACTTGGTGACATAGAAATGCTTTCGGAGTACCAAGTTATAGCTTTCTTGAAATGCTTGCTGTTGAAACATTCATTACCCTTTTCCTTAGCGTAATCAAAATCTGCAAAACAGACCTCACCATATACATAACTTGTTCATAGTAGGATTTCGTCAAACAAGGGTACAAGGGTGCAGGACAAAAAAGCGGAGAGGAAATTAAAGCAGTTTTAACACTCGAGTCAATATTCAAAGCAAATTCACGTATAGCAAGCAAGAGTTCATTCAAAATTTCGCATACAATATGAAGCTTGATATAAACTTGGAAGTGGCTGAAAGAGTGGAATTCAATTGAAAAATGCTAGTGACTTTTAACTCCCCGACCTCCAGTGGTACTCCTACAAATGCTACCAGGTCCTTTAGTCTTTACATTTTGCATGTGCTGTTAACTGCAGAGTGCACTTCCTTATGTGTACAGATTTCAGGATAAACAGTAAAACATGATTGAATGAGGCAAACATAACAAATTCTTGGCATTACTACATGGTGGTACAAACTTACAAACAGACCGTAATAACTTCACTGCACTCAATAAAAAGTTGCACACAAATTCTCAGTTCCAGGAAAGACAAGCATTCAGAATCAGTGACACCCAAGCGCTCCTTAAATGTCTGTCATGGGTGCATTAAGGGATATTGAGACAGTCAGAGTAACATCAGCAGAGAACCACACATCCTCCAAGTTTCGTACAGAGTAAGAAGGTTGATTTCAACAAAGACTACCAGATTCTTAAATGTTCAGCGATTTGTAGAAAGCACTCCCTTACACAGGGTAATTCATATGCACAAGATTTTTCACATTTAGAAGGCAAAAGGAGGAGCAATCCTTCACAATTTAGAAGGCAAAAAGGCCGAAAACAGGCTCCTTTTGTTAAACAAAATACAAAAGCAAATAAAGGGAACCTCTCTATACAAAATAAATTATCTCATTCTTCATAATTCAATTAGCAAGACATGACACTAACACAGTAACACAATCTTCTTCTAAATTTGTTTTCAGAGAATGCAACATGTAAAACTCTACTAGAAGTCAGAATCCAAACACTCAATACGCAGATGCAGGAAAATTTACCATGTTCAGACAGCAGTTTAAAGGCTAATACTGAGCATCAAGTGGCAGCTAAGTTTCGGAAAGGTCATATTAGCTCAAAATCAGGAAATGGTAGCTCATATTATCGGCAGGGTGCCCTTTCGAAGTACAGTGCAAACTGTGTTAATCAAGGACCTATGAAGGATGAAGGTGATACCGAGATCTACAGCTTTTTCATCATAGTACACATGTGACATCCTCATCAATAAAGATCCCATCTCATTGTACTGATCATGACATAATTAGTTAATAATCTTATCAATCATTCAATCTAAGACTAGATATTATTCAGCAAGTTTTGGTATTCCTAAGTACAAAACCCTCATTGGACAAAACCTAATTCAAGCAAATTGAGCACACGCAAATACTACTCCGTATTACATATCAGTACACACCAACAAAACCCAAGTAACAAAGCTCTCTACTATTTCCAATACACAAATGCAGTTATCATATGGCATAAGCATAACGTAAACATGGAAAACATATATCATGCTACTGCAAGGCTTATGATTTACGCAATCAATCTCGAAATAGTGACTTACACACGGGTGGAGGGAGGGAAGGCGGATAGCTGGGAAGCACAAGTGGGAGAGCAGTTGAATGTCCAATGAAACTCTTATACTCCTCCACACTCTGATTCTTCAGGTTAAGTGAAAAAACACCTTCCACTGACTCACACACAGCAACATCCGGGTCAAATGGATCCACAAACGAAACATTCAACCCGAAACCCAAATGATCCTGAACAACATCCCTTGCTACCGTATACACCAATTCCCACTCAACCATCCTCGCCTTATAATCCTTCAACCTCCACACTCTCAACCCACAGCTACACAGTTCCATATACTGAATCCAACCCGAGGCCGAATCCACACACCGTGTCTGCATCAACTCCCACGTCAAATCAGGCTTAACCCGCCCACCAGGAAGCGTAACAAACACACTTCTAGCCCTATCCTCACTTACTGCACTCACAAAGGGGTCCTCATCCCAACACACAATCCCGAAACTCACATCACACCAAAACAACTTCCCATCGAACTCAAACCGACAACTCGGCCTCCAACTCCTCGAACCCAACCGGGTACTCAGCGCATAACCCGCATCCTTGTTGACCCATTTACCCGTCCGAGACGACAAACAGGTCAAGGTACCATTTTCCTTACTTTCTCCCATCAAATTGTACACGTAATACCCAATAACAAACTCCCCAGTAATCGGGTCAGCCATAAACCCGAAGCAGGGGCGGTGGTCCAGGTACAGAGGCGGGCGTGGGACCCGGGCCCACTCCTTGGTAACTGGATTAGTAACAAACAGCACGTCTTCCAATGCATCCAAACCCGTAATCATGCCACATATCCCGGGTCCCGAACCTTCCGGGTTCAACTCGATCCTCTGCCTAAATTTCCGAAACGCACCCGGAATGTGTAAATTCCTGGACAATTCCGGGTCAATCCAGAGGGTAAACAGTACCAACCCGTTACTCACATCGATTATTTCTGCAGAAGACTGGATCCTCACCTGAGGGTATCCGGTAATGGGTATCTTTTTCCGGTTCGGGTCGGTGAGAGGCTCGTCGGGTTCGAGCAGCATGTGAGGGTTGACTGTGAGAGTGTACACGTCCGAGTGTTTGACTGGGGAGAAACTGATAGGGTCCGAACCCGTTTCTGATTCGGTACCGGATGTCCGAACAACCTTATCGAGCTTGACCCAAGAAGCGCCGTTCTGTTTTAGATACGCTGCGATGAATGCACGGTGTTCGATGATTGAGGCCCACCTTTTCGAAACGGACTTGAACCGGCAGACCGACTTGGATGGTAATCGGGTCAGTATTTCCGAAATTACTTGATCCGGGAACAGATCCAAAAGAATTGTAGCTCCGTCAGCCGACATCTTTCTATTTTAATGTCCGTGTCTCCTCCACCACTTTCGCCATCTGAAGAGGAATCCTGCCAAGGGCGAAAGGATACAATGAAATTCATTAGCAACTGCCTCATGTCAAATGGAGACCAGATCAAATTATTTGAGATTTGGGTCAAGGCTAAAACAATGCAATTTACCTATCTACCTTGACAATTAAGTACACCCAACTTCAGAAAAGCAAACAAACAAGTAAAGATCTCTAACACCGAAAACTTAAAAGCAGCACAATCCCTACTCCCCACATTATAGAGCAAAGACATGAACATTCTAGGTCAGCGAGGTCCTTACCATTCCAAGCAAGCGCTTGAGATCAACCAACTGCTCGTTTACTTCTTCGCTTTCTGGCTCAAGTGTCAAGGCAAATTTAACATCCTCCAGGGCTCCATTAAGATCACCAAGTTCCTTTCTGGCTTTAGCACGGCGTGCATACCCCTTGGAGTACTTGTCATCTAAGGCCAAGCACTTATTGCAATCCTCTTCTGCTTCCAGGTATTTGCCAACCTTCAAGTACGCCATTGCCCTGTTTCCATATGCTATAGCACTTGGTGACAAAGAAATGCTTTTAGAGTACCAAGCTATAGCTTCCTTGAAATTCTGGCCTTTGCAACATCCATTGCCCTTTTCCTTAGCGTAATCCCCATCTGCAAGACGGATCTCACCATATACATAACTTGTTCATAGTAGAATTTCGTCAAACATAGGTACAGGGGTGCGGGGCATATAAGCGGGGAGGAAATTAAAACAATCTTAACACTCGAATCAATATTCAAAACAAATCAGGTAAGCCAAGCAAGAACTCATTCAAAATTTCGAATGAAATATGAACTTGGAATTGGCTAAAAGAGTAGAGTTCGATTGAAAAATGCTAGTGACTTTTAACTCCCAAGTCCCGAGTGGTACTCCAACAAATGCTACCAGGTCCTTCAGTCCTAACTCCTTAAATGTGTTGTTAACTGCAGACCACCTCTTCATGTGTTCAGATTTCAGGAGTACCTTCTGCCTTTGCAGAACATTTGAAGCAAGCCACTCAATAAGCATTACATTTATTGACCCGAAGAAACACTACAACCATGACGACAAAGCTAACCACAGAACAGCATAAACCGTATTACAAGATTGGATGAGGCAAACATAACAAATTCTTCCCATTAATGCTATAATCAGTCGTAATCATAGATGGTGACAAAAACTTACAAACAGACCGCAATAACTTCACTGCAACTAATAAAAAGTTGCACGCAAATGCTCAGTTTAAGAAAATACAAGCAATAAGGATTTGACAATCAGTGCACACCAAGAACTTAATGTCTGCCATGGGTTCATTGAGGGATATTGAGACAGTTAGAGTAACGCAACCAATAGCTGATTTGTACCAGCGTTAACTCAATGTACTATTTAAGACTTGCTCCCAACCAAGGAATATTGAGACAATCAGAGTAACATCAGCAGAGAGAACCACACATCCTCTAAATTTTGTACTTGTATCTAGTAAGAAAGTTGATTTCGACAAAGAAGTGGCTGAGAGATCAAATGCTAGTCACTCTTAACTCCCCTCTGTTTCTTCAGGGGTACTAATTCACTTAGTCCCGCTTTTAAAGCTACCAGATATTTTTTAATGAGCAGCAAGCTGTAGAAAGCACCTCCTTACACAAGGTAATTCATACACATAAGATACCTTATTTTACTGTATAAATGTCTATCAAATAATAAACCAAAAAAGGTAGACCAGCATAGAACTGCAACAAGGTTTGGTTGAGCCGTACTTAAGCTATAAATTCAGTCTCTGTCACAACGAGCAATACAGAAACACATAGCTGAAATGAAATTTTATACTCCACTTTTATTCTGCATACGTACAAATGCTCTGTCAAAGAAAAGGCACAAAATATGCATTTGACGATCAATGACACTAAGCATTACATGTCTAACATGAGTGCATTAAGGGATAACGAGTCATGGACAGTCAGAGTAACACCAGTGGGAGAACTTCGAGTCCTCTAAACATCGCATCTCCAAAGAAGGTTAATTTGGATAAAGTGGCTGACAGATGAAATACTGGTACTTTTAACACCCCTCTATTTCCCAAGCTAGTGGTACTTATTCCACCTCAAGACTACCACATCTTTTAAAAGTGGAGTAAACTGCACAATGCACCTCCTTACGTGAACAGAGGATTTGAATATGCAAATTCAAGTACTCAACTTTCGTCTACCATCTAGTATATCACACGAAAGGAGACCACAATCGTGAAAACAAAGCCAGGCATACCTAAATACTAGTAACAAAGCCAGGCACACGTAAATATCATATACTCGTAACAAGGTCCTAAGTTGAATTATATAACTTGACAAAGTACTACTCCATAAGACGACCTTCTCCCAGCTTCCGCCCATAATTAGTTAATATCAATCTAAGACTAGTTATCTCCCAAATTCCAGATTATCTAGCAAGTTTCGGTTTTCCTATACACAAGACCCTCATAGGAAAAGAAATCCAATTGAAGCAAATTGCGCACTGCCTCTAAGTCCTAATATAACTCACTACCCAAAGAGTCGAGTAATAGTAAGACTAAACATGTCAATACACACCAACAAAACCCAAGTAATTAACAAAGTTATCGCCTAATTCCAATACATATATCAGCATATAATTCATCCACATACAAGTATGGCATAACATTAACATAAACATGGAAAACATATATCATGCTACTGCAAGGCTTATGAGTTACGCAATGTCGAAATTGCAACTTACACAAGGAAGGAGGGAGGGAAGGCGGATAGCTGGGAATCACAAGTGGCAAAGTAGTATAATGGCCAAGGAAACTCTTATAATCCTCCACACTCTGATTCTTCACATCCACTGAAAACACAGCCTCCATCGATTCCAGCACCGCAACATCCGGGTTAGTCGGATCAACAAACGAAACATTCAACCCGAATACCCAATAATCCTGCAGAACATTCCTACCCACCTTATAAACACACTCCCACTCCACAATGTCAGCCTTATAATCCTTCAACCTCCACACTTCCAACCCACAGCTTCCTTCTTCAAACACTTCCATATATTGAATCCAACCCGAGGCCGAATCCACACATCGTGTCTGCATCAACTCCCAAGTCAAATCAGGCCTAACCCGCCCACTCGGAAGCGTAACAAACACACTTTTAGCACTCCTCTCCTCACTTGCTGCCCCCACAAAAGGGTCCTCATCCCAACACACAATCCCAAAACTAACATCACACCAAAACATCTTCCCATCCAACTCGAACCTACAACTCGGCAGCCAACTCCTCTCACCCATCAACGACTTCAGCACATGACCCGGATTCTTCTTGACCCATTTTCCCGTTTGAGACGAAAAACAGGTCAGGCTAGCATTGTCATTACCTTCTTCCATCAAATTGTACACGTAGTACCCGATAACAAACCCACCCGTACCCGTCGGGTCAGCCATAAACCCGAAGCAGCGACGGTGGTCCAGGAAAGGAGGCGGACGGGGGACACGGGCCCACTCCAGAGTAACCGGGTTTGCAACAAAGAGCACGTCTTCCAATGCATCCAATGACAAAACCAAGAAACCAACACCTCGGGCCAGTGATTCCCGGTTCACCTCCGTCCTCGGCCTGAAATTCCCACCTTCGCCATATCGACCGCCTTTCCTAAACGGGTCCGGGTCAATCCAGAGGGTAAATAGAACCAACCCGTTACTGGTATGGATAATCTCGGCATTAGGTAGGTTACCATGTTGATCAGGGTATCCGGTTATGGGTACCTTTTTCCGGTTCGGGTCGGTCAGAGGCTCGTCGGGTTTGAGAAGCTTGCGAGGGTTGACGGTGAGAGTGTAGACGTCGGAGTGGTTGCCCGGTGTGAAACGGATAGGGTCTGAACCCGGATCCGACTTGGTACCGGATTTTCGGATTATCTTATCAAGCTTGACCCAAGAAGCGCCGTTGTGTTTGAGATAGGCTGTTATGAATGCGCGGTTACCGATGATTGAGGCCCACCTCTTTGAAACGGTCTTGAATCGGCAGACTGTTTTAGCGGGTAATCGGGTCAGGATTTCCGATACGACTTGATCCGGGAACAGATCCGTCATGCATGTAACTCCGTTGGCCGACATCTTTCTTTTTTAATAATATTGTTTTTTTTTTTAATATTTGTTTTAATATTTTCAGGAGATTTTTTGTTGCAGAGAAACAGGGGTTTTGTGTTTGAAAAAGGGAAGAATGTTCGAGAAATGGTGGCAACTGACAACTGTGACTAGGGTTTATCATTTTATAAGAAAAAGGGTTTTGGGTTGGGTTGGGTTGGGTTGTTGAGGGAAATGATGGGCCGAAGTTCTGTAACGTTTTTGACTGGGCTATTGAGAGTATCGTATGAGACCGTTTTACGATGGTGATGCGTTTGAAATTTTGAATGAAATAATTGCTGAACCTAAAAAGAAGAAAACCGATGTAACTTTTTTTCTTTTTTTGAAATGAAGAAAACCAATGTAATTGTCTTAGAGTTGAAGAGAACTTGTTGATGAACCAATATGTAGACCACGGTCTAAAACGTTATTTTTTCTATTGACAAAGGCAAATCGAGTTGAACAACAACACAAGTCACCCATCCAAAACGGCACACATCGTCTTTACGACGAGAAACTTGATCAACTACAACGCTAAACTTGACAGAATAACGGTCTAACCTAACAGCCTTATGTTTAATGAAACTAAAGTCTTCCCATAAGTGATAAATCTAAATAACGGGATCCACTTCCGCTTCTGAACACTCTGTGGACAGGAAAACCTACTATGGCCATAACCAAAGAGAACCCTTCTCATACCAGGTAATTAATAGCGATGAGGATACACAACGAGCTGTAGAGGCGGTAAACATAGTGAGAATTTCCAAATTTGGTATTCTGCTCTTTGAACATAAGGTGACGGGAAAAGCAGGTTTTGAGCATCCATAACTACAGACCAAATTAATGTCATACATATGCACTGGACACCAACAATCGAAGGTGCCAGAGTTGAAGCATGATGGCCGAGATAGCTGAAGTGGTAAGATAATATGAGCCAAGTAACGACATGCTAGCTATTCACATACAACAGAAGTTCTGTACTTCTGCAATAGTCTTACAACACAGATCTACAGCTGCAAATCCCGATAATAATAGTCTAATTTGCGGTGAAGGATAGACCATTTAGGGATTAGATAACCAGGGCCATAGATAACTTACAGCAGCAACTACTTAAATACACATTCTCTCAAGAGAAGGGTCACCATCTATACCAATCTTACAGGTCGCATCTCCATCATCAGCATCGCATTCACCATCCACAGCATCATCAGAGGTTGTGTCTCCATCATCATTTTCGCCATCTGAAGAGGATTCCTAGCCAGGGCAAAAGGATACAAAGAAACTCGTTAGCATTTGCAATATGCCTCACATTACAATGGAGAAAAGATCAAATTACATCGGAGAAAGGTCAAAAGAATGCAATTTCACCAGTGCATTTATCTATCTATCTTGAGTCCAGAAAAGCAAATCCCAAAAACTAAAAACTGGCATGAACATAATTAGTCAGCAAAGTTCTTACCATGCCAAGCAAGCGCTTGAGATCACCATACTGCTCCTTCATATCTTCGCTTTTTGGCTCGAGAGTCAAGGCAAATTTAACATCCTCGAAGGCTCCATTAAGATCACCAAGCTCCTTTCTGGCTCTTGCACGGCGTGCATACCCCTTGAAGTACCTCTCATCTAAGTCCAAGCACTTGGTACAATCCTCTTCTGCTTCCTGGTATTTGCCAACCTTCAAGTACGCCATTGCCCGATTTCCGTAAGCTACAGCACTTGGTGACAAAGAAATGCTTCTGGAGTACCAAGCTATAGCTTCCTTGAAGTTCTGGCCTTTAAAACATCCATTACCCTGTTCCTTAGCGTAATCAGCATCTGCAAGAGAGACCTCATCATATACATAACTTGTTCATATAGGGGTGTGGGAAAAACAACTAAAGTGGGGATGAAAGTAGTCTCAACATTCAAGTCAATATGAAGAGTAGCAAATTCAGGTAGCTAGCCAGTAAGCCACTCTTAACCCCCTCCCCCCCTCACATCCCCAGTGGCATTCCACATCCAAAGGCTACCAGATCCTAACATGTGGAGCTGACTGCAGAGTGCACCTCCTTGAGTGTACACAATTCTGGTAACATCTGCTTTTGCAGAATATTTGAAGAAAGCCACTTGGCATTACGAATTAACATTGAAGTCTATCGACCAAGGAACACACTACAACCATTACGACATAACCGACCACATCACAGCAATTTTTTTCTTGTTTTGGTACAGGCCACAAAACAGCATTGACCCTGTGTTAAAGATGGTTAAGGTAAAACATAAAAATTTCTTGCCATCAATGTTATGATCAGTAGTGAAACAGATTGTGATAGGTTCAATGCACACGAATGCTCAGTTAAAGAAAAGTCACACAACAAGCATTTGACAATGAATTGCACCCACGCGCTGAATGTCTGACATGAGGGCATTAAAGGATATCGCGTCATTGACAGTCAGAGTAACATCGGTAAGGAACCACGAGTCCTCTAAACATTCCAACTACTAAGAGGTTAAATTGAACAGAGAAGTGGCCGAGAGATCAATTGCTCGTCACTTCAAGCTCCCCCTCTACTTCCCCAGAGGTACTTACTCCACCACCAACGGTTACCAGAATTCTTAAATGCACAGCCGACTGCACAATGCACCTCAGCATTTGACAAAGGCAAATTCATAGCCTTGTGTCCAGCATCCAATAGACCACAAGAAGGGAGACTACAATCATGAACATAGAAGTAGAGCACAGAAATACTCATAGCAATGCTCGGTTGACGCATACATAAATATACTAGCCATAAGGCCAATACCGACACACAAAGAGTTGACATAGTTCGACTTCACAAGTTCACATGCAACAAATGAAATAAGGATGCTCAGGAAAAAGACAGTTTATCCAGTAAAAAGACTTTGGCTAATCCCATCTATAAAACCCTCGTAGGACTAAAATCCAATTTAAGCAAGTAGTGCACACGTAACTGGCCCCTAAAAGAATTTTAAATGGTTTTGAACATCGATTGGCAGCTACGTTTCTGAACTCTTAATTTGGCTCAAAACCAGGAAATTGGTAGTTCATTATAATCAGCAAGGTTTCCCTTTTAAGTAAAGTGCAATATGTTAGACAAGGATTTTAAATATCATTCGCTCTTATTACAAATTTACACAATTACACCCTGTTATCACGAAACTCCCTTGCCAAGCCGACAACAGACATCTCATTGTAATAACTAATAACCATGCCAATGTACAAGTCGCTTGATAAAATAGAACTCAACAAAGTAATTACTCCGTATTATCAATGTCGATTCAAGGCTAGTAATCACTCAACTTATCCAGCAAGTTTTGGTAAATCCCATCTATAAGATGCTCATAGGACAAATCCAATTCAAGCAAGTCCTAATATCACTCAGTCCCCTAGGAGTTGTGTAACATTAAGGCTAAACTTGTCCATACACACCAACAAAGCTCTCTACTTTTCCAATACACATCAACATACAATCCAACCACAAATGCAGGAATCAATCATATGGCATTATAAACATGTAAATAACAATAAGAATGTGGAGACCAAGACTTACACAAAGGCGGAGGGAGCGAAGCCGGGTAACTTGGGAGCACAAGTGGCAGGGAAGTTACATGTCCAATGAAGCTATTGTAACTCTCCACAGCTTGATTCTTCACATCCAATGACAACACACAGTCCATCGATTCGAGCACCGCAACATCCGGGTCAGTCGGATCAACAAACGACACTTTGAACCCGTAAACCCCAAAATCCTGTAAAACATCCCTACCCACCTTATAAACACATTCCCACTCCACAATGTCAGCCTTATAATCCTTCAACCTCCACACTTCCAACCCACCTTCATCACCCAACAACTCCATATACTGAATACATCCCATCGCCGTGTCCACACACCGCGTGTCCATTATCTCACGTGTCAAATCAACCGTAACCCGCCCACTCGGAAGCGTCACAAACAAGGTACTAACACTATCCACCTCCTCACTTGCTGCCCCCACAAAAGGGTCCTCATCCCAACACACAATCCCAAAACTGACATCACACCAAAACATCTTCCCATCAAACTCAAACCGACAACTCGGCCTCCAACTCCTCTTACCCATCAACAACTTCAGCAAACCACCCGTATCCTTCTTCTTGACCCATTTACCCGTCAAAGAAGACATACAAGTCAGGGTTGGAGTCTCCTTACCCTCTGACAACAGGTTGTACACGTAATACCCAATAACAAACTCCCCAGTGGTGGGGTCAGCAATAAACCCGAAGCAAGGGCGGGCGTCCAGGTACAGAGGCGGGCGAGGGACACGGGCCCACTCTCGGGTCACCGGGTTAGTAATAAAGAGCACATCTTCCAACGGATCCATTGAATAAATCAAGCAATACCTGACATCCGGGTTAGCTATTCTTTTCGGGTCATCCGGTGAAACAACCTCCATCCTCGTCCTCATCGGTCGAAGCGCGTACTCCTTCATCCCGCCAAATGCAAAGTCCGGGTCGATGGACACCGCGAACAGAACCAACCCGTGACTGGTATGGATAATCTCGGCATTAGGCTGGATTCCTCCTTGTGGGAATCCGGTAACGGGTACTTGTTTCCGGTGCGGGTCAGTGAGTGGTTCGTTGGGTTTGAGAAGACGGTGTGGGTTGATAGTGAGAGTGTAGACGTTGGAATGTTTGACTGGGGAGAAACTGATTGGATCCGAACCCGTTTCTGATTTAGTACCGGAAGTCCGAATAACCTTGTCAAGCTTGACCCATGAAACGCCGTTTTGTTTGAGATAGGCTGCGATGAAAGCGCGGTTTCTGTTGGTATCAGGCGGACACTCTAGAGGGGGGGTGAATAGAGTGTTTGAGGGAATTCGAGTAATTGACCCGAATTCTACAACTTTTTCGCACTTTGGAGTTGATAGACAAAGGAACAATAAGTGAGAACAACGTATGGAACAGTATATGTGTAACTGTTCCCAAGACGATGGAGCGATAAGATGAAGTCACACGGAACAGTGTATGTGAGACTGTTCCCTGTGATACGGAAATAAAGCAGTACGCAGATAACACCAAGATTTACCGTGGTTCGACCTTACCTCAAGGTCTACGTCCACCCTAACCTAATCTTCAATAATCCACTATTATCAAAAGAGTAATACAAGCACCAATTCACGTTCTTACCACAAGAACTAATTGACGTTCTTACCACAAGAACCTCTACCCAAATATCTACCACAGATATTGAGACTCTACCCGAATCCACTCTTAAGAAAATAAAGATTACAAAGATTCAATATCTCGATGTGCTTCTTGAAAGCGAGTGAGATACGATTAAGCCCTAAATCAAGATGACGCACTAGGAACTTTGTTTGCCTTGATGAAATACTGTTTAAGCTCAAAACGTTTTAATCTCAAGGTGCGTGCGTGAAACAACGTAATTTGTGTTCTACTAATAACAGAAAAAAAGTCTCAAAACTGATTAAGAAATGATATTCCAAAAGATAGATTTTCCAAATTAAATAAATCTTTTGCAAACAATATCTTGTAAAAATAATATGAAAATCTCTTTGAAAGATAATACCCGAAAATAGGATAAGTTATGAGATAATTATTTTTACGAAAATCTTTTTTGAGACAAAATCACAATCTTTATAAAAGACTGGTTTCTTGCAAAATCACGTATAAAGATTAGCAAAATCTGAATGCATAGGAACAGTGTATGGAACAGAGACTATGAGCTAGTCTGTGACTCTGTTCCATGCTCTGTTCCCAGCATTGTTTCTTCAAGGCAAAGTTCGTTCCCGGTGAATCAAGCAAGATTAATACAAGAGATCTATACCGACTAAACCAGATGTTCTTGACGTCTCTTGTAGTTGCACGACCACTTGTAGTTGTTCCATTAAAACTCAATTCACCATAATCGGTGAAACCTGTTCTTATAAAGAAACAAACAACTCGACAAGTATTAGATCATAAGGTTAGTTCAATAAGCACATCAATCAAACTACAAACCTTAATCGTGCAACAATATTTGTTATCATCAAAACCGGAAACCCAACAAATTCCCCCTTTTTGATGATGACAAATATGTGTGTCAAACTTTCACAAAAATCATTCCAATGAGCAAGGCATAAGGACAGAGTTGTAGACAATGGTCATTAGCACACATGAAGCTCAAAGGTCAGTAACAAACATGAAACTCAACAATTTGGTACTGAACTAAACTGCCGAAAACTCAAGATGAACTCTAGTTATCATGAACTTAGAGATAGAAAGTTTGCACAAATTTTCCCCCTTTTGACACCATCAAAAAGGCCAAGTATGCACAAGAGAGTATGCGAATCCAACACCACAAATGCGAATTGAACCAAGTCGAGTAGACAATAGAAACCAAATAGCTCAAGCAAAACTGTAATTAAGCTATGTCTACCCAAAACCAGGTCACAAATCCTTGAAAACATAACAGCGTTAGCATGAGAGTGTATCAAACAGTCAGCAAAAGAGAGAACAACAGCAAGTGTTCAAGGCTGGGTTTGTGGTATTGAAAAGGGAGAAAGGATCAGTGATGGGAACAAATGAGGGAACAGTGTTGGGAACAAAGGTAATATTACCAGGTGCATAATGAGCAAACTCATCAACTTCATGGGAGCAGTGGTGGGAACAGTGGCATTGTAACATGGGAACAAGGTCGGGAGCAAGTTCATGTTCAACATTCTCATCAATTACCCAGTGAGTAACACTGTGAGGCCACAATCAACATTTGTCATCTGCCAAACTTGCACCAACTCTAATCATCAGCTCATTCATCGAAGAGATCAAAACCAACACCTGCTCTTCCAAACCTTTCGGGAATCGAGCTTGCCTCCTCGATAATCAATACAAAGTTGTTCCCCCTCAAAAGAATCAGTGATAAATGCATCATTGAACAATCACCTCTTCTGTGAACTTTATCAACCATATTCCCCCTCAGAATCATCCTCATATCCTCTTCATTCTTCACTGAATTTCTATCACGAGCAATTGACAACTTGGGAACAGTGATGGGACCAGGAGCATAAACAGATGCTGGAACAGTGTAAGGAACAGATGACGGAACAGTGGTCTTAGCATCAACATTCAATATTGTTGTCCGTCGTGGGTAGTAGCACCAGCAATCCAGCAATCCAGAATTCAAATCTCTTCCCAACACATGCAAATTAAGATGTTCCCCCTTGAAACCAAGCTAATATTTTTCTCATCACTAGAAGAATCATCTTATCTTTCACAGGTTTCCACAAAAGTTTCATCTTCTTCTAGTTTTGCCGAACGTTCCATGCCGCTAATTAATGAGCGACGTTTGGGACCAGGGCTAGGACCAGGTGCAGATTTGCTTCTTTTGACAGAGCTTGTGTCTTGGACTCTTGGAGTACGTCTATGGTTAGGAGTCTGTTTTCCTTCTTTTTTTTTTTTTTTTTTTTTTTTTTGGAAAACAACTCTTCTTTGGTAATCCTTTCCTTGGAAAGAATTATTCTGACGTGTATTGACCTGCTCCATGAAACTTTCCAAATCAACACAAATAGAGATCTTTTCACCACAATCCAAATTTCAGAAGTATATGCAGCAACTTTTCTTCTTGCAACCCAAGTAACCATTATCCTCTGAATATTCAGTTTCCATTAATTTCGCAATTCGGAAACAACATGTTGCTCAGAAGACCCTGCTGGGAACAATTCACTGGTAGGATGAAAAGAGCTTGGGAACAGTTGAGGGAACAGCAACGGGAACAAGTGAGGGAACAAGATCGAACAACACCACAACTGAAATCACAACTACCACAAGATGTCGTATCATCAAATATCCTTCTCTTCTTTCATTCATTCCATATCTTCTGATTATCTTCATAACCAAGAAATCAATATAATGAGAATCTTTTCCAAAATCATCAAATATCATAAATATCTTCTAAGAATCTCCCTTGCAAATATTCTGATCTTTGCTGATATCTTGTACAATTGCTCCATGAATTTTCCAACCAAATTATAGCAAAAATCTTTTCATGACATTCATTGATTATCTTCAATTTCCAGAATCTTCTTCAATTGCAATCCAAGGAAACATTCACCACGATATTTCCAATAACTAGCAACTTGCTAAACAATGAATATTTCTGATTATCTTGAATATGATTTCCCATGATTATAGAAAATTTTCCACCATTGCAATTGTACGTATCTTCCCAATCCTCGGCCTTTGATTACATGATTTATAGAACGACTTAGGAACAGGCGAGGGAACAGTGCATATACGTGTAGTCATGTAAACTGTTAGGAACAAGGATGGGAACAGGTGTAGGATCAAGGGATGGAAAATGGACAAGGCATAAATGAGAGCAAATCGGGAAGTTTAGGATCAAAAGCACAAAGGGAACAAGGGGGCCAATGCTGTTCTCAGGATTGTTCTCAACGCTGTTTCCAAGGCAACTTAGGTTAATGGATATCATAGCTTGCAAACAATTTCACGAGTCTTTGTACGTCTAAAGCATTCAACAAGATCAATCAGATGCATACAAAAGACATTTGTGTAACTCAAGTGGAGATAACCAATTCTCGTCAATCATTGGGGGTCGAAGTATGCTTACAAACATCTCAATTTTAATCAACCAAAGTTTGACTCTTATTTTCTTAAACCTATCACTAGGTAACAGTTTAATAAAGTACCAGCAAGTTGATTTTCAGTTAGCCACAACCAAGAGCTCATCAAAACCCCTTTTTCACATTGTCATAAAGAATGAGATACATGTCCATATGCTTTGTTCAAGAACGAATAGAGAACAATAGAGCACAATGCAAAACTTGACACACAGAGCAAAAACTCGACAAATCAAATCACTAACCGAGTATGTGAAAGACTTACCAATCTTACCTACATCATCATGCTTGATGTCATCAACAATCACACACCCTCCTTCAAAGGCTGTGAGTGAGAGAAATAAATCAATCATATCACGCGTTACATACTTCGAGCAACCACTTCACACATACCAACAGTTGCTCGCTCTCACCCTAGCCTGCAAAAAGAACTTAGTTCTTTGATTTAGGAACCCAAACAAACTTGGGTCCCTTGGAGTTAGTCATAGCATTAATCAAATCCTTTCGAATCCATACTTGCTTAACTATCTTACCATTCCGTGCACATGTTTTCCTCTGATTCGTGCATTCATGCATCTCAAGATCATTAGACAAGTAATACATAGTCGAATCAGGCATGTAAAGATACTTACCTTGTTTGGACCAACTTCTGTGACTGGTCTGTACATTGTTCCAATGGTTGTTCCATCTTCTAGTGTCATGTCTGCAGTCATTGAAACTCCTTTTGTCACTGGTCCATGCATTGTTCCATTGCTCATTCCTACGATTGGTCTGTGGACCAACATTGCCGTGAACATTACGATTGGTCTGGAGGGCTCGAGCATTGTCCTTCTGTGCACTGGTCTGTGCTGTTCCTTGGACTGTTCCAGGAACTGGTCTGTGCACTGTTCCTTCTTCTAGTGTGTCCATTGTTCCTTGGACTGGTCTCAAAACCAGGATATGGAAAACCATTACTCCAGTGATTTTTCCATGACTGCACGTTGTTCCTGTGGGTACTATGTGCATTGTTCCTTGTACTGGTCTCAACACCATCATAGCCAATACCTGTCTTACCTTGTTTTCTGGAATGACTGCTTAAAAGATTGACAGATTTCTGACTAGAGAGCCACTTATCATTCTGTTGTTTAGCCATCTTTAAAGAATTCTCTAGAACTTCAATTTTACTCACAAGTTCCTTATTCTTTATTGTCAAAGACTCAATCTCATATTTAGCAAGTTCAAAACTTTGTAAGACATTATCATCAAGCATAACAGAATCAGAATTATGCACATGAGTAGGTTTAGACAACAGATCTTCTATTTTTTTTTCTAAGGCACGAATCTTGTTTTCACATTCTTCAAGCATGGGAACAGTGTTAGGAACAACAACGGGAATAGACTTCTCATCAAGTTTCTTTTGCATGACAGACAATTGAATACTCTTTTCTTCAAGATCTTTCAATAACAACGAATTTTCATCACATAACGCAGAGCAATCATTTTCAAGTGAAAAAATTTTCTTTTCATGCAAAGTTCTATTAGTGATTTGATCTTGAAGTTGTTCTTTTAGGTCTTGACATGTGCTAGCTATATCCATACATTCATCCATAATCGTAATGATAAATTTAGCAAGTTTATCTCTAGATAGCCTATGCAAATTAGACTTAATTGAATCAAAATTTACCTCGCCGTCATCGTCTTCATCTTCATGTCTTGCCATTAAGCAAAAGTGAGGCTCGGGATGGAACTGTTCCTTACGTTGTTCCATAATCAAGGCAGTACGACATATATCTGCGTCTGGTGCATGTCGCTCGTATTGTTCCTCCCCCGAATACATAATATTCTCCTTCGATGCCTGCTTCACAGATCCCGTAGAAATACTCTAGGATATTAGCCTTTCGAGCAAACATGGCTCTGATACCAATTGTTGGTATCAGGCGGACACTCTAGAGGGGGGGTGAATAGAGTGTTTGAGGGAATTCGAGTAATTGACCCGAATTCTACAACTTTTTCGCACTTTGGAGTTGATAGACAAAGGAACAATAAGTGAGAACAACGTATGGAACAGTATATGTGTAACTGTTCCCAAGACGATGGAGCGATAAGATGAAGTCACACGGAACAGTGTATGTGAGACTGTTCCCTGTGATACGGAAATAAAGCAGTACGCAGATAACACCAAGATTTACCGTGGTTCGACCTTACCTCAAGGTCTACGTCCACCCTAACCTAATCTTCAATAATCCACTATTATCAAAAGAGTAATACAAGCACCAATTCACGTTCTTACCACAAGAACTAATTGACGTTCTTACCACAAGAACCTCTACCCAAATATCTACCACAGATATTGAGACTCTACCCGAATCCACTCTTAAGAAAATAAAGATTACAAAGATTCAATATCTCGATGTGCTTCTTGAAAGCGAGTGAGATACGATTAAGCCCTAAATCAAGATGACGCACTAGGAACTTTGTTTGCCTTGATGAAATACTGTTTAAGCTCAAAACGTTTTAATCTCAAGGTGCGTGCGTGAAACAACGTAATTTGTGTTCTACTAATAACAGAAAAAAAGTCTCAAAACTGATTAAGAAATGATATTCCAAAAGATAGATTTTCCAAATTAAATAAATCTTTTGCAAACAATATCTTGTAAAAATAATATGAAAATCTCTTTGAAAGATAATACCCGAAAATAGGATAAGTTATGAGATAATTATTTTTACGAAAATCTTTTTTGAGACAAAATCACAATCTTTATAAAAGACTGGTTTCTTGCAAAATCACGTATAAAGATTAGCAAAATCTGAATGCATAGGAACAGTGTATGGAACAGAGACTATGAGCTAGTCTGTGACTCTGTTCCATGCTCTGTTCCCAGCATTGTTTCTTCAAGGCAAAGTTCGTTCCCGGTGAATCAAGCAAGATTAATACAAGAGATCTATACCGACTAAACCAGATGTTCTTGACGTCTCTTGTAGTTGCACGACCACTTGTAGTTGTTCCATTAAAACTCAATTCACCATAATCGGTGAAACCTGTTCTTATAAAGAAACAAACAACTCGACAAGTATTAGATCATAAGGTTAGTTCAATAAGCACATCAATCAAACTACTAACCTTAATCGTGCAACAATATTTGTTATCATCAAAACCGGAAACCCAACAGTTTCCGATGATGGAGGCCCACCTCTTGGAAACGGTCTTGAATCGGCAGACTGTTTTAGCGGGTAGTCGGGTCAGGATTTCCGATACTACTTGATCCGGGAAAAGATCCGTCATGGTTGTAACTCCGTTGGCCGACATCTTTCTTTTTTTAGTATTTTTTTTTTGAATATTTAATTTTCAGGAGATTATTTGTTGGAGAGAGAATATGGGGATTGTGTTTGAAAAAGGGAAGAATGTTGGAGAAATGGTGGCGACTGTGAAGTCGGAAAGTGAAGAAGGGTTTAATATGATTTTGGCAAAAGGGTTTATGGGTTGGGTTGGGTTGTTGATAGAATGATGGGCCGAACTTCTGTAACGTTTTGGGCTGGATTGTTGTGAGAAATCAGAAATGGGAGAATTATTCTTTCTTGCCCCAAAGAATTTTATCGGATTCAAATACTAGGATAAAGTCTCGTATGAGACTGTTTTACGACAGTGGTGTATCTTAATGAAATAATTGTTGGATCTAAAGACAAGGAAAACAGATGTGATTGGCCAGAGTTGGAGAGAACTTGTTTGTTTAAAAATCCCGACTGTCAAATAATTTTGGTCGATGGATGGTCATTGAATTATTTTTATCCGAATTGAGCGAATGTAATTGGTTATGCGTGTCATCAAATATGTATCTACCCAAACTACCTTGCTCATGAGTGATTACTGTTCAGTCTTTTTCTTTTTATTTTTCTCCGGTGGGGAACTAGGGATGAGTGACGATGAGTCCAAATCAAGTTGAAAATTCGAGAAAACGTAGTTGGCTCGACCGTGCCAAGACCTCCCACCAGACACGAACCCGAACACATCGGTTTGACTACGTTAAATTGTTTAGCACACTTGGCATAGGCTACGCAACATGGTGTATACTCAAAATGAACACAAGTCACTTTCGTAGGCTTGGCCGTTTGGGGATCTAAAGTAGAATTGATGCGAATTTCTCATTCCATCACCAACCCGATAAAGAACACCCAACCCAAATCAAGTCCAACCTTTTTCCCCCAGAAAACGACATCTTAAAAACAACAAAATCATCTTTTTGACGGGTTGTCTTCAGATTCATTCATCTGCTCACTGTTGCTTCTCTAATCATCATCATCATATATCATTTTTATCGGTGTTGATCTTACAAAAATAAAGGTACATTTTCTTCCAAAATTCTCATCTTTTTTTTAAAAAAAAGATTTAATTAGTTTTTATTGGAATTCACATGTGCAATCTAAACAAGAACATTTTGTTTTATTCATGTATATGTTTTTTGGGTGTTTGTCGGTGACACTTGATGTTTAAGCTTTGATTTTTCTTGTCAATTCCAACTTATTTGTAGTTAAAATGTGATTTTTGATTACCTTTTTCTATTTCCTTTGTAAATTTGCGATGAAAATTGAATTATGATGAAGTTAAAAAAAAAATCAATTTTTTGTGAAGGAAGTGTTTTGATTAAGACTCTTTAACCAGACCATTAATTGCTCTGATTCCCCTTTTTTAGTATTATTACTAATCCTAACCCATTGTGTATGTGGAAAAAGTTCTAATTTTTATGGGTAGTGTTTGAATTTTAGGGTTATTGACCATGTGGTTAGTTACCCTAATTCCCTAATTATAGTATGGCAGGAAGTTTAAATTGAAAGATTGTAGCTTTCCATAATTTGCCTCATTCTACATTGTTTGGCTGAGCATTGGGGCATTGAATTTCGGCACATGAGGTCACGGACTCACGGCTATTTCGAGTATTGGCTCAAATGTGTGTTGTAAAAGAGTTGGCTAATTGTAGAATGAGTGTTTTCTTATTGGGGGCGGATTGTAGAACGTGTTGTTTCATTAGGGAGGCGGTCTCTCTTTTCGGATGAGTATTGGATTAAAGGAATGTAGTATGCTTCTATAACGACTTTGGTGAACTGAAGGTTTGGTATCTTAGCATATAGCGTACCTAAATGAATCTAATGCAACTACTATCGTAAGCAAAATGATGGATGATGTGAGAAGCTTGTCTCTTTTGTCTTGTGTGGTTTGATTGTGATGACTAGTATGTGAAGTTGTCAGCCATTTTAGTGACTCGTGATAATCTTTAGCTAAATAGTAAATTCTATCCGCATTGAGCTATTGGTATGCACTAAAAGGTTGAGTAATATTTAAAGGTCTGATCTTGTTACATGCTGCCATTTTTTCGTAATTGTAGTCTTCCGACACTGTTTGTTGGTGGATGGTTTGGAAACTGCAGTCAGGATTCATAGTTCACTACGAATATTTGACTTATTACCCGAGAACATATCATTTACATGACCTATGCGGTCTCTATCGAAAAATGAAAAAGGTAGACCTTAACCAAGGCCACTGATTGAAGTTTTGGAAGTTACTTTGGAGAATGTTTGTGTTCCAATAATCAGTTAAGGTTTCTCTAGAACAGTTGGGAAATATGGTCACTGTCTCCGATTTAAAATGTTACCTTCGGACTTGATATTCAGAAGGCTGAGGCAGTTTCCAAGTTTAACTCTTGACTTTGTATGTGCCATGCAGTGAATCATTTTTATGGTATTATGGAAGAAGCAAACAATCAACTTATAGTAGCTGAGACTCCTGAGAGGGAAGATTTCGTCTCTACTGGACCAATTCACCTGGAAGTTGTTGATTGGTAAGATCTGTGTTCTCATTGTACCTCACATTGATGATTGTTTCTCATCTGTCACTGGTTGTTAGTCTGTCTCGAATAGCATTTTGGCTTAGCTTTACTGGCTGTTGTATAGAATATAGATGGTCGTAGACGCAGTTTGCTACTTTATTGTTCACAGGTTATGCATTTTCATATTTTCTGCGACACCTAGGAAAAGAGCAAAAATAGAATTAGCAACTGTTACATTAATGTGTGCAACGACTTGTTTGTATCTTGTGTTCGGCAACATTTTAAGCAATAATGGTATATACGACTTTCACCGTTCCACATGAAACACATAACATTGGCATGTAAAATAAAATATGCCTACAAGTACTTCAGTGGTAGGAGGCTAGGATCTTAGTGCTTCGGCACTGGCTTAGTGTGCATAGAGTGTAGCAACATATACCATTAAAAAAAATTCCCAGTTTGTTTGATGTAAGTCACGATTTTGTTTTCTGTAACTTTCAGGGATAATGATCATCATCGAAGGTCTGTTGCTGCATCTCTTGTTGCAGGGGTCTACATCCTAGAACGAGACCGTCAAGAGAATCGCAATGGAAATCATGCTCTTGCTCCCCTCTGGTGGGAATTCTTCAATTTTCGCCTCATCAGACAGCTTGTAGATGATGTTGATCAGTCCATCTTTGGGGCTGTATATGAGTATGAATTGAAAACATCACAAGGAAATCATTCGAATAGAGGAATCCCGCATTATGTAATTGCCTTCAGAGGCACCTTAACCGAGAGAGGAAGTGTAACGCGGGATCTTGAGCTGGATCTCCATCTTGTGCGTCATGGACTGCATAATACAACTCGTACGAGAATTGCCATTCAAGCAGTAAGGGATGTAGTTGCTGGGTCTCAAAATTGGAATGTGTGGTTGACAGGCCATTCTCTAGGAGCAGCCATGGCAATTCTTGCTGGAAAAGAGATGGCCACTATGGGGACTAACCTAGAATCTTTTCTCTTCAATCCACCTTTCTTTTCGGCACCATTAGAAGGGATCAAGGACGAGAGAGTGAAGCATGGGCTCCGTATTGCTGGCAGCGTGATAACAGCTGGGCTTGCCTTTGCCATGAGTGTGAAAAAGCCTCAACATAAGAGCCGATCAGTAGAGACTTTTTCTGCTGTATCATCCTGGGTGCCCAACCTGTTTGTACACCCTGCCGATCACATCTGCTCAGAGTATATCGGATATTTTCAACACCGAAAAAAGATGGATCAGCTTGGTGTGGGGGCCATTGAAAAGTTAGCAACTCAGCATTCTCTGGGGGGTCTGGTGATGACCGCAATGGGGAAAGAGGCAGAGCCGAGCCACCTCCTTCCATCAGCCTGTTTAACTATCAACACGGCTCCTGCTGCGGATATAAAGAAAGCCCATGCGCTGCTGCAGTGGTGGAAACCTGAGTCTGAGGCATATCTCCAGACTCAGGCTTTTTTGTACAGTTAGTACTTGCAAATTCTTTGAACTCCGGAGTCCAGCCGTACTATTTTCCTTGATGTGCTCGGAGTGATTCTTTGATATCGACTTCATTTTTTTAGCCTTCCCTATCCTGCTAACGTTTTCCCGAAGAAACCCGGATCTGGTGTTGAAGTGGATGGGCTAGAGCAGTTGGTTCGTACATTTATGTCTGAAGATTATGATTTGTATGTCTGTTCTAAACTTGCCTTGTTAAGTTGTTATCTATCTGATAGATGTTGTTTGGGATGATTTTTGTCACTTCTCTTGCTGTAATTTTCTGCGGTTACAGGACAGAATTTTCATTTTCGTATCATCACTTTGAAAATTACGTTTGTTGCACAATGTCATCATCATCTCATTGCCTCTGAAGATGTCTAGCTCCACCCGGGATAAGCGGGGTTAGATATACGCAACCCTTATCTCGCCTGTTTGTCCCTTCCTTAAACCGGAACGGGGATATAGAGTTACTCCTACTAATAGTGTCCAATAAAGATGGCAAAGTTGGTCTAACTTAAATTCAACAGCCGGGTAAGAGTTGGGAGACAACATATTGATTTACAACCAGTAATTTCTATTAATAGTAAATTAAGGCTTTGATTAAGTCACAACTAAAGGTAAAAAGAGTTTTATTTTGAGTAAATTGCATTAAATTAAGGATATTAGCAACATTCAAAAAAAAAAGTGTTGGTAGGAAAAGGAAGAACACAGCTGATACCAACAAATAAAAGGTGATAATTCAATCTCTCTTTGGTTTGTTGTGTCCTGTGGATGATTATTTTCTGCTGATTATTTTAAAATCCCCTTTGAAATTTGATTTCTTCATTTCATGAACATCGATAAAATCACAAAAAGTCTCCACATTTCTCATAAAATCTTATTGACAATTTCTTAGATGCTACAAATAATTAGTCGGCATTAGCAAATAGGGGATGTCTCGATTTTTCAGGTTGCGTACATTTAACCTTCTAAGACCTCGCGAAATGGTAGGAATATAGGACATGTAGGCACGTAGCTCTTGACCTGTTGTTGCTTATATTCTATCTGTGATTCGTTTTCTGACTTGAACTGAATTGGACTATGGCTGCTTCTAGCTGTCTCTCCTAAGCATATCATGTATATCTCTTGCAGCTCAACGTGTTTTAAAGGTGAAGAACATCAGGATTCATGGCTTCTGTGAGTGACAGGGAAAATTTCTACTCTACAGGACCTTTGCACCTTACAGTTGTTGATTGGTAAGAACTGTATCCTCGATTGATCAGAGATATTCTGTTCATAGGTCATATGTTTGCGTTCTTCTTAGTGATGAATGCGAGATTAAACATCAGTAAAATGATATTTCAGGGATAATGAGCATCATCGAAGATCTGTTGCTGCATCCCTTGTTGCAGGAGTGTACATACTTGAGCGAGACAGGCAAGAGAAACGCGATGCCAGTCACGCTCTTGCTGATCCTTGGTGGGATTTCTTCCATTTTCGCCTTATGAAACAGCTTGTTGATGATGTTGACAAGTCCATTTTCGGTGCCATTTTTCAGTACGAACTGAACATTTCACAGTCAGATCATAAAAAGGGAATCCCTCATTATGTGATCGCCTTCAGGGGAACCTTAACCAACAGAACCAATGTCTCACGGGACATTGAACTAGATCTTCAAATTATTCGGCATGGGCTGCATAGGACTACTCGTATGAGAATCGCTATGGAAGCAGTAAGAGACATGGTTGCTGCTGACGCTTCTGCAAACAGAAATATCTGGTTGGCAGGACATTCTTTAGGGGCTGCTATGGCAATTCTTGCTGGCAAGGAAATGGCAGCATCCGGAACCTTAATCGAAACATTTCTGTTTAACCCGCCTTACTTTTCTGCTCCAATAGAAAGAATCAAGGATGAGAGACTGAAAGATGGGATTCGAGTTGCAGGCAGTGTCATAACAGCAGGACTTGCCTTTGCCATGACCGCGAGACAGTCTGAGCAGAGGAGTCGTTCTGTTGAATCTTTTTCGTTGTTATCAGCATGGGTGCCGAACATATATGTACATCCTGCTGATCATATATGCTCAGAATTTATCGGCTACTTTCAGCACCGCGAAAGGATGGAAAAACTAGGGGTCGGGCGCATTGAAAAGTTGGCCACACAACATTCTGTTGGGAGTCTAATGATGACTGCTCTTGGCAGAGAAGCTGAGCCAGTTCATGTTCTTCCATCAGCCTGCTTAACTATCAACATGGCGCCTGCTCGAGATCTGAAGCGGGCTCATGCGCTGCAGCAGTGGTGGCAACCTGAGTCTGAGGTACATTTCAGAACACAGGCCTACTCCTACAGTTAGTATTCCTTCAGCAGTATGGACCATGGAGCAGTTTCTTTTGGCTATTATCTGCTGTTACTTTCTACCAATTGTACATTATCCTCGGTTCTGGTATTTAGATGAAATAAATACAAAATGACTCACCAAACTATTTGCGCTTCTTATATTGGTGAAATGCAAGTCTATCAATATTGGCTCGGCAAATGCATATTAGGCCATACTAATCCATTATATAAAGAAACTTGGTTTTTTTTTTTTTTTTGGTACGTAGGTCAACCTTAACCCTCACAATATCTGTTACCCGAACTCTTCATATTACCTCACGTACCCGTGTAGGACACACGACACTCGGACATGGATATGACACTTGGATTCCTTCATTTTATGCCAAAAATAAGAGGTTTTTTTCGTAAAATAGGCGAGTCCGATACTTGGACACGCACCCGAGTCGGATATTTAGATCCGAGTCAGGGTAACATTGCTCACAATAACCTGAAACAAAACTCTAGCAACCAAAGGAATTTGGTGTCTAAAGTTTCCAACGTTTGTATTGTTCCCAAAATTGTCAGTAATACTCATCGCCGTCGCAGCCACCGTCGCCGGCCACTTCCCCTTCCGTTTATAAATATAATAACAAAGGTTTTAGCTTATCTCTCACGCTACCTTAGACCCTACACAGTTCTTCATTCAACCGCCGCATTGGGTTTTCATTATTTAGTCATTCAGTCTTCACACTCCCAGTCTCTCTCCTCCCCTTGTTCGTCCGCCATTAAACCTCCGATTCAACTTCAGGTATCCCTTCTTTTCTATGCCCATTTTCTTTATAATTCCTCTGTATTTTTTATCTTTTGATGTAATTTCATCATGGGTTTATTGTTTTCATTTCATATGAATGTGGGGTTTTAGGTAAATTTTTATTTATTGCATGAAATTGTGTGTAGTACAGTGATAATTTGTGGTCTTGTAACTTAGATTTGTACCCACAATTTTATTTTGTAACTTGGGATTTTGTGTTATATGATAGAATTTTGTATTTGTACTAAAAAGACACAATCTTTTCAGTTTCTTTTGATGGATTGTTGTTTTCGGGTTAGTTGTCATGGATTAGGGTTGTTGTTGTTGTTGATCAGGTTGTGTTGGTTTTGTTTTAGTGGTCGTCAAGGTTTTCATATGAATGCCATGGATTAGGGGTTGTTATTGATTGGGTTATTGGGTGTTAATATGGTAATGTATTTGGAAAGGAGAAGTTTTTCGTTCATTCTCGTGCGCCCTTGTGCTTCCCGTATCAATTGTCATGGATTAAAGTTGTTGTCGCCTTGTTGATAAGGTTTGTAGTTGTTGTTTTCGTTGTCGTTAGGTTTATTCATATGAATGCCATGGATTAGGGTCATCATGGGATGAGTGGATTGAAAAGGGTTTGAAGTTCCGTAGTGGTGGTTAGGGTTTAAGGTTGAATCTGATGATGTGGGTGGCTTGAATTTGAGCATGAGATAGGGAAAATAGTGAGGTTTCTGGAAATTGAGGTTTATGTATTATTAGATGAGAAAGAGGTTTAATGGTCATTAGATCTAATAGTTGTGACTTGTGAGGTGTAGTTTGGCTTGTTATGTACCGTAGGGCTCCCTTTCCCAGATACTGCCTTGACTCGTCGTGTTGTTATCTGAGCAAGTATGAATATATTGATTTTAAATGAGAACAAAACCAAAAATGACGAAAGTGAAGGTGAAGATTGAATGAGAATGGGTAGAGTAACGTTTTTAAATGGGTGTTTTGTTTTACTGAAAGAACTTTGGTTGCAGAGTGTCACTGTCACCCCTATCGATCGTTGCTATAAGAATGGACATATACCAGCTTTTCAAAAACATCTAATGACATTGACCTTCACTTATTCCCGGTAAAGCACCCGTTGTTTCCCTTGGTTCCACCTCATTTCTCGTGTCCTTTTTCTCCTTTTTTAATATTTTCTTTCTTGCTTTTCCATGTGTAGATCTGTCTTCTTCTTTCCATTGGTTTTTTTTAGTTCCTCTGCCATGCAATTTTAGATCATTTGGTCATGTTAGCCAATCCAAAATCAGCCTGGGGCTTAAGCTTGTATGAAAGGTCGTGGTAAACTTTGTGTACATAATTATGGGCTCTTCTTCCGCAAATCGCTTTCTTCCGGCATTTATCTGTTTTGATTGCTGATTATTAGATGTCTAGCCATATAATAGAACAGAATTTAACAACTTCAAGCTGTCTAGTAGGGTTTATTGTTTTGCCTTGTAGGTACTTCCCCTCCCAGCTATCTCTTCTCTTTGTTTGGTCATTGTTTAATTGGTGTCTATGTATTGCATAATTTGCTTTCAGGAATTACTTGCGGAGTTTTACAAAGAGGGGTCCATTCTGTCAAAGGTAAACATGATTATACATTATCTAGGCTGTACCAAACCTATTTTATTCCCAGATTTGGTACTTTCAAATCCTTGCATTTGAGTTGTCAATTCAATTATCTACTAGCTGTTCAACATGTACATTGCCTTTGTATTCTCAAATTTTTTCATCTTTGTAAGCTGAATGCATTCCCTTAACGGCATAATATAATTTATTTACCTTTGCTGCTTCAACTTTGAATGGCATCGATCCATACCTTGTGGCTGGAATTGGTGATTAGAGAATTTCTTTGTTTTCCAGCTAAATATGTCTGAACATGGATATAGTCCACCTTTGTTTTGTGGTTTTTGTGCTTGATGTGTTTTTGGAAGCACAGCAGTGTTTCTTTGGCGAAGGAAAACTTTGTGAGCTATCACTAGTGCTTGTCTTTGATTTGTATGTATAATGGTCTCGAGGAGTATTTACTTGTGGTAAACATCAAAGATGGGTGAATAGGACAACCATGATAAAATCACATTCTTTAGCATGTTGTTGAAGATATGCCGATTTGTCTCTTAACTTCAAACGCTCATCATGGACTATTTATTTTGAGAGTTATTTATACCTTATTTATTTAGAATAAGTTGGGTGCATTTCGCTACAGAGTCCTGCATGTTGTGAAGTTTTGTTTGTGTCTACACTGATTGATTTTGGGCCACATTCGTGAGAGAAGTTCATCGAAGTTTTCCTCAAAAAAATAATTCGAATCTTCAACTTTGTGTACTAAAAGTTCTTCTGTTTCGTCTAGCAATTTGCGTGGATGCATTGCTGGATATGTAAGTGTCAACTGCTATTCGTCCCTTTGATGTTCGCCATTCTTGTATCTACCATGGTCCCATCTCATCTCTGCCAAATGCCTTGTGTTACTTTATGTCATCTGTATACTACTTCTTTGGGGTTGTTTATGTGGTTATCTTCACATGCCGGGATCCCATTACATATAATGAAACATAAACTTTATGTTCTATGGTAGCTTATCCAACATGTGCGTTTGAGTTTTAGTGTTGCTTTTGTCAATTCTTTGTCTAATCGGAATGTAGTCTATTGATTGACCATTTTCCTTTGAATTCAAACACATTTGAGGCATTGTTTGATGACTTGTTCATTTGCAGGTTCTGTAGTATTTTTCCAAGTGATATGGCTGAAAGTGGTAGGAGCTTTGCCAGGAGGGATAAGCTTTTGGAGATAGAGTCAAAGGTCCGCGGCTGGTGGGATGAGAATGATGTTTTTATTGCCCAGCCTGGAGAGCATCCTCCAGGGCCTGGAGAGAAGTTTTTTGGAAACTTCCCGTTCCCATATATGAATGGGTACTTGCATCTTGGACATGCCTTCTCTCTTTCTAAGTTGGAATTTGCTGCTGCCTTTCACAGATTGAATGGAGCCAGGGTACTCTTTCCTTTTGGTTTTCACTGCACTGGCATGCCCATTAAGGCTGCCGCGGATAAGCTTGCAAGAGAAATTCAACTGTTTGGAAACCCACCAGAATTTCCCACTCCAGTGCAGGAAGAAGTCGGTCAGCCTCCGGTACAACAAGCTGATGCTGGATCACAACAACCTCCTGAAAAATTTAAGGGCAAAAAGTCAAAGGTTGCAGCAAAGACTGGTACGCAGCTATACCAGTGGGAGATCATGCGTAGTTTTGGTCTTTCTGATGAAGAGATCTCAG
Source organism: Spergularia bocconei (assembly GCA_963457585.1). NCBI lineage: Eukaryota > Viridiplantae > Streptophyta > Magnoliopsida > Caryophyllales > Caryophyllaceae > Spergularia > Spergularia bocconei. The sequence goes on along the minus strand of OY734942.1, from coordinate 26,727,198 downwards.
GGTTTCAGGATCCATATAAATGGCTGACCTATTTTCCTCCATTAGCCGTTGAAGACTTGAAGGCTTTTGGCTTAGGTGTTGACTGGAGGCGATCGTTTGTCACGACAGATGTAAATCCTTTTTTCGATTCCTTCGTGAGGTGGCAGATGAGAAAGCTTAAAGCAGCCGGTAAAATTGTGAAAGACCTAAGATATGCGGTCTTCTCCCCGTTAGATGGGCAACCTTGTGCAGATCATGATAGGGCTTCCGGGGAAGGGGTACAGCCACAGGAGTACACTTTAATCAAGATGGAAGTTGTTTCACCTTTTGCAGGAAAGTTGAGTGCTTTAAAGGGCAGAAAAGTGTTTCTAGCTGCTGCAACATTGAGGCCAGAGACTATGTATGGGCAAACAAATGCTTGGGTCTTACCTGATGGAACTTATGGAGCATTTGAAATTAATGATGAAGAGGTCTACATTGTCACTGAGAGAGCGGCACGTAATCTTGCATATCAGCGGTACTCGAGGATCCCAGAAAAGCCGACTTGTTTGGTTGAGCTTACTGGTCATGACTTGATCGGTTTGGCTCTAAAGTCACCGCTTTCATTTAATGAAATCATTTACGCTCTTCCCATGTTGACGATCTTGACAGACAAAGGTACTGGTATTGTTACCAGTGTTCCTAGTGATGCACCTGATGATTATATGGCTATGCATGATCTGAAGGCAAAGCCAGCTCTACGGGCAAAGTATGGTGTTAAAGACGAATGGATTCTTCCCTTTAATATTATACCCATTATTAATATTCCCGAATTTGGTGATAAGCCTGCTGAGAAAGTCTGCACGGACTTAAAGATCAAGAGCCAGAATGAGAAAGATAAGCTTGCTGAAGCAAAGCGGCTGACTTACTTGAAGGGTTTTACCGATGGGACAATGCTGGTCGGAGAATTTGCTGGGGAGAAGGTACAGGATGCAAAACCAAGGGTCAGGCAAATGCTTTTAGAAGAGGGCCAAGCCATCAAGTACAGTGAGCCTGAGAAGAAGGTGATGTCTAGATCAGGTGATGAATGCGTTGTGGCTCTGACAGACCAGTGGTACATAACATATGGTGAGTCTGAGTGGAAAAAACAAGCTGAAGAGTGCTTAGCGAACATGAATTGCTTCTCTGATGAGACGCGTCATGGCTTTGAACACACTCTTGGCTGGCTAAACCAGTGGGCCTGCTCTCGATCTTTTGGCCTTGGTACTCGCATTCCTTGGGATGAACAGTTCCTAGTGGAGTCTCTTTCTGATTCAACCGTATACATGGCATATTACACTGTTGCCCACTTTTTTCAAAATGGTGACATGTATGGATCGGGTTCAAGTTCGATAAAACCAGAACATCTGACTGACGAGGTATGGGATTTCCTTTTCTGTGGAGGTCCACATCCTCAGTCATCAGCTATTGATCCAAATGTACTTGGCAAGATGAAGCGGGAATTTGAGTACTGGTATCCGTTTGATCTTCGTGTGTCCGGTAAAGACCTTATCCAGAATCATCTGACATTTAGCATCTATAATCATACAGCAATTATGGAGAAACGCCACTGGCCGAAGGGGTTCAGATGTAATGGGCATATTTTGCTGAATGCTGAGAAGATGTCCAAGTCCACTGGGAACTTCAGAACACTCAGACAGGCCATTGAGGAATTCTCTGCCGATGCCACAAGGTTTGCTCTTGCCGATGCTGGTGATGGTGTTGACGATGCAAATTTCGTGTTTGAAACTGCGAATGCTGCCATTCTACGTCTCACAAAAGAAATTGCATGGATGGAAGAAGTTATTGCCTCAGAAGCTGCATTAAGACCAGGCCCTTCATCGACATATGCTGATCGGGTGTTCCAGAATGAGATTAACTTGGCAACCAAATTGACCAAGCAACACTATGAAAACTACATGTTCCGAGAAGCACTCAAGACTGGCTTTTATGACCTGCAGGCAGCCAGGGACGAGTATAGATTCTCTTGTGGTGCTGGTGGCATGAACAAGGATTTGGTATGGCAGTTTATGGACATTCAGACTCGGCTTATTACTCCGATTTGCCCGCACTTTGGAGAGTATGTATGGAGGGAGCTTTTGAGAAAGGAAGGCTTTGCTATCAAAGCCGGCTGGCCGGTTGCTGATGCACCTGATCTAACCCTGAAGAGTGCGAACAAATATCTCCAAGATTCTATTGTGCTGATGAGGAAGCTGCTCCAAAAGCAAATTCTGGGTTCAAAAAAGGGTAACAAGAAAGGAGCCGCCCCTGTGACTCAGCCTGCGGAAGACAAGCAACTGACAGGGTTGATTTATGTGAACGAGAATTATGATGGTTGGAAAGAAGAATGCTTGAAGATTCTGCAAAGCAAGTTCAACGTGGAAAGTCGCACATTTGCTCCAGACACTGAAATCATGGCAGCACTGCAGCACAGTGAAGTTGGCCGTGACGCCAATTTCAAGCAAATCCAGAAACTGTGCATGCCATTTTTAAGGTTCAAGAAAGATGAGACCCTTTCCCTAGGCCCTCATGCCTTGGAGTTGAAACTTCCGTTTGGGGAGATCGAAGTTCTTTCTGAGAACCGAGAACTGATCAAGAGGCAGCTTGGGCTCGAGGATATAGAGGTGTTATGTTTCACCGACCCAGAGCATGTTGCTAAAGCTGGAAGTCTGTCAACCGTACTTTCCCAAAATCCTCCATCCCCGGGCAATCCAACAGCCATATTCTTGCCGCGGCCATGAAATTGTTGATTTTCTGAACTCCTTAGGATATATTTGGTTATTTTTTCCTTCAAATTTTGCCCGAGTTGCTACTTAGTACTACTACCTAACTATTTATGGCATTTTGCTTCTACTGATTTAATACGCGGCCATGAATACTCTTTCATTTCAGAACACAGGCCTACTCCTACAATTAGTATTCCTGCAGCATGGTGGAATATGGAGCAGTTTCCATTGCCTAATTTCTGCTATAACTTTCAACCAATTGTACATTATCCACGGTTTTGGTTTACGATGAAATAATACAAAATGGCTCATAAAACTGTTCGCCGTCCTTATTTTATGAAATACAAGTATACAAGTCGATCAATATTGGCTCGACAAATGCATACTATGTCACACTAATCCATTTATGTGATGATAAAAGGTGTATGACCGCTATATCACTGCCTCGTATGTAAGAAGTGTAATTAGAGTTTGTGATCCTTGCTAGTTTATCGGCCTCCAAATCGACTATGCAAATAAACCGAAACTCAGTAAACTAGGTATTCCCACCATCTCTCTCGTGAAACCTTGGAGCCTAAGGAAAGTGGAAGAAAGTAAAAACATGAAGTGGTATAGTATGAAATCATGGAAAAACAAAAGCAGAAGCAACCAAAGGAAAGAACTAAAGAAAAGCAGCAACAAAAGAATAGAAAGGTACACAGTGATTGCTACTTGCAAGTGAGTGGAAACTAGAAAGCAACTAAGAAATTATTAAATGTTTTTATCTAACAATTTGAAATTGATATCATACTAATAACTAATAAGGAGTACAGAGTACTATAGTATACCGCGCATTATCATTTCTTCCTGAATACGCGAAACACTGTCCCAGTTCCCAAACATGCCCTTGGTTTTTGGGGTCTAGTCCTACGACATGTTTTTTTTGGGGGGCAATATTCGATTTACTAGTGGGTAAGTTGTGGACTCGAGGAGACTGGTCAAGGACTCAAGGCTACTATACATTGTAAGACGATTACACGGTAAACAAATGAGTTGTTTGCATTTCGTATGAACCGCTATTGTTACTCTGTTAGTATACCAAAGAATATTAAGATCAGATCACGAAACGATGCAAAATCGACCGTCACGTTAAACTAAACTGGTCAATGTGGATCCAATCAAATGTTGAAATTAGCAAAAAAGCATTACACTAGTGCAGGTATCAGTCTATCAGACATTTTGGATCGTACAAAGACAGTAAAACAAGAGTGGTACTACCAATAATAATTGGCCGAATATCACGGCAATTTCATCACTGTTAAAACAAAGACTTTTTTTACACTTGCACTGCCTCTATTCTAACATTCCTTCCAATAAAATTTCCATACCTAAAAACATAAACTTTCATCAACTAGATTTACCAGATTATACAGTAAGACGCTCATGCAAAAATTATTGTGACAACAAAGGTCATTACTCATTAACATACTTAAATGCACAACTAGCTAGTCGTAAGTTGATGTAACGATAAGAGTGTATAAGTTAAGTTATCAAGTTAAGTTACAACCTTATCGTGATTTTGCAATCTCGAATTTCAAATCCTAACTCACGTTAAAACTTAAACGTATGTACGCACGACGTACGTACTAGCAATGGAAGCCAAGCACAGAACCATCGTTAATGGCGACGTCGACGTGGCAGTCGGAAACAGCTTCAACATGATGAGTGAAAAACCACAACACTCTCACTCTCCCCACCATCTCCAACCTCGACTCCAGCTCCATCGTCGGCCGCACTCTGTCCACTCCGTCAGTCACCGGCGGCAAAAACATCGCCGGAACACCGTCAATTCCGTCCACCTCCGGTGGCGGCGACATCATAGGGAATGAGTTAACGGAAAAAGTCGCCGCCATGTACTCCGTCTTGCCGGCGCCGATCTTTCCGGCGGGGATAAACATGAACCCGACCTGGTTGCCGGCGTAGAGGAGCTGCAAGGTGCTATCGAAGTGGGAGAAGACGGCGCGGTTAGGGTTGTTTACGGCGGCGTACTGGGAAAACGTGAAGCTTACGGTAGTGGAGTTGGTGGAGACGGTGAATGTAGGGAGTTGGACGGCGGTGACGTTGATCTTAGGGTCCTTTGCCTTGAAAAGAGAGAAGTATATTATGAAAATTATAATGATGATGAATAAAAGAAACACCGTCGCAACGATGCATGAGGCGAGCGTCGTGCGGCGGGGTTTCGGTGGTTTTGATGGTCTATACGGTGGTGGCAACGGTTGTTGGTGCGGTGGAAGTGGAGGTGGTGGAGGATGGTGTGTATGAGAAGATTTTGGAGGTTTTGTTTGTTGTCTTTGTGGTGGTGGTGGAATGTGTTGGTTTGGGTGGTTTTGTTGCCCTAGTGGTGGTGGATGGTGGTGGTTTGGGTGGTTTTGTTGCCTTAGTGGTGGTGGGTGGTGTTGGTTTGGGTGGTTTTGTTGCCTTTGAGGTGGTGGGTGGTGGTGGTTTGGGTGGTTTTGTGGTTGGTATGGTGGTGGAGGAGGGTGTTGATTAGGGTGGTGGGGTGGTGGAGGGTGGTGGTACGGTCTTTGTGGGGGTGGAGGGTGGTGTGAATGAGAAGGTTTAGTCATTTCTTAGTGGAGTGGTGTTTTTTTTTCTTTTGGGAGTTTTTTGGTATGGAGTTTGTGTGAAATCTTCAAATGTAGAGTAATAATGAGGTTTAAGAGGGGGATGGAAGTCAAAAGAAGAGGAGAAAGAGTGGAGTCAAATAAAAGAGTGTGAAAGTGTGACTTGTGCTTTTTTGTTGGTTTCCTTTGGCTCATATCGATATGTTTGTGTAGGTTAGTCCATCTTTTGGTGTTCTGAAGTTTTAGGCTTAATAAGGGTACTCATAACTTCATAAGTCATAGGGTAACACAGTTTAATGCAGTTTGGGACGTGTGAATGGTTTTCGTAATGTTCCTGGAAAAATAGAACTCGTAGTGTTGTTGTGTAATACTCCGTATTAAACAATTATTAGAACCGAAAGTCTGTGAAGTTGCGTTACAGACACATGACACGGAATCAATGGAGGCTTTTGAAAGGTGTTCACTAGGACAAATGTTAGTTATACATGGCATATGGAGTATGACCCAATAGGCCAATACCACACAACAACTACTCCTAAGTCCTAATATACCATGGCACCTTTAAGCTAGCATTTCTATTAACAACACGGGCGGATTCGTTCCCCCAAGTATAACGGGTCTAGCCAAAGGGGGTGGTACCGTGGCAGGGCGTTTCTATCTAAAGCAACAAGTCAATCTGACTCTGTCGTTCTAATTGTCTCCGAACATTCAAATTTGAAGATTATAAGTCACGCTTGAAATACCATCTCGGTTCACCGTTGCGCTTTTGCTCCCAAATGTTTCGACTTTTGAGGGCTTCCCAACCCCAAAGTGCATGTGTATGGTCATATAAATCATGTCTGATGAAGACATGAAGTACTATTTGACGCAATACATGTGTTGGCAGTTAAATGTTAGCCTGCCAAAAGCCCAAAGTCCCCTGACAGTAGGCCTCCTCGGCTCCGCTCCAATAAGACGACTTGACAAGGCCCTGAAATGGCCCTGGGGAGATGATATTGTATGTCAATACTCAATACTGTGAATCCCACGGTAACTTCTCTTTTACATAGATTTTCACCAAACCATGCATCATTATGAAGAAATTTACACAAATCGGTCCGATAATCCGCTATTATGGGCCGACATTCGCTACCTACAAACCGAAAAATTTACTTTCAAAGTCTTCTTATTGCATGTCCAAAGAATATGCTCATCTGCCCATCTGAGAGTCTGTTACAGTACATAATTGTAGAGAAATATAATACAAGAAGCTCAGGACTCCGTCTGATGTATGTATAACTCCAAGGATGTCTTATTTCATATTGGATATTTCTCTGTTCTCGGATACAAAAGTCTAAAAATCATTGATTCAGAGAACAGAATACACAAAACAGAGAACTTCGATCACCTTATGAGGCCATTGAAGACTCCTGGTATTTCATACAGGCGGCGCAATCAGTCCATCCAAGTATATGGACTGCTCAGATCTTCAGACTATACATACATAATAAAAGCTTAAACGTAGTGTAAGTACAAATAACTATATTCCCCATCTCACTCTTGTTTGATCTCGGCTAGCCGGAAATCCATGATATTAGAAACGGCTGCAAGAAAATCCTCTTCGCTCATGCCCCAGAGTAATGACTCCTGGGCTTCACGAACAATCTCTTCAATCACAGATTCCTTGTTCAAGGTTTCCCTGCACATGATGTTTCCTATCGTAAAAGGGGTTAGGCCTCTGTCAGCTCCCTTCTTCAATAGCATCGTGGAGATTCGTAGTGTACGAGCACACTCGATGGGTACATCCCAACCATGGAACTTTAACAATGCAAGGTCTTGTTCAGCGTCAAGTGACCTGATGTAGTCGATGGTTTCTGAGGAGAAGGCCTGACGGGCCTGTGGCCAGTAAAGCCAATCAAATGTGCAATCTTCGAACTGCAATGCAAGTTAAAGGCATGAGCAAATTGAGTCTAAAACCACCAGTTACTAGATATTTTATCTTCTCATAGACCTAAAGGCGACACGGTATCAAAGGTCACCAAATTATAGTTTTGTACTCCATGTTCTACAAGTTACAATCTTGCAGATCAGATGTTCAAACATGGTTAAAATTCAGAAACAAGATAGTGTATGATAAAACATAGGCAACGAGGAAAAGAATACTCACACTGTCAGGCAGGCAGTATCCATGATCAATAGGAATAAGCTCCATTCGACCATCATTAGTGTCTTTACGAAAAAGAACATTTCCACCGTGCCTATCTGCATTGGCCAGCCTGATGTCAAGAACACTGATCTTATGTACCTCTTCTACAGGGAAAGCCTGAGGTCCTATATCCTCGCAATTTCCATCATTTTCCCTAAACATTTGCAGAGATCCAATCTTCACATTCTTGGGTGCACATTCATATCCTTCTGGATGATAAAAACCCTTGTGCAAGCACCAAACCAAAGCAGTAGGGGGCACCCCTGAGAAACCCATAACTTCACCAGATAATGTGCGAGGTCCATTCCTCGGATGGTCTAAAAGGTATGCTGCAACTTCTCTCAATGCACCTTCACCAACCCTCGTCCCTTTTTTCAACCCTTCACCGTTTTGTGATAATGGTAGGCCTTGAGGATTGTTCACCGCCATGGGTTCCTCGTCAGAGGGCTTGAACACGGCTACAATCTTCTGCCCTGAGGGATCTCTCATAAAGTACGCTCCCCCAGTGCCTTCAGTCGACCTGATTGGTTGATATCCCTGTTCTAAACCATCATATGTTGAGTTGATCATATCCCATACTGCATACGGAATCCTAATGTTCGGATGAACAATCACAGGCTCCAACCAAAAATCTCTATCAGGTGGCTTCCTAGACGCAACGTTTACATCACCACATTTCTTCTCACTCTCATCTCTTGCACCCTTAGGTCTAACATGATCATAAGCCACAACCGAAAGCTCAACATCTTTTTCAACAGGAGTAGCCCTAACTTTAGCCGATTTCTTAATCAGCAAATGTATGGCACCATCATTGTTCTTAGATAAATCATTGATCAACCTTTGATCCTCAAGCTTCTGTCCCCCACAAAACAACTCCTGATCCTTAACATCAACAAAACCTTGTCCCTCCTTATATATCCTTTGCTTAAGGTACCCAACATTTCGATACCTATCCACTTGGAACTCGAATTCCTTACCACAAGTGGTACTAACAGTTATAGCTAGCAGATCAGACAGCTTAAGAACTAGGTGCAAAGTATCTCCACCAGTGACACCATACTCCTTAACAAGGGTATCATTTCGCGCCAACTCCCTACCACCATACACCAGCTTTTGCTTCTTAACTACAAACCCTTTACATGTTTGGATCCTGACCTTAACTGATGCTATCGAATCGGACTCCATAACCCGAAAAGGAATCACAGACCCGGCAACACTCAAGTATATTAAGATTGATTCACCAGAGTGCAAATTCACCCGGTTATCGAAACAACCGGGGAATTGCACCATATCTTCGTGAATGGGATTTAGGGCTACACCAACACCAACTGACATTTTACCCCCAAATCCCTCTTTTTTTTCTTTTTTTCTTTTTTTTACAACAAATCTTAGAACCTCTTTTTTTTTTTTTACCCCTCTTATATAACAAACACAACAACTTTAAGAGATTCTAGCCTACAAGAATCACCGATTAATAAATCGGGAAAAGGGCTAAAATTTAAGATTCACAAACCCTAATTCTTCAATTAATTTACAAACAAATAACAATTACTTATTCTATTAGTAATAAATACACAAAAAAAAAGGGGGAAATCAAAGAACCAAACCCAGAAAGATTCAATCTTTAATTATATAATTAATCTAATTCTTTTTCTTCCCCCCCCCTTTTTTTCAATTGGATCAATGTCTAAACAACAACAAACCCAGAAAAAAAAATTAAGATAAAACCCAGATGATAACTCCACAACTTCAAACAATCAAAAGCCTCAGATTATCAAACAAAACGTAACACACAAGATTCACAAAGATAATGTGAAGCAGAAATAATAATAATAATAATCAGTTTAAAAAATTCTTGAGGTGGGAGAATTTCACTTACAAAAAAAGTAATAATTTTGGAATTGGATTCTTACCAAGAAAGGGAAGAACCAAGGAAAAAATGAAGGAGGAAATTGAGATTAAATTGGGGGAAAAAATTGAGGTGTGCCCAGGTGGCAATTAATCTGGTAAAATTGCCGAGATTAGCTGAAGCTCCATTGATTTTAGGAGGGTTTAATTAATGTAATTAGAGAAAAAATAGTAATTAAGAGTGTTTTTATTTTCTTAATTAACAGCGAGTAATTTTGGTGTTTGAAGTTTGAATGGAACGAATTTATCGGCGAGAACAGAGAGAGAGTGTGTTGAAGGAGACACCATGGATAGCCGTTGGCTTTTTATTTGCACTTTTTGACTCATTTTTTTTAGAAATAAAGAAATAAAGCGAAATTAAAGGGGAAATGTTGTGAGAATAATAAATTAAGGAAGAGGGAAGACAACGACTAGTTTTTGCTCTAGTGAAAGGGCGGTGAAAGGGCCCATCCGAACCGGTGCGAGTCGTCTGTCCCATTTTGTGTCGTAACTCTGTACGATATTGAGAGGTTTTGGTTCAGTTTCGCATTAACTGAGGTGGAGAGTGGTGTCGATTTGTCGTCCTAGTCACCATATTCGGTTCGAACATGAATTAAAAATGAATGGTGCAACCGTGCAAGAAAAGAAAGTTATACTATATTGTTATGAGTTACGAGTTGAGCATTTGTATGAGACATAATCTTGCTTGATTTTGAAGTTTATTTTTTCACTCTAGTTTTGATTGATATAACATGTTATCGTGCTGATCTATTGAAATATTGACGCGCGCATTACAGAAATTATTGATACACCAACATGACTCATAATGTATAACAGATTATTCTCCCGGTCCTTAACTAAAAACTAAGAATATTGTGAAAAATTGTGTGTCATTTTTAAAGTAAGTTATGAGACACCTTTGATTCAAAGTAGAAATCACTTTATGATCTATGAATACGCTCTTAACAATTTATATTAGTTCAAGTGAAATGCCCTTATCATTTCATATTAAATGAATCATTGCCTAGCACTTAGTTTTCAAATTATATGGATGCACGAATGCACGATTTTGTTCTTAGATTTCACACCGAAAAGGACATTAGGAATCACTTTCAAGATTGTTAAAGCCTGCAAAATTAAGCAGGCCACGGGCGAGGTAACAAAAGGGAACATCAAACTTGTACTACTAAGAATTGATAAAGTGAACTAGCAGGTAAACGTTTCGAGTTTAAACATGCATAGTGTTAAAGTTCCTTTCGGAAGATCATCGACAAAACTCAAGCGAGTTACTCCGTAGTATATATATACTAATGTACTAAAGTTACCTTCTACAGAATATTTCTTTTCAGATCGTTAATGTTTGATATGCTAGGATGAGGTTTTGTTTGCTCTGATCTTAGCATAAACGTGAAATGTCGGTCACAACGGCTTAAATTAGAGCTACACATACACTGAACTTGCATTCTCAATCTCATATGTGATCACTTAGTTTCATCTTATCTTAAGCAAGTAATAATGTAACTATGTAAGCATGTCTGTCGGTTTGTGTCCCCTTGGCCCTTGATTATTTGATTCATGGACCTGGCCATGCTTTGCAAATTAATCAAGGCTAAATCTGCTTAATTATTATAAACATTAATCAAACCTCACACAATAGAATGATTAGGCTTGATGATTATTGAAGCAGGATATCATACTTTAGTCGCTCATAAGATCTACAATCGTAGGATTCGATCCCTACAATCTTGCATGCATGTGTGATTGTGTGCACAAGCAAAATATCGAAAAGATTGAATACATAATTCTTATATGTTCCTTAATATTCAATATATATGTTCGCTTACATTTTTCCAAATAAAAACTAAAAACGAAACTTACAATAACAAAAGAAATTACTCTGTAAAAAGAAGAACATTACATTTAAAGTGACAAGTGTTGACGATCGTCAACCACTAAAATTAAATGAATCTAATTCTTTTAAAAGAAATACATTAGTATTACTCCTACTAATTTTAAATTATTGATACGTAACATTAACATTAAACGGACTTATGTCGTCTAACTACAATAGTGTCCTCATCTTCGGAAGTGGGGCTATAACTTGCACTTCTCTACCACTATCAACCCAATGTATTGGACTTCGCTGAAATAACTGGTTTTACCAGTAAATCAGGCCTAATGCAAAAGTAGGCTCAGCTCAGCTCAGCCCAGCCCAGCCAGCCCAGCCCACCATGGTGAGAAATGAGAAATAACCCGAGTAGCACAGTCTTAAACTCTTAACACTGTGAGGTCCGCGATCCACATAAGAAGGGGTATCGTACTATCGTTGACCCGAAATAGTGGTCGTGGGGCTTAAACACCCTCGTCTCTGTGTTATGGTGTAACAATATGCGCATTTAGGAAGCTTCATGAAAAAGCTACGAGACACTCTGCAAGAAGATGTGCTGAGCCTCTCCACCAAAAGCAACTTTCTCGATCTTATCAAATTGTTTACCGGTATTAAAGCTCGATAGGATCTCTTTCTTGTCGACAAAACTCGGAAACGCCATTGTACTTGTAACATCCCTACAAAGAAGAAACAAAATACACATGTAACTATCGTACTTCATTTGTGTTGAGTCTCTATTGTGTATGATTATATTGAATATGTTGGTTGTTGTTACTATGTTTGAAACACCCGACCTATAATTAAGGTAAGACGCATTTCGATCAACATGTCTCAGGAGGTTGGCATACTGTTTATGAATATGACTTCTAGATATCATGTCTTGGAAAATTATATCACTAGGAATGAAAAATGATGATAAGGGTACACTATTAACACAAATTTAAGGCCATGCTAATATATACGTACATTAGATAAGGAAGAGTCATGTTTTTTAAGAGTGATGGATTCATAGCGACAAACTCCATCCATTCTTCTTCATCTATTCTCCCATCTTCTTTCGAGTCTGCTTCCTTAAAGGTCTGCATATAGAAACGGGAATAGGGATAAAAAAGTTAATAAATACCATACCATTTTCGCGATGGTGAACATATACGTTAAATTTTGTGTATGTGTTAACATTCGGTGTGGAATATGTATGTGACAAAAGCTTAAATCAAATATCAAATATTAACAAATGAAAAGAATGGAAAGATCAAGTTACTAGAAAATTGAGAATAGTGTTCATAAATAGATGTGTGTGCATATTACAATACCTTTTCTACGATTGCTTCAACAAAATCATCGGGTAGTGTTAGACCCGACTCGTTTAAAATAGCCAAAACCATTTCCTTCACCTGAAAAATCGTCAATGGAGACCAAGGAAGTATTAGCCGAGTAGTTAAAGAAGAGGTCTATAGTGAACCCGTAAGCTAGCCGAGTATTTACTTTTCACCTAATATTTACTAGTAAAGTTATATATAATCCGAAGACTTTACTTTGCCCGTGCCAGGGCTATCTTGGCCAATTCATACATCAACATTTGTCCCCCGTTACACTGGCAATTGCGCAAGTGCTCCAATATAGACTCGGCAAGAAAAAATAGTGCAAAAAGGCCATAAAAGCTACCTTAAGTACTGTATAAACAAAAACATATGATGCTGACCTCTTCACGTTCGATATAACCAGTATGTCGCAGATCGTACAATTTGAATGCAACTGCAAGGAATTCATTCTCATTATTATTGAGATGATCATAAGCATGTCGGAAAGATAACGACAATGAACGTAAACATATTAAATTTGCTGAAGAAGATGGAGAACGTATGGATAACGCTACACATACATGAGATCTTGTCTGATGCAGGGGAGTTGGGATGGAAGACACTTAGTGATTGAATAAACTCCCCGAACTCAATTACACCATTGCGTTTGATGTCAAACAAATCGAAAACCTGTAACACATCATTGCAATTTGCACACGCAGTTAGTAAGAACTTAACAAGTTATGTGACGAAGTTTTGTATTGTCGGCCATAAATCTATCGCATCTCTCCTAGTATTCGGGTTTCAAAATGTCATAAATAAACACTTGTGGACATGCAGATTTCTACCACACTAATTTGAACTTAAATTACACAAGCTGAAGTCTGTAGAGACACGTACCCTATCTACGAAAAAATCCGGCTTTCCGCCATTCTTCAGAAGGGCATGTCGGAACTCTTCCTGTAGAATTATGGAGAAATGACAGCAGTTCATGATTATTCCTGCTGTACGTATAATTGTATAAAGAGCAAACATTTGGTATATTTTAATGCTATGATGATCCAAAGATCAGCATATACCTTATGAATAAGCCCATCATTGAGCATAAAACAGCTGCTTAGTTTCTTAAACAATACGTACAATGCCTCTACTTCGCCCACAGAAACTGCGCAACACAGTGAAGAAACAAGTTAGAACATATACAGGAAACAATGTACATTAATCGGAACATCGTAGTAGTTACATACGGTTCCTTATGACAGTTCGGGTTAGTCGACTATCAAAGAATATTTCATGACTAAGATTTTCCAGTTGTAATCAGTAGGCTCATGCAGACGCAATATGTTTTTTCATATTGCTACACTTACACATTGTTTCTGATGCAAGTGTGACAGAATCCTTGCTTCTTGGATGTGTTCTAACACTGTTCTTTGAGACATTGCACCCCATTTCAGCAACCAAAGTTCAGGTTCAAATTCCGATAAAATAAGGTTTGAACTTCCAACCTCGATTTCGATCCTTCCTTAAGGTGTGTCTAGGTATGTAGGTCGATATAGATAGGAGGGCTAGAGAGATCTTCCAGAAGCCCTGCTGAAATGTAGAGCTATCATTGTCTATTATATAGATAATGTCAAACATACGTAAACACATGCGTGATTCATGAGTGACAACTCTGACAAGTGACCACTAAATAAAGATAACAATAATAAAAAATCCATGTGGATTATTTTGAAATTAACCACTAATCAAGTAATCAGGTCCTAGAATTTTTTTTTTTTTTTTTTTTTTTGCTTTAAAACAAAGAAATAAGAGCTTCTATATTACGTACCTAATTGTCATTGGAATCCTTCTCCCACTTCCACCATCATCTTCCTGCTGACGAAAAGTTTCGGAACTGTACTATGATAACTTTATGGAAAAGTTGATCAACACAAATGACTGATGAAGTTCTTGTCAAATTCACGACTCTTCTGAATTAGCAAAGATGTTCAAGGTCTGCGTTAGAAGACTTAAAGCAAAAAATGAAACGTTTAAATCAATTAATAGTAAGCAAAACTATTACAATTTCTCGATAGGATTGATCTTGGCATATTTTTTAAAATCATACGTTTATAAGGTTGTTAAATTCGGACCACAAGCTCACTAGGAAAGTAAGTAGGAAATAATTCAATGTCCATCACAATTTCCATCATTTGTTTAGTACCAAAGAAGGAGGTGACCCATTGCTTAATTTAATTGATTGTGACTGCAAAATTTAGGTACCTGTCCCAAAATAGAGGCCACTTACCAAACAATCTTTGCTCACTAAAGTGACAATTAGTGACTAATGATCAAGTGCTATTAAAAAAAAAAATCAGAGTATTGTGGGGAATCCTAATCTCTGAATCAGCCATGCACTTTAAAAGGAGTTAGTATGAACATTGAACACCTTTCCCTTCAATTTATTATCTGGCATTTGGGTTCCGCAAGAGGCCATGGCCTTAACTACTAGCTAATTTTAAACCTAAAGTAAATAAATAAATAGAGAGAGAAACTCAGAAGTGTCGTGTAAATAAATTCTTACGACTTTTGATTAATCGATTTGTTTATATCCTCCTTGTTAAGTGCGTCAAAAGGGTATACAGCGCAAGGAAGACACGTATAAATTTAGAAAGGGCATACGAACTTCAAAGCTAAAAGGGCAGAGGGAGTACCTGGAGAACAGAAGCTTAAGCACAGCTACTCTTGGTTTTCCCATCCTTTGCCAATTTCATCTCCATGGCTCCACCTGACCTGACCATAACCAGATTTACAAACTGCAAACAAACACTGATTTACAGCCAGGCCGAATGTGAGGTAGGTGTAATAGCATGAACCTCAGTACGTTATGCAAGAAACATGTCCAAATAACCGAAATGGTAATCACTTTATAATTAAGGAAAGCGTGATACAGAAGGACCAGAGATCAATGTGCATCACATACATAATCGGCAATATACACATGTACAATCTGTTCCTCAAATCATCCTAGTGATTGCCCTCGAACTGGACTAGATTTTAGACTAACTAATCAGCAGAAATTAGTCTTTCACTACAGAGAATACCATATAAGCCACATTTTGGCAAGTCTGATCTTTGCAGAACTTGCTTACATCTGAGCTATAAGAGTACGCAGAAGCATTCAGATCGGAATCCTGGACTTCGGTGTTGATCAGAAAGCTTGGGAATGTAGTTGTCAATTCCCTGAAAGTAAATTATTGGTTCAGAAATTCCAGACAATTTAATGTGGTTCGAAAAGAAAAGGAATCACCAGGAACTTTGAATAACCATAACAGTGCTTACTTTAAGTAAGGAAGTGTCATGTTCTTCATAAGAGCTGGATTCCTTGACACAAGTTCCTTCCACTCTTCTTGATCGATCTTTCCATCTCGATTAAGGTCCGCTTCCAAGAAAGACTGCATATATACGACATCATCGAGTTAAAGCAGACTCTGAATATGAGAAAATCAGCATAGGTACGCCGAGAATTACCTGATCCAACATTGCTTCCACCAGGTTATCTGAAAGTGCCACATCTAGCTCTTGAAGAATTGCCAAGACCATTTGTTTTAACTAAGGTGTCCAAATTACACAGAAGCAGCTAGTTAGAGCCTACCAGTCGTCAATTCGAGTTACAGAACCAAAATAGAAGTACTACATAATCAACTTATTTACCTCTTCACGCTCAATGTAACCAGCATTTCGTACATCGTATAAATTGAACGCAACTGCAAGAAAACCATCGTCTCTTTAGTCTTTACCGTCAAATGAGGAACCAGTAATATGCTAGTATAAATAATTTTCCCAGTGTGTTGATCAATTTGCTTTTTATAGTGATTACAAAACTACTCCATAATAAAGTCCTGAAATGGTGATTGAAATCATTCTGAGTGGCTTTGACGCAGAACAGTGTCAATGGAATGAGAATAAATAGATATAGAGCTTATTTTCATACAGGCAACTTTGTCTTCAAGAGGAGTCCTCGGGTGGAAAACACTCAGTGAACGGACAAATTCCCCAAATTCGATAACCCCATTGCGCCTTAGATCAAACAAGTTGAACACCTGTACGAGTTTCAATTTGTCAACACAGTAACTAATATACTGTACAGGCTTGCTGAAGCTTGAAAGTTTTCAATTACAGGAACTGTTGAGTTTTAGCACTATGAACAAATAGTTTGCATATTTCAGAACAAAAAAATCATTAATAAAACAGAAATCTAATCCAAAATTTTCAGTGTCGGCATAACTTCCCTCCTCAGCAAGTTCCTTACACAGTTAGAAGATAATCTTACTCTGTCAAACAACTGACTTTGATTTTATTAATAGCCACCTCACTAACCAAACCATTTAATAATATGCTATTAATCCTCCAAACCTCATCGGTTTGATGGCAATTTAATTAGTGAAAAGTCCAAGTGAATGTGGAAGCTTCTTGCCCATACTAAAATTACACCAGTACCGAGCTTAGCTAGAACTCAGGTTACCAAGTAAACTGGCTAAGTCGATTTTGTGAAAGGAAAAAAATAAATGACAGCACAGGAAAACTGAGATTTTGAGAAGACAGTAGGGGACACAGAAATAGATAGGGCCGGGTATGCAGTATTGAATGCGAGACAACATAGAGAAACTGATGGAGTGTTTTTTTTTTTTTTTTTTGAGAGCGGTTCTAAAGTACCCACTGGGGATAAATCAGGGCACGAGAAGGAAAGATGGAATCTTGAAAACGTATAAGTCCATCTTCTTCCACATTTCCTCAGCTGTATGTTTGATGGTGACTATGTGATCATTACGTGATTACCAGTTTACCACGAGGGTGATACACTACGAGTCTGCATTAACATTTTCTTTCATCTATTACAGGCATTTGGACACAGAACCGTTTCAGAAATTACTCAAGATGACATGAGACGATTCAAGCGAAGTAGACACCATTTTTCTGAAATTTAAATGCATACCCTGTCTACAAAAAGGTTTTGCTGACCGCCATTTCCAAGAAGGGCCAGCTGAAATTCTTCCTGTCATAACACATTAAGGAAGTTAGTTTTGTTGAAACAGTATAGACTCCAGCAAAGATAGACAATCAAAGACCAAAAAAAAAACAGCATCACACCAGTACGAACTATTACTCTTCAGAGAACCGAGGCCATTACAGAGGTCAAGACTGTAACACAGATCTTAATGAGACCTTCAATATGTGATGTCCGATACTGTATCAAATCAAATACAGTTTCCATCTTTTATGATGGTGGAAAGAGTACCGAAAAGAAAGAGAAAAGCAAATGAATTGTTCAGTGTATGAGGATGCATGAAACGAATCATGAAACTTGAGGATAAACTATACTACCTTATTAATCAGGCCATCATCAACAATGGAGCTGCTAACTTTCTCGTAAAGAACATATAGAGCTTCAACCTCATTCAAGGTAACTGAGATACACACATAAAAATCCTTTACTTTCTCATCTCTTTAATGGAACAAATAGTAGGAATACGGATATGGAAGCTGGTAAAAATACTAGACATTGCAGTATGCTTCTCAAAAATGAACAGTCCAGAATGCATGGACAAACGTGTTTTCTACAGAATGCAAGCCATATATTCAGAACATGAGAAGAATTAAAAGAGCATGATGTTGTCAAGCACTTACAAGACGTTTCACCGGCAAGAACGAGGGACTCCTGGTACCCAGGATGTCTTCGACATTTTTTTGAGAACATGCAACCCATGGAGAAAATCAGCTGACCTTTCTGAGTCCAAAAATGTGCACTCTGAAAATTAGAAGACTTTCCGTTCTAGACAAGATCAACCTATAAAAAGAGCAGAACATATATCGCCTGGCGGAATGCATCCTCCTTTTAATACTATTCTAGTACGTCCTGCGTTTTAATAATTAGAACAGTCAAGACTGAAGATACCGCAGGGATTCCGGCTCCAAGTTCCCACCACACAATCAGATACCTTCCTGCCAATATAAAACTAATTTATAGAGGGCGTCTCTTACTGTTAGACCACATGTCGAAAAACCCAAAGTCGTTGGAGGCTTTGGGGCTGCAATTTGCATTTTCCTTGACTAGTACAGCTCCCACGATCCCATGTGCCAGATACAATGGTCCTAAAATATGGCAGGTTAATGAATTCATTACTTAACGATTGATCCGATGCATAGCTACATTGGTTACCTGCATTGCCACTGAAGATACCTTCTGATTTGGCGCCCCAAATTGGCATGGCATTGTCTATTACCATCCTCCAAGCTGAACCTGCCATAAATACAGTAACCACCCCGCACGCTCCAAGCTCGGACAGATCTAGGCGGCTCAATTCCCGGAATCTTGAATCTGATATGGCAGAAATGTACCAAAACTCAGACCATCCAATGTATTCAACATAAAAACTTCTTTCCTTTCCTGCTACAGTCATAAAAGTATTGTTTTAATCAGACTATTAAAAAATGAACTAGTGATACCCAAAAGATTAATATATGATACTCCCAACATACATGTCCCCTGTAGTCTAGGAAGAACAAGCAGGCAGACCCAGTAACTAACCTAGACCTAGGTAAACTCTACTGAAATGCACATGTATGGAAAAATATTAAATTGCAATGCTGGTATATCCCACATGGTTTATTCCACAGCATCTCTGAGTTTAGTCCCCCTAATATGAATATCTCCAAGCAACTTACCCTAAAAAAGACTTGCTTGACTTTGAATGTATAAACAATTCAGTCTATAAAAAACAACTGTGGCCATGTCACAGAAAGACACAGGATACTCTAAGAAAACATCAAACTATGAATAAAAATTTACATACAGGGGGGGTAGGTTTTTCTACTCTGAGAAATTTTACCAAACAGGTTAAGTGCAGTGACGATACGGCATAAATGTTGATTTGTCCTGTGAAACAAGTTGGCCATAGAATAATTTGATAACTTCGAAAGAACTGACAGCAAAAAAAAAAAAAAAAATCCGACCTTTTCCCACTTTGAAAAGGTAAGAGCTTTATTTTTCTTCTGCAGATGTCATCATCTTCAATGACGCTACCCTGCTTTGCTACATCATACAGCATACAGTGATCGGCGCACTCTGAAAGCCCATTACCTGTTCTAAATCAGTTCCTCCAACAAAACTCTGCTACAGCGTGAGGCATATCCTCAGCCATCATAGTTGCTGCTGGAATAACAGTACTACATACAACACAAGTTGATCTTGAGCACTTGCGTCATACGCTACATAATGATAATAGTGGTATTAAAGAGAAAAGAAATGCAGAAGGGACAAATTAATCTGGTTGATAAATCTTCAATTTGATTTCCAAAATTTTGGTATAGTTCAAGAAAACAGACACACAAGCAGTATACAGAACTTTGCAATTTTGCTATGATCTTGCACATTACGAGTAATTAGTTTTGAAGGCATTACAATTAAGGAAGAATCAGACAAGGTCATGCCCGGAAATAATAGGACTGTTCCGAGTCTTCAAGCTGTGGCCACGGAGCATATGGTAGCTTTTAACAAACAACTACATCATCCGAACCTTAAACAGTCCTACAAAACTGTAGGCTAGTTGCTCCTAAAAGGTCTAATACTGCGCATTAGAGTGATGCTTTGATCGGCATATAG
The DNA here is from genome assembly GCA_963457585.1 of Spergularia bocconei. Classification (NCBI taxonomy): domain Eukaryota; kingdom Viridiplantae; phylum Streptophyta; class Magnoliopsida; order Caryophyllales; family Caryophyllaceae; genus Spergularia; species Spergularia bocconei. The sequence goes on along the minus strand of OY734942.1, from coordinate 26,706,969 downwards.
TTGCGCACCAGTAGAGAATTGATGAGCTTAGGCCTCGAAATCATCCGGCAAGCCCTGATATATGACTTGCTTCACGAAACCTCTGGTGCAAATTGACTAGCTTGAGATCATTTGGGCAAAGACCTTCATATGAAGGAGAACAAAGTAATTTCCCCACCCTGAAAAACATCATTGCATTTATCAATCATAACAACCGAAAAATGTTTAACGTGAAAACAGAGTGACAGCCAAGATAATGACAGGATGGAGATGAACTGAAGTGCTCCTTACAAATTCTCGGAATCGATTCAGGAAGTCATAATTGAGCATTCAAAAAACTAGTTTTTGTTTTCACCATGTAGAGAATATGAGACTTTGGTATCCACTAAGAATGAAACCCCATCCAAGCTTGATGACATATGCGAAAAAAATATCAAGTGAGAAAAAAAAGGATACAGATTCCCTAGATTAACTCTGATTGTCATACCTAGATTTAGACCGATAATACACTTCACTTGATAAAACCAGCAGACCAAGTCCCAAAGTAGCAAATCGGAGGAAAACCCAAGGAAACCCCACGGCATGTTCTAATAGCACAACCAGCTGAAAATACAATAGATTTGAACGGCCCAATTTTCTTCCAGCATCATTCACCAAGCCAACAACGGTGACAATAGCATTCATTTCAGTTCTCTGTAGCTGCTGAATAAAGGACATTGGCTTGGAATAATCTACCATAAAGCAACTGCAATAAATATTCCAAAATTAACTAACTACACAAATTACAAATGACGAACTATAGTTCATACACTGTAAAGAATTTAATGTACGTTAAGGTCATAGATGTACCAATCAGATCTCACAGTGTATGTCAAAGACTATCACAAAGCTCTCCCCGAAGATTTGGCAATCAAGAGATACATAAGACCCAGCAAAACATGAAGAAGTAAAGTCCACTATCTAAAAAAGGGAGGAACAGCTCAGCAGCCTCAGCTATATATTAACTGGCTAAAAGTTGCTAATTGTACATTTCTTCACTCTTCCATAGAAAGACTAGTCTCATATTTGTGGTTTAAGCCCACCCAAAGACAAGTTAAGTTAAAAATAGCCATGAGATTTGATTACACTAACTTTTGTTATTCTACAAGCAGAAATCATTGTAACTCTTTAAAATAATTTGGGGTCGACTTACATAAGTCATCTCTATAATTTATTTGAACCCCCAACCCCCTCATCTTATTATACGACATACCAGTGCCTCCAAAGACAAGCCAGGGGGTTGAGGGTGGGGGTACACAACCTTTCGTTTGTTATAAAGGAGAGACAATTTCCAACTAATTTTCTGGAAAACCATTACAGGAGCAGACCACGAATAATACTACTTTCCAAATGCCATTATTTCTTCATAAGTCTGTAAAAAAAGAACCATTTTCTTCACTTCTTGTTATAATACTCTCAAGTTGAGAACTTCAACTTTTCAGATGCACTATTTGGAACAAAGACATTCATCTCAGGTCAAATACTAAAAAAAAAAAAAAAAAACTCCATTTATACACACATAAAAGAATCTCATACCTACTGTACCATCCAAATACAGATCTAAAAGATCATATAACCAATTCTCACGAAATGGTAACATAAATATAGCAACAAAAGAGTGAATAAAAACCTGATATAGTCGTGAACTTAGCATCATCCCTGCACCGCTAACTCTTGCAAGTGATCTAAGAAAACTTGTAAACTCACGTCATCAGTGAAAATAATCTCTGAACCCTCTTTCCTATTTAAAGACTTCTGGGTTACAGAAGGATTCAACTTGGCAAGAAGAAACCTAGCCTGACTACCGTGTTGGTCGCATTTGATGAGTTTAGGGACAGGGATCCGTTCAGCAATAAGTTGATCTGCATCGACCTCTGGTGCTTCTAACAACTTTCTTAAATTCTCGTGATTCGGATCCTTGTGGTAACCTAGCTTTCGCCACTGGGCAATCTTTGAACCATAGTGGATGACCACGTAAAAGTATGAATCAAAAAGTAGAATTACATCTGGAGACACAGAGCAAATGTCAAGAACGACCGGAATAGGTGGACCATCAAAAGAATATTGGAAAAGGGTGGGCTGAATCATAATCAGAGTGCCAACCACTCCCTCACGATTTAGCATTAGTCGAAAGAAAGTTGTCTCATCAGGAGTGCTGTTAAATACGTCAATAAACTGAGATCTTCTGAGGTAATACATAAACTGTGGGTACAGAGCAAAGTTGCCTGAAAGTCGAAATGAAGAGGGGTCTTCTTGAATGTAATCACCAAACTTGGAAGTAAATCGTATTAAGTTATCATCAAGCCACCTTATGACATCTCTGGCGTAATGTTTTTCTGCCCTGTTAATTGCAAGCCTCGCCATAACTGTTGCTGCAGCTTCTTGATCAAATCCAGCAGAAATCTCAGGTGAATTATTGTCAACCCACCTCCTTGCTACAGTTGTCACCCTTCTACGACATCCTATGGATCCAAATTGGTAACGGATAATAAACTGGATAAAGAAGGCAGAGCCAGGATCAGCTTTCTGACTGTTACTGACTTCGAAAAAGAATGCAATGCACGTCTTGTTGGTCAGAGAACACAACTTCCATGTGTTGGTAGAACCTTCCCCAATTTCATTGTCACTCACTATACCACTCCTTTTCTGTAGAGAAACACATGGACCAAGGGCTCCACAAACTTTTACATCGCTAGTGGTCACTACCTCAAGAGATGCATCAAAACACATCTTCAGGTGTCCATCATTATCACAAGTAAACAGATGGTGTAAGCATTTCCTAAACTGCTCTGACTCGAATAGCTCACCAAGCATCATAAATCCCCCTGAGCTCTCAACAGGGGCCTTCAACTCTGCTATTCCCACTTGATCCAAAGAACAGGCAAATAAATCAAGAACTATAGATGCATTACACAAACGTTGAGATAATCTCTTATAAAAACTGCATGACTTCTCAAAAAAGGGAGCATGGCCATCAATCAGATCCCGGTGATTTCTGATTGAGTAACTGCGATCAGACTCCACAACAGTACCAGGGCCAAGAGTTGCTGGTCCTGATGTGAAAACAATAACTCTAGAGCCTGTTTTTACTGCACACCCTTCTAAAACTCCAATCGCAGCGGATATTGCAGTTCCTGTGGCCCTTGAAGGGCGATGACCAGGGACAAACATCCCTGAACATTGGATTTCTTCAATTGCTGTTGTCATGCTAAATTCACACTCTGATACTGGTAAAAGAAATCCTTGCTTCTGAACGGCCATCGACTTCCCAATGTGAGGTAGTTTTACACTTTGAAGTTGAAGAAACTGCTGAATCTGAGGACAATTCCACATAACATATGTCAAATAAACAAATGAAAATTTGCAATGAGTATAATTAGAATAAACAAGAATTTGTGATCTATATTTACATTTCCTAAATTATAACTCTGGCAGTTGAATGAAGATTACTGAAAACAAAAGTGACACTAGTGTAAACACTTGCCTGCTCAGAGGTGAGCTCCCTATCCCCATGAAATAGCACAACCCTGGTACATTCAGCAAAACCTAAATCATAAACCCTGGCCATAGAATCAAATGTTACCAAACCCACCAGTGCATTCTCTGGCAGCCGAGAAACTACAAGCAGCAGCTCGTTTTTCAATGCCATCAGCTCATCCTCTGCCACACAAAGGTCCACCACAAACACAAATGCTGGGCCTATGCTGGGCCCTCTTGGGTCAACAGAACTCATCAAAGTTGTCGAGGTATTTACAGACGACGCCATTGAGGAAAGGGACGATGAAGATGACCCATTGCCCCAGTTGGGCCTCAAGTTCAAATTCGAACCTGAGCTAGACACTGGAAATGTATTCTTACCTGGATGGTACTCTACGGTACTGTAGGTCGGGAAGAGCTCAGCAGGAAGGTTATCCTCGCCAATGTTGGCGTAGGACTTGGGGAAAGAGTTTTTGTGATGGCAAAAAGGGCAAAGCCAGATTTTTGATCGGTAATCAACACGAGCATAAGGGTTCAAAGCAGCACCACATTTGATGCAAAGTAAAGGTTCGTAAGGAAGGACGGGGAGCTCAGGGGAATCCATCAATGGAGTGCACAAGACAGAGAGTGGGATTATAAGAGATTCTGCTCCAGCTTTCGAGGCTGGCCATGAGTTCCATGTCCATCGGAGTCCTTCAATCGCCTCTAACTCAGTAAAGTCCATTTTCTTACTAGGCCCAACTATCACAAAGGAAAGACGAGTTTTCACAAGCCAGTATTTTTGGCTTAAGTGACTGAAGTTGCAAACATTAGTTCAAAGAGGCAACGAGGAAAGTAGCAACTTGGCGCTTTGAACAAGTACCAAGAATATCCCAATATATAGTTCAGATAATTGAGCTAATGCAACGATTCTTGATGGTTTCGACTTTCAATGTCGACTCCAAGCACTGCAAAAATGACAACAAGTCCATATATCAAGTATGTACAGAGAGAGCTCGAGAATTATGCTAGTTAACTTAAATCACACAACCGAACTAACAACTCGAACACTACGAAATCCTATCTAACTCTCGGCTTTTTAATCAGAAATGCTCATATACAGCTTTGACTATTGCATATCCTTCATCTTCACCATAATCATATCCCCAAATCCCAATACCTCTCCCACTCGAAACGGACGGAAAACGGAATCGTCCAACACACGCAACTTTTTCCCGAGTATATCAGAGAAGAGGACCGCCATCTACTACGACATAGCTTAACTCGATTGTATATACAAAAAGGAACATTAATCATAATCAAAACATTGGAATTGACGGAGACGATCATTTACTAGTAAATTTGGGGGTAAAATTCAACTTATTTTAACCTAATAAGTTCCAAAATCCTGAATTTTCTATAATATCGAATCGAATTACACAGAGAGTAGGAATAATTCTATGGAACTAAACAAAAAGAAAGATGAAATTGCCGAAAAACAAAAATAGAAACTTGAAGTTGACGGAAACGGAAGAGAAGAGTAAGCACCTTGTGGAGAAGATCGGACGACGGTTGTGATCGGAAAACGCCGCACTCTCTTCCACCGCCGCAGGGAGAGAGAGGTGGCCGCCTTCACTGTCTTGTAATACGTGAAGTGGTGATTGGAATATCCGAGTGTGGTGGCGCCTGGTGGTGGAAGCGGTGGAGATCGGGGAGGATTTGTGATTGTGTGCGGCGGAAGTTTCCGGTGGGTTTGGGCTGGAGAACCGTGAGGTTGAAGATGTGAAAAAGCAACGGAGAGGGGTATTTTTGTCTCTTTATTTATACTTTTTCACTTTTCAGTTGCTTTAGTTTTTCACTTTTGGAGGGCCAACGGCTCCACCGGAACCAAAATGGTTTGTGCTGAATGTGAAGATAGAACATGTCTATAGATAGGCGAATCGAGCCGTTGATTAGCTTGCGAATCAAGGAGTGGATCAAAATAGGAAATTGCTCGTGCTTTAATATTCGCCGGCAGGGCTTAGATTCATTAGTTATAAAGGTGGTCTTAGGGTCGCTTGGCCTCATTTTGTTAGAGAGTACAATACATTGCCAACAACAATATATTGTACGTAACAATAGCATCACCTTGTGAGTCTGATACGATTGATCGTAAATGAATAAAGATAGAGACTTGAGCTGTTTAACATAAGGTTAATAGGCTCAATTAATTACAAATCTGTGGTGAGTTCTTGAGAGTCGCCTAAGATCTATGAATGACAAGGGAGGAGATGGAATTACATAAAAAAGGGATTCTCATGAATGAGACATTTGATTAATTCATTTGTTATCCGACTATTACAACTACACACCCAATATATAGATAGATTTTCTTGGGAAATAAGCTAACAAACTAAGGAAGAGACAAAATACAAATAATAAACTAAAAAGACAATAATGCCCTTTTTGGTATGTATCAAGAGTCACACGATTCTCACGCTGCTTAACATGAGATGCATAAGAGATAACAAAACAAACTCAAAGATACATGGGACTTCATCTACGAGGCCAGAAGTATTCCAAGGTTTTGATTCAAAGTCAAACACTTCCCATTCAAAGTCATTCGATCATAACCCACCTGACAAACTCATTACCATCTTGGACTATCATGATCCTCACCTTCAAAGATGTCAAATTCCATATTATTATACTCCACCCTCCAAAGTCAAGTAATATCACTTGTGCAACCAATCGACCACGTAGTACTCGAGATATTGTAAAGACCTTCGTGGCAAGGTCTTATTATGAACAACAAGCCTTGTACGCATTATGTGGATTCACACTTGTGTCGGAGGTTTCTCACAAAAAGAAAAACACAATACTCCACAAAAAGTCCACCCAAGGGAGAGGAAATTAGAAGTTGCGAATTAAAAACGTTTTTTCAAACATTAAATATTTATGTCCATAACTAACAATCTAAGTCTGATTTAGCGGTGTAGTGTAAGACTTTAACCCATTCATAGAATAGTAGGAAGTCAAGTGTGGTTTGCAAATTTTCTTTTCCTTTCTTCTCTAATGTTTAAAATTTTATTATCAATTTTAAAAATACTCTAGTAGAATGAAAAAATTGAAACCATTTCAGACAAGAAAATGTAGCCGAAGAAACGAGATATATTATGTTGTAAGTTTATAACTTTCCTCTAGGTACATTTAACCGAATCACTCTATTTTTATTTTCACCTATCTAAATACGAGTCGGCACTCCTCAAAAAAAAAAAAAAAAGAGTCGGCAAAACTTTATCTTTTGACACTGCCACATTCGTATTGCCTAACCATAATAGGACCGAGTTAAATCCCGAGTTGAACCCAAATTAAACCTGACCAGTTAAATATGTTACGACCCGCGTACAATCTGGACTCGTATATGAAACGTTTCATAAGCCAAATTTCCCACGTTTTCTGTATACGCCATCAAAATTAAAATCCCCCAAATAAAAATTGGAAAATTAAACAAAAATAATCCCAAGTTTGCCCCATCTTCCAAAAATAATCCCACCTTGCAAATGTAACAATAATAATCCCAAGTATTGCCTTGTGTCACAAAAATGAGCCCAGTTATTACAAAAGCTATGATTATCCACAGATATGGCAGTCCCGAAGCTGAGTTTTTTTAACAATATATTTTTTTTCATTATCATTGGTTTTTGAAATTCAAAAAAAAAAAAAGAAATAGAAGAAAAATCAAAACAAACCCACCACCAATACTACGTTGTAGTACCTTCCTCCCCCTTATCTCTCCTCTGACCTCTCTCCTCTCCAGCACCACAAATCACCACCCCTACCGCCACCATCTCAATTGACCACTACCCTACCCGCTAGCCGCTACCACCACCTCCATCTAACACCACGGAGCGGTCAATCTTGGGCTGGAAATTAAACGAGGGGAAAATATAGTGGGGCCAAAGAGAAATAGAGACTCGTTGATCTATGACGTCGAAGTTGGTGTCGGCGAGGGTACACGACGTTTTTTGCGACATGAGGAGGCGGCGGTGGCGTTTGAGGTGGTGGTCGGTGCAGGTGGCAGTGGTCATTGTGGTGGTCCGTGTGGTGGGCATGGGAGGGATTGGGGACGAGAGAGGAGAGAGAAGGGGAAGGGGTGTTGGCTTGTTGTTATATTATATTTTTTTTCTTTTGAATATACAAAGAAATAGAATAATTTACTTAAAAAAAAAAAAAAAAAAAAAAACTCTGCTTCGGGAATGACTCATAGGTGGATAACCATAGGTTCGGAATAAATGGGCTCATTTTTGTGACACAAAGCAATACTTCGGATTATATTTGTTACATTTGCAAGGTGGGATTATTTTTGTAAGATGGGCCAAACTTGGGATTATTTTTGTGTAATTTTCCATAAAAATTTCATTTTCCTCCCAAAATTTGACTACGAAATCCAACAATGGCACTCCTCTTTTCTCACTCTTACTCACAGGTTTCTCTATACTCTCTCTTAAACATCCCCAATTAATTAATCATAATCCCGCTTCGTTAATCACGGTATAATCACAAACCCTAACATTTCAAGTTCCTATCTTTGCTGAATTCCGCAATAATCTGAATTGTAATTTCTTACTAATAATATTGCTATATGTTTCTAATTAGGGTTTAATGAATTGATTTGAATTTTGGTATTATGATCCTTGTAGCAGAAGATTAAGAAGAGCTGAGTTGATTGAACAATTCTTGTATATAAAAAAGGGGGAAAAAAATTAAATCATGGATATGGAGATTGATTTATTCAGCAACAATGTGATGGTGTCTGACGAAGATGCAGTTGAGGTTGAAGCTGAGATTGTATGAATTCTCTTTCGACTCCCCTAATTTCGATTGCTTTCGAGCCGATTTTTTATTTGATTTCTGTTGTATGCTTGTATGATGAATTGTGTAGTATCAGAGCTATGGTTGGCGATTTTTATAGCTGTCTTGTAGTTCATGTTTCGGGGTTTTTGTTGCTATTTACGCGATGAGAGTAATTTGATGCAGCGAATAATGAGCTTTTGATGACATTTGTGTAGGTTGTATTAGTTACTATAGCATTTGATTTGAGTTGTTTGGGTGTGGTATGATAAATTGTGGAGTTTTAGAGTTTTAGGTTTTAGTTGGGTTGGTTGTTGTAGTCTGCGTTTCTATTTGGTGTATAGGAAGAAATGTTTATGAGATCGGGATTTATTAGGGCTATGGCTATCAATACTTTAGCTCACGGTGATTTGCTTAATGCAAAACCTTGTGTTTGGTTAGTGTATGTCCTCAATCGGTGTCCACATCCCCTTTTATATTTCCTTTTGGGTTTCGACAAAAACGGTGTTAGGAAGCCGAATCACTTCATCTTGACCTGTTTTGGTTGAAGGAGTGTGACGAGTTGGTAATTTTTCCTGCTTATAGGTGATTAAGTGGCTGAAGGGGATGATATTGTTGTGGAGATGAAGGAAAGACCTTAGTTAGGGTAGGATATTTTGCTGTGCGTTTGTGGCTGAGGCAATGATAATGAGCTTTCATGTATGATAATTTGTGCAGGATGATTGCGGTGGTGTGCAGGATGACTTCGGTGGTGAGGGTGAAAGATGTGGGATATGTATGGACATTGTAGTTGACCGGGGAGTTTTGGATTGCTGCCAGCACTGGTATGGGGATCACAACTATATTCTAAGGCATTGCCTACACGCAGTTGGACTTCCAAGATTAATTTTATTGTTTGGAATTTCAGGTTTTGTTTTGTATGCATTGACAACTGGGCCACTATCACAAATCTCTGCCCACTATGTCAAAATGAATTTCAGCTGATCACGTGTATTCCAGTGAGTCCTCTTTCCTGTTTCCATTGTGGGCATTTTTGTAGTGCTCACCCTCACTTATCATTTGTGATCTACTGCTGTTTGTTTTTGGGCTATGAATTCTTATCTGATTGTTTTCTTTTCATGGCCTTTCTATGAATGCAGGTTTTTGATACTGTTGGCAGTAGCAAAGCGGATGAGGATTCAGACTCCAGGTTTTGAGATCATTTTATCATTTTTGTTGTTGTCGTCTTCTATGTATAAAATTCTCCTTTTCTCTAATTTTTAACTCGTTTAGCCTACTTTGCAGAGATGATGATTGGTGTATTGAAGAGAAGAATAGCACGCTGTCTTTCCCGCCCTACTATATTGATGAAAATGTAATTGTTCTTTGACTTTTAAACTTTTGGACCTTCAATTACTGGAGTTAATGGGTTCACTAAGATTAGTAGCTTTGCTGATCGTAAAATAATACATGCCCAATGGTGATAATCTGAATGCCTTTCTATAGTCTTACAAAAGTACCAAGCTTCAGATGACTTGTTATTCCAGATAAAAGGGGACTTCTTTCTTTTCCCCTCCTCTCCCTGGTGTGGCTGCACTGCATTGTACTTACTCCTATCTGCTAGCAGTATGATGAGGTGCTATGAAGTTTATAGAGTTAATGTTGTGATCTAGATGTTACATTGGTACCATGTTGGAGCTTAGGGTAGGATATTTGTGGTACGTAGAACGTAGGTTGGTCAATGCCAGTGCCAATATATGGGTGTAGTACTTTGGCGGGTTATGGATCTTGATATTGCCAGTTTTGGGGACTTCTGCTTTCTCATCCTGGTCTGAACTCTGAATATTTAAGTATTAAATATCTTTTTGGGCTGCAGTATTGTGAAATTGACTGTCCATGTCTTGGAAGTCTATGGTAGTGATGGCTGCGTAGTTTTGTATTCTTTAGATGCTTTTCACAACATTTCTTTGAACTTTTTCCCATGTCTTTCTTATAAGTCAATCTAATTTCCCTCGTGGGGACGCCATTTTGCACCGGGGTGCATTTTTTTTTTAATATGATCTCGTCTTTCTATATGTTTGCTTATCACCTTGTCTTGTCATTTACTGTAACTTAGGTGTGGCATAACACTAGTGGCTAAGTGCTAACCCCCTGCCTCGGCCATGTATTGATTTTTTTTTTCATAACAAACATTTTAAATGTAGATGCTTATAATATGAACATATCTGATTCCTTTGCACTATTTTTGTAGGCAGTTACCTGCTTGGATGGAGGTGGCTGCAAAATCCGGAGTGGATCACTGACTCCTGAAGAAGCCTCTACTCTTGATACATCAATTGCTTGTGATTCATGTGATATATGGTACATTTGCACTAGACTTTGTTATGTTACACAGTGTAATATTTGTACATCTTTTGCTGCGTTACGCTATTAGTTCTTCAGTTTCAATTTTATTTTTAATACGAAATTTCAACGTGGTCTATTTGAATCATACGGAGTATGTCATCGGGATTTTCTATTTTCTAATGTGGGATAAGATGGGGTTTATCTTCTCGACAGTTTCGCTTTTGTTCTTTTCCCTGGTTCTTTTACCAAAGTTTCCTCTTTCCAGTAGAACATCATTAGATTGCTCTCCCTCTTGACTCTTTTGGCGGGAATTAATAGTGAGGATGGGAATCAGTCCTATAAGGCTGTGTTGCTTATCATCTTTCGATTCTCCCTGTCTACCGTTTCAGCTGTTTTCTTTGAGGTTTTGACTTTGTAGCTCTGCTTCCCTATTACGAAGGAAATTAGATATTTTGTGGATGGTGACATATTGGTATTGTGACAGGTATCACGCCTTTTGTGTGGGATTTGACCCTGAAGGTGCAGAAATTGACACTTGGTTGTGTCCTAGGTAACGTTGAAATTATATCCCTGCAGTTATAAATTTTCTCTTTCTTTACTTTCGATTTTATTTTTATCATATGCACTGGCAGTGTGGCCATGGAGTTGAAATCTTCTGTTCTGTGGGGGTATGGTTTGAAGTATACAGAATAAATTATGATGAGCAGTAAATCATTTACACTCATATTTTGGGACTAAGGCTTGGTTGTTGTTGTTGCATTCAATCATTCACACTTCCTATGTCTTATGACGTAGTTGAGTTGTTGCATTTCTCATTGAGACGCTGGGGACTAATGTTGATGGTGTTGCTGCATCAAGCTGTTATTCGAGTATTGTTAAAGCTTTTGAACCACACAAATTAAATTGCATGTCAGATAGTAACTCATCAGTTGTTGACATCTCTGCTTTAGTCTTGGCCTTTCTACGCCAACTTTTACGACTTTTGTATTTGGTTAATGGTGTAACTGCAGCTTTGAGCCTTTGACATTTTCGATCCCCAGGGTTGAAGCCTGTGTTGTTGTCTACTCAAGTCTTTTTGAAATTGTAGAATTGCTTACGTCTGTCATACATTTTTGACTTCTTTGTGTCTAATTGCAGATGTCATGTTAATGGAGCAGAGCAGAAGTCAGACTCTAAAGAAGTGTTTGACACAGAAGATCAAAGTTTATCAGTTGGGGATCATCACTCTTTGGTCGACACTAGTTCTGGAAAAGTGTCCATATCTATTGCTGATGATGGAGAAACAGCTCTAGTTATCTCTAGGTTTGACAGCGAAGATGTGGCAAAAGAGTGCGTCCCTACATGTGTATCCAGCCAAGACGATTATCGTGGAATTGAACGATCCATGTTCAGGCCTGATTCTTGTTCAGCTGAATTAAATATTCCATTGGATCAGGGGATTAAGCCCATCCAGCCACAACCCACATTTGTCTCTGTAAAGCTTGAAGAACACGATGTTGAATTTGGGCCAAATGAAGGGGAATCAGGTATATCTCTTGACCAGAATCTTGTCTTCGGCTACCTCATGTAGCAAGTCTAACTGGTGAGTTTATTATAAATTCTGCAAGTGGGCAACTCTTGCCATTGACCAACATGTTCATTGATGTCATAGATGAGTCTCTGCTTCATGCTTCGGATAAAAACCCTTCAGGAGATGAAATTTTGGTTGATCGAAAGACTAATATTGCTTCTAAGGTTGTGAAGAAAAGAAAGCATGCAGAAAACAGGTACAATTCATCCCTTTAGGTGTCTTTTTGTATATGGGAATCACCCCTTTGGTGTCCTTTCTTTTATATTAATATCCTATCTTACTTATCAAAGAACAGGTATAATTCATCTGTAGAGCATTTAAGATCTCAAAATATTTCATTTCCTCTACCTTTGCCTTGTCTAAATGTGTGCATTTTCTTGATTTTTCTCTTGGCCCAAAAGGTTGAAACATTGTATGACTTCAGTCTGACTGAGTTATAGGAGTATTGTATAAAAGGGGTAATTGATGTTGAGAGCTAGATAACTATGTAATCTGCCACCCTAAATAGTAGAGGGACGCATTCGCTTTTCTCTATACCACTTAACTTTATATATAAAAAAAGATAACTGTATAATCTTGACTCCAAACAGATTGCACTGTATCAATATATCATGTGTGGAGGGGAAGTTGGGAGGATAGTCGAGGCCTGAGAATGGCGTCCATGTCATGGGGGATCAGTGTAAAGAAACTGTTGACATCTGATGTGAAAAGTCTATTCAATTATCCCTCAAAAAAGTCTATTCAATTATGGGAATTATCTCCTCGTCAGTGGCCGTGGGCAACAAAGCTGGTTAAAGCTGTAGGTTTGCCTATTTGGGCCATGCTGGTGAATTCACCATTCTCAAAGCTAATTTCTTTCAACTGTTTCTTTTCCGATTAATTTATGCAGATTAGTAGGGTAATGCTGGATAGACCTTCCCTGCCCAACTCCTCTCCTTGCAATCAACCTTCCATCCATTAAAAGAAGATAATTATCCTTTTGAGATCATTGTTGTCTCAATTGTCCTCGCCCCCCCCCCCCCCCCTCCTTCTTGTCTTTCTTAACTTTATAAACTCAGATAGTCAAATTCTGTGTGGCAGCTTGTAATAAGTGGCCATCTTGCTCTCTTATTTTGTAAAGAGTTAATCCACTGGCAGTTATAGGCAGATTGCCGGTGTAGGACTGCATGGACCTTCCTGGACGAACCCCCCTCCCTCCTTCCTGCCATTTTTCTCCCATCTCTTCCTTTCCGAGCTCATAATATCAGATCCTTTGTGAAAGATTGTAGCAAATGAATATCTACTTGCTCTCTTAACTTTTATTATTAAACCACTGGTAACAATTATAGTTCCAATTGTTAATTTTCCCCCTTCACCTTTTTCAATTGAGAATGAGATTGGAGAAAGGCATGTAGTGTCGAGGTTTTCTGACACAGTCATGCTCCTACACTTGGTATTTACTATTTTATACACTGTCTCGAGATTGTCTATGGTGGATTGAATGAACTTATCATCTGGGTATTTACTATTTAGTACACTAGGTAGCTGATGGATGCCTCTTCTTTGTCTCCTGGAGTACAGTGCTCACACGAACCATGAGGACGGACATCGTAATGTTGGGAGTGGAACTTCAACAAGGAAGGTAAAAGCTAGGAAAGCTATCCGAAGCAATTTAAAAGACCAAGCAGATATCCAAGTTAAGAAGTCTCAACCTGTGGATATAATGAGTATAGTTAAAGGAACAGAATCCAGGGCTTTGAACCAAAAAGAGGCTGGTAAAAGTGCCAAGGTACAGATGAATGCAACTAGACTGAGAGTGAAAAAAATCATGAGGCGACCTAATGACAGTAAGGAGTCAGCTGAAGTTGTTCAGAAGCTAAAAAAGGAAATTCGGGAAGCTGTCCGCAAGAACTCTTCCGAAACTGGGAAAAGCATTGTGGACCCAGAGCTGCTAGCTGCATTCAGAGCAGCAGTGGCCGAACCAGCTCAGAAGGCATCTCCTGTAAATGTGAAAGCAAAGAAGTTAATGCTTCAGAAAGGGAAAGCGAGGGAACAATTAACAAAGAAAATATATTCAATGTCTAATGGGAAACGGAGACGTGCTTGGGATCGTGATTGTGAAGTTGAGTTCTGGAAGCATCGCTGCCCAAAAACCTCTAAACCAGAAAAGATTGCTACTTTAAAGACAGTTCTCAACCTCCTTCAAAGGACCCCAGAGACCAGGACTTTGAGTCTAAAATCGAAGGAAGAGGACGAAGCTCCTATCCTTTCTAGATTGTACCTAGCTGATGCTTCTCTTTTCCCTCGAAATGATGATATCAAGCCACTTTCAGTTCTGAAAGCCACCACTAGTTCCCACAAGGGTGGAATGCTTCCAACTGCAGAGAAGGATAACAAATCATGCCTCGATAATTGTATTGTGAAATCTCCAATTACAAATGAGACTCCTGCAGAAAGTAAAGCTAGTTCTACTGATGACAACAACAAAAAGTCTAGTACTCTTGTTAAGAATGGGGTTGCTATTGGGAAACTAAATCCAGGTGGGCAGTCTGAAAATACCCTAAAGAAGAGTACTGGTAAAACTGAAGGTGTACCTGTTGATAAAAGAAAATGGGCTCTAGAGATTCTAGCAAGGAAAACAGCTTCCAACAGTACTAGTTCAACACCTCATAAACAGGATGATGCAGTATTTAAAGGAAATTATCCGTTGTTGGTATGTAAGATTTTCTTTATAGGAGCTCTGTCTCATTCAGTTATTAGAACTTTTATTTCTGGGGCTATCTGCAACAATAAAGTTCTTTTCATTATGCTGAACGTGCAGGCTGAACTGCCACCTGATTTGATACCTAAGCTAGCACCCATTCGCCACAATAAACTTCCCTCTTCTGTCAGGCAGGTATGTTCTACTCCATGAATGTAACAAGGAATTTTGGTCATTCCATCAGAGTTTGTTTGCGTAAGCTGTTAATGATAGAGTAAGGCTTGGGAGATTCACTTTTCTCGCTTTTATCTGCTAGCTAATTTGAAGTTCTGCTAACAGGGTTCTGTATTGTGCTGCCACGGTTTAGTAGTTGCTGGTATTAATAGTGACTAGAGAAAATGTTATATATAGTGGTTGTTCGCAAAAAGGTGTTTGCAATTCCCCCTATAAGTTTCTGCTGTTTGTAGGGGAAGTATTGCCTTTGTCAACCTATCTGCTAAATAGTATGTACGAAGCAAACAAACAACACAAAATCTCCTATGAGACCCTCTCACATATCTCAAAAGTAACTATTACTTTTCAATGCTAACTTATCTCAAAAGTAACATGCTAATCTTCCAAAAGTAACTTATCAAGTGGTCTCATACGATGAGGCAGTCTCACCCTAGAATTAAAGTTCTATCTTTTTGGTCATCGCAATCGACATTCTGATATTTGCTGCGAGCAATCAAAGTGCGCTTCTCTTGCCTTTATCTTGGGATACCTTGATCTTCAAAATTGTTTGTTTGAAGCTGCTCACAAAGTGCATGGGTATTGCGTAGTGTAATTTGTGAGATACTGCTCTGCAACATTTTATACCTTTTCTAGATTATATCTCAAGCTTTATAAACTACTACTATGCATTGAGCCTAAAATTAGAGGGGCGATTTCCCTTTAAGTCTAAAAGTTTGAATGAGTTCAGCTACAGGAGGTTGGGACTTGGGAGGGGTTTTCCATTTTGGAGGGATGATTCGCTCTTTAATGCTGCTTCCATTTGATGGCCTGATTAATACTATACAAGCCTTGTTTAATGCTTGACAGTGGTTTGTATGCATCTCCGCATATATTGTCCAAGTTCTTATAAAACGTTTTTGATGCACAGGCACAACTGTATCGCTTGACAGAACACTTCCTCAAATTAGCTAATCTGCCGTCTATTCGTCGAAGTGCTGCAACCGAACTGGCTGCTGCAGATGCTGTAAACATTGAAAAGCAGATTGCAGATAGGTCAAGTAGCAAGATTGTCTATTTGAATCTTTGTTCACAGGAGATACTACGTCATACAAGCTCCTGTCCCCCAGCGGAATGTACTCCGTCGAGCCCATCACCTGTGCCTACTGAAGACGACCTTTCTTCTACTCTACCTCTTGATTCAGAAACCGAGGCAGCTCTTAAAGCTGCTGGTCTATTGTCTGACTCTCCTCCAAGTAGTCCTCTCCAAAAGGCTAATGCTCTTGATCTTAATGGCTGTGATAGTCCTGTGGCTGATGTTGAAGAGGAAGAAACAGGGAATATCTTTGAAATGGATTCTAATCCAGATCTAGATATTTATGGTGACTTTGAGTATGACTTAGATGAAGAAGACTACATTGGTGCTAAACCAACGGTTAGCTTAAAACCACAGTCAGAAGAGGAAGAATCAAAAGTAAAAGTCGTTTTCTCCACGTTGACTTTAAGTAAACCTGACCATGCTTCAGAAGGTAAAGAGCAGGATATTCCGAGCTCGTCAAGTTTGCTTGGTTCCCTTAATGATGCTGACAGTGAAACCTCACATCTGGATTCTAAGAAGGATTCTGTTCAACTTCCTGGTGATACTTCAATGGATGGAGAAGAAGAAGAGCTATCCCTTGCAGAATGTGAAGCATTATATGGTCCTGAAAAGGATCCACTTACTACTAAACTGCCCGAGTTCGTTTCAGCTGAGACATCAATTTTGCATAGTGCTGATAATCTGGACACTGAAAACCCTGTCAAGAATCATCAGAGTCTGGTGGTTGGAGGACAAACCCCCGGTTCTTCTCAGGCTGTTGAAAATACAGAGGAGAAGAATAGTAATGTCAAGGTTGAGAAGAAAAGTCACACTGAGTCTGTCCTCAAGAAGGTACCGATTTTCGGCTATAGCTTTTTGTATCTTGATCTCTCCTGTCACTGTATCTTAGTTATAGTGGTGAACTTCAATACTGCATGTTAAACTGAGCTACTCTTTAGCAATGTTCTCTCCCGTCAAAAGAAAAGCTTGTTCTCTGTTCTTGTAGGGCACCGACATGACTCTTAAGTTAGAATCTTGTTTGGCTAATGTGTGTTTGATTTATATTGGTCGCAGGTTGAAGCTTATATCAAAGAGCACATCAGGCCACTCTGCAAGAGCGGTGTGATAACTGTAGATCAATACAGATATGCTGTGGGGAAAACAACTGAGAAAGTGATGAAATACCACACAAAAGCCAAAAACGCGAATTTTCTTATCAAGGATGGTGACAAGGTGAAGAAGCTTGCAGAACAGTATATTGAGGCAGCAAAGCACAAAGAATCCAAGTAACATCCGTCTAAATGCTGGAAACAGTAGACTTCATAAATCTCAATGGCCATATTATCTTGTACATCATAACAGATTAAGGCGAAGCCGCTAAAGAGAAGATTTGTATAGGCAATCAACTCAATGAACTAACAAAGTCATTTTACCACTATCTTTGTTTTAGGTGATGGTCTCCTTAACGTCATATTCTCAGCCCCGAAATCTCAAAAGCGGCCCTGCGTTATGGGGTTAGCTTTCAATGTTTGGTAATTTGAACTTTTACTGAGAGTACAAATTAAAAGATAAGTACTCGATAAATCCTACTCTATACAATAAATCCTGCTTAAATGTATGTTATTTTTTTTCTCTCATTTTTCCATGTTTGACGTGAAATTCTATTAATGTACGAACCAAATGTAAACAATTCAATCCCTGAATCCTAAATTACTTGAGGATAGTTGTCATAAAAGCTACTCTATTGGTTACTAAAGATACCCTAATCATTGGAGAAGCCAACGTTCACATTTCCATGTGCTAAAGACCCACAAACCCCATGACTTGAGTTGTGACCAAAACCGTTATGTGCAAAAGCAGGATACCCAAAAAGAAAAAGAAGCGTACGTCACAAATGAACTCCATTTTACGTCATAAAGAAGAGTATAGTTTACACAGTTGCACTGGAATAAACATCTTCCCTGAATATCTTACAGATCACATTCCTTATCTATGTTCAACAAGCAAATGGGGAAGGCCAGTGCTCAGCCCTCTTTTTGAGTAGTTTGGAGACCTTTATCGGCGCCACACGAGACCCCGTTCTGTTGCAGTTTGAACTTGAGAGTAACGTATGGCTAAATGGGGATCTCCTCTCCCAGAAAACTTGCGTCATACACCACAATTTTAGACATTCAGCTGACTATCATTGTCATTGCATACGGACGGGATCTCCAATGACATCATGCATCATGTCGACGTTATTGTGTACTTCAACTCTTCCCATGATGTGGACGGGAGAGTTCGAAGTGGGCAAAAACTGGTGGATGTGGTGATAATCAGCAGAAGCAAAACACGAAATGCACGAGAGACCATCAACTGCAGAGATTAGCTATGCATGCCCCAGATTCTGAGCTCTGGTCCTTTGATATTCTTCCGGTAACACGCAGCTTTAGTTCCTTCCTGTCCCCTCCGGAGAAGAAAAGTGCCAGCTTACGTTGGATAATTAAACCGTCATGACTGTCTCTAACTTTTCGGTGACTATCACGAATGCTTCGGGGAGTTCCATCCCATGTCATTTTTCTCCCGTATCCACCTACTTCTAAGCTGTAGTTATACTTTCGAGCCTCAGTCTCATCACCCATGAAGCGAAGAAATGCCATATAAACAGGAGCCATGCCAAGCTGGAATGCTTCGAAATGCAAGCAAAAATACTGTCCAAAACAATGGAAGACCTGAACCAGAAAAAACAGTAAATGAGTTAAAATAAGGCACATTGGTCAAAGTTCTCTGGCTAATTAAAACACTTCTGAATGTTTCCTCAACCTATAATAACTCCAAGGTCGTACGTCACGAGGACTATCAAAGTCTAGACTTGAACAAGAGCAACTGGAACATACATTTACATTTACTAGCAAGATCCCTGAGTGGTATCTAGTTTTGTCCAATTGTTGTCCAAGAATCCAAAAACATATGCCTCAATGTAGCATGAGATAATTGAACAGTCTGATCAAGCAGATTGTCCACCTTATGTGATTCAATACTTAGCAAGTTGGCAAGCTAAGAGTTTTTCAAGCCATTGAATGCAAATTATATAACAAACTAAGAGCAGAAGTAGAAACTAAGAATTCGTGTAACTTACTGTTAACATCCAGGTGGCATTGTCAACTTCCATCGGATTAGACTTGACATACCGATGATTGAATGTGCAACCAGCATGCATATCCACTTTATGATCATCCCTCAAGTGCGAAACCAGGAATGGTATATCCCCAACGACAGAGCATTCATAACCAGCATAAGGGCAGTTGAATGGTCTAAAGTTACAAAGGGCTTCATGCTTAAGTTTGCCGTAGTAAGGAGAAATCTCCGGGCAACCTAGTGAGCTGTATTTGCAAGGAAGCTCAAGAGATTCGGCAACCTTCTCCAATGCCAGACATCTGATTTCCCCAAGCTCTTGCCTACATGTTGGGCACCTATTGTGAACCCTTGTTTTACATGCTGAGCAAAGTGTATGACCATTATGACACTGCAATAAAGACGTGGAAAATGCAATATAAACACCTGGAATCACAAGAAATTGAGCACATGTACTATAGAGCCCTACAATCAAGATATTTACCAAGGGCTTTCACATATTATAAGGTTTAACACCTGCAAAACTATAATCATCTAGTATCACTAAGTATAGAGTGAGCCAGTTACAATTTCAAGGAGATGTGTACAAAAATGAAGAGGAAGCAAGAAAAGAGAAAAAAATCATATCAACAGCTGAGATTTGAGAACAACAACGATTCTCCAACTTCAGCTGCCATGTAAAAAAGAACAAAGAAATCTCCCAATTCCTCGTGTAAGTGCCACACGAATGTATCATAATCATCCCAGGCTAATTTTGTTAATTGATCATCCCAGGCTAATATTGCAACAGCAATTTTCATTTTGGATCATCCTTGCGCAGTCTCTCTGTGTTTCAATGGGGTAAGGCCTGCGCACACCCCACCCTCCCCTTAACCCGCGTAATGGCTAGAGCCTTTAAAGCACTGAGGTAATGATGTTGTTGTTAATCATAATCATTTAGGTTACGCTGGACAACTCGCCTATTACCAGACAAGTACAACAAGCACTCATCATCACTGCCATCTCCAGCAAACATCAACACAAGTGGAACTCAACCCTGGCCAGCAGATACTTAAGTACCTCAATCAGTTATCAAACCCTCCTCCCATCAACCCTATATTTCCAAACCCAAGAATTTCACCCTCAACCATGAAAAAGTTGCAAACTTTACAACACAAGAAGCCATCAAGGATCTCATAAATCTATCAGAACGCGACCGAAGCCACAATCATTGCGTAACTCAACATTACACTCTTCTGACCCCTTTCCTTCCCTACTACAGGCTCACAGGGCAAAAGTACAGCATTCACAAATACAACCTAAATTTTCCAGAAAATCATAAAACCAGCATCATACATCTCACCAAAACTCCTCAAAACCCAATTACATCAATGCTCCAATAATAACCAACCAAAATTCTCAATCTTCAAATTCAAATTCTCAAAAAAAAAAAAAAAAAAAAAAAAAAAAAACTAACAACTTTCCACCATTTCCCAGAAATACAATCAAAATTGCAAAAAACATAAATCACATCATCATAATCATACATAATCACCAACAAATCACAAAAAAAAAAAAAAAAACATAAAATAAAATGCAATAAAAAATATAAAAGTTGGTGGAAGATTTGAACCTGGTGGATAGGAGGGTACATAGAATTAGCACAAACTGGGCATTCAAGAAGCTCGATCACACTATTAGCTGCTGAAGAAATCACAGTTGAAGATACTTTTCTCCTTGACTTTGAAGATTGATTATTATTATTATTATTATGCTGATTATTATGACCATGATTATGAAAATGATTATGATTAGGAGGGTAATTAACATCTGCCTCATATGACCTCTCTGGAATTGATGTTGTCACACATTCAATCCTATCTTCCTCCATAAGTTTCTTCTTTAATTTTTCTCTCTCCTCCCACCCAGAAAAAAACCCCTCTTTTTCTTTCTCTGATCGATTTCTTGAGAATTCAACACATACCCATCAACTAAAAACTCAAAAAGATTCAAACTTTATTGTCAGATTGATTTGGGATTTGACAAGTTTTGGTGGGGTTTGTTGGAATAATCATAAAAAGATAATCTTTTTGTGTTTAATTTTGTTGTTTTCCCAAGTTTTTTTTTTTTTTTTGAGGAGAGAGATAATTAGAATCAGGATGAGGAGGAAGGAGGGGAAGAAAGAGGGGGAGAAATGGAGGAAGAGATGCTTTTCTTTTGCTTTAACTTTTTTTTGAGGGGATCTTTTGCTTAACTTTGGTTGGCTTTTTCTCTGTTTTTTTTTTTAAAGGTAGAAAAAAAAAGGGTGTTATTGTTGTTTTTGTGATTGATTGATAATAATGGAAGAGGAAGAAGAGGAAATGTTATGTTTGATACGATACGGTGCGTTAGTGTTGGTATGATCGGAAATTCGCACCCATGATGGTGAATATGATAGGACTATGAAGTATTATTAATCATGATGCTGATGATTTTGTGGTAGTAGCAACTAGCAAGTATTTTTGGGTACATTTTGTTTGCATAAACTTTGAACAAATTGAGGAGGAAGGGGGAGAAAATGAGAGGGGGGCATATGAGTCAACCTATCTGAGCTGAACAAAAGAGAGAAAAAAAAAGTTGACAATAAATGTAATTTTGTCACTGTCTTTACCAATCACCATTGGAGTTATTACCTCTCTGACATGTGGGGCAGATTTGTATATTGCTCTCCCCATTGTCCACCCCAAAAAGAGGGGTAAAATGATTTTGAATTGGAATTTTGAAATTTGTTGAATCAAGAAAAGCATCAATCTTTTAACTCTTTCAAGTTTTGGCCCTTTCTTTTCACATGAAATTGGGGGTGATGTGAACCATATGTTCAAATCCTGTGAAGAATTGACAATTCAATAATTTGAGTTTATGCTAATGTCCACTTTCATGTTAGATTTCTGTTCTAGAAGTGAGTGTCAATTTGTCAAATGCTAGTATATAATGAGGGAGGAAGAAGATACGAAACTGAAACATATTGTATTGGGTATTTCAATCTTACTTACTACTCCGTAGGTTAAGTTATCGCTTATACTTTCATATTGTAATACATGTCTTTGAAATAATGACAAAATACTCGTAGTCCATGTGAATACTATTCGAAATTTGGACAACAAAATCAAATAACGTAAAACTTAACTATAATAAATCGATATAATTTGTACAAACATAGGTTAATAGGTACAACCGTATGATGAACAACATGAATTGAAGGTAGTAGTGAGGTACCATCTAATTGTAGAGGTAGTTTTGAAAGATCAAAAATGAACTATTTTGCCCTTTTGACCAGAATAAAGATTACTTAGAACTTAGAAGTAACATGAAACATTGGTGACATTATAGTAATGAAACGACTATTGAGCGGATGTTGTATCGAAAAAGTTAAACATAAGATACCTTAAGGCTATCTTCATCCCTCAGACTCAAATCAGATTTCAGACTTTGCCACGTCAGCTTTCCACTTATTTTTATATTTCAGACTCAGATTTTAAACAGTTTCAGACTCACTTAAATCACCCACCTTATTCCATGACTCATTTAAGACTTGCATAAACATATATAATTATTCTTAATTCTATTTTTTCTTATCATTGATCATAATAATTATTATGTTAATTAAACATTTTACGATTACAGAACATTGTATCAAATAAATGATTAATGTATCATAATTCAGAATTCCACTAACACACTCCATACGATTTTAACTTATTGAGCCAATATGTAAAAAAAATTAAAAAAATTATTATAGTGATGAAAACGAAGTACAAACTATATCGACACATACGGGGAAAAAAAGATAATACACGATAAATTGATAACTAAAAAACTTGAAACAATTTCATATAACGTAAACTCGAACACTAGATAACTATAAGGTAGATTTTTACTTTTTTTTTATCCATGCCAAATATAATAAAGTAAACATTTTACTAAAAAACATAATTAGCAAACTAAACAACAAGATTGTATCAAATTAGCAAAAATTAGCAAACTAAACAATAAGATTGGACCCACTTATTTTGTTAAGTGGAGTCTCAACTCTCAAGCAAGTCTTGGAATCTCAAGACTCACTCCAAACTTGCTCAAACTTTCCCCCACCTCAATCGAAAATACTATCGTACACCCGGGGGTGATACCCCCAGGTGACGTCATGCTGATGTCAGCCTTTGTTTTCAATTTTTTTTTTTTTTTGTATTTTGTATTTTGTTTGAGTAAATAAAAATTAAAACCTATACATAATACTAGTATCTCCTAATCTCACGCAAGAAACTGTTGTAGCTTATCTTTTCAATTTAATTTTTTTTAGGATTTGTTTTTAAGTTTGGCTGCTAAATTACTTTCACATTAAAAAAAAAAAAAAAATACTTTTGTTTTTCTTTTATATTATTTCCATTACTTACATCAAACTTTAGTTTGAAATCTAATTGACATTATTCTTTTAACTAAACCTCCGTAATATCTAACAAGTCGAGTCTAATGTCGGTCTCGGTGATATAGAACACCAACATATAGAAAAAGGGTTGAAGTTGTAATACAACTTTAAGTTTCGTATAGTTTGCAAACCTTGTCTCCAAGCTAAGGCTTACCCGGTATATATTCAAAATGAACGAGTATCTATCAATTATTATTATTATTGAGAATCAATGTGCATTCAGTAAAACAATAAGCATGTGTACAAATGAAGTGACTTTTGTACAACTCTTAATAAGCATATTAAAAATCGAATTGATAGGTAGTATAGAATTTCAAACACGAAAAGTAATGAGCTTATAATCAAAATCACTGAGTTTATATAAAATAATAATGAGTATTACACAAAAATTTAAATAATAATCAGTTTACATGGGAAATTAACAAGAATTACAAAAAATTAACAAGCATGTGTAAAATTCGCTGATGTTCTAATAACTTGTAGCCTTGTCTCTAAATCTGAGCCTTGTATGTTACTCTTTGACCTCCTTTTCCTTTGAAAATCGTATGTCATTGCCGTTAGTTTGATTTCTTCGATCTCCTGCATACTCGTATCGAGTAGGTAGTGAAAATTAATAAATATATATAAATATTGAGCATTTAGTAAAAATTGATGAGTATCTAACCATAATCAATGAGCATTTAACAAAATTAACGAAATTTGTCGATCAAGATTATAAAACTTTTGACGAGTACATCACCAAAACGTATTTAGCTAGTAAAGAAAATTAATGGTTTGATTGGTGAAAATCACAACTAGCGAACTAGTATGCTCTTGTTAAAACTAATAGCTAGCAATGTAACCAAAGTTAGTAAGCATAGTGATGTCAATAAAATGAAATTAGTCACACAACGTCAAATTCACAGAGCATTTGACCACAAGTGAAGCTAAAGAGCATATGCTTAAAATCGATGAGCATGTACCCAAAATTACTGAGCATTTCACATTAAACTAACGAACAAACGAGCATTCACATCAGTGATCAAACAAATGAGTACATATTAAAAATTCAATGAGGATTAGTGTTAAACTAACGAGCATTGGCATCAAATCGACGAGTATTATAACAAAAATAAGTTAATGAGTATTTACTAAAAATGTATGAGTATTCAACAAAATTTAATGAGCATTAGAAACTATTAGACGTTTGGGTAATAACAGTGCATTATTAAAAATGTAATAGGCATTCACGTTAAACTAATGAGCATTCATGTTAAAATAACGAGTATTGGTATCAAACTAACGAGTATTACTAATTATTAGATGTGAAGATAAGTGCGCATTATATGAGAAATTTTTCGAGTAGCATTTATTAAAAACGTAAGAGTTTTCTCCAAAATATAACGAGCATAATTGAAATGATTATTAGAAAGGTAATAAAAAATGAAATTATTAAACCTAACGAGTATTTAGATCAGACAAATGAGTATTCATATCAAATTAACGAGCATACAACACCAAAATAACGAGCAAATTTAATGAAACCAACATTACATAAAAAATACGTGCTCATTACATCACATACAATTTATATTTCAAATTAACGAGCATACACACTAAACTGACGAGTATTCATATCGAAATAATGAGTATACACATAAAACGAGCATTTAAGTTAAACTAACCAGTATTGGTATCAAACTAACGAGCATCCATGTTAAATTCGAAATTTTGTAGAATAGTACACAATGAATTCTATTGCTTAATAATGCTTATTAAAATTTGATACTTGTATGTATAATTTCAAGAATTAAAAACAGACCACAATACAATTTCAATTATCGAATCATAGCGAATTCTAGTGTTATATCAATAATAGCGAATCATTTAAAACTAATGAGTATTCAGATTAAACTAAGTAGTATTCATATCAAAATAACGAGTATACCCTTTAAACTAACGAGCAATGTTAATGTAACAAAATACTGATATCGTATTAAAAATGAAATTAATGAGCATTTATTAAAAACGTAAGAGTATTCTGCAAAATATAACGAGCATGATTGAAATTATTAGAAAGGTAATAAAAAATGAAATTATTAAACCTGACGAGTATTTAGATCAGATAAATGAGTATTCATATCAAATTAACGAGCATACACACCAAAATAACGAGCAAATTTAATGAAATCGCATTACATCAAAAATACGTGCACATTACATTACAAACAGTATATGTTTCAAATTAACGAGCACACACACTAAACTGACGAGTATTCTTATCGAAATAATGAGCATACACAAAAAACTAACGAGCAAATTTAATGTAATGAGCATTCATGTTAAATTAACAAGCATTTAGGTTAAACTAACGAGTATTGGTATCAAACTAACGAGCATTCATGTTAAATCCGAAACTTTGTAGAAATGTAGAGCACTACAAAATTAGACATTAAAAATGTATAATTTCAAGAATTAAAAACAGTTCAAAATAAAATTTTAATTAATATTAACAAACTGACCTTTGAGTAGTACAAAATTTAGTGTTGATGAGCTCTTTTGATGCTTAATCTTGAGTATTTGTAAATTAAACTGCAAAACACAACTACAAATTGGAATATTGCTATAAATAGTGATAAATGTTGGTACCATATTAAGTGAAAATCATCATACCTTGATCAATCTTGGTGAATTGGAAGAACCCTGCGTAAAAGTTTTATGAATGTTATTCTGATATGATTTGAATTGAATGGAGAAGTTACGTACAATCAGGAAAGAAGCTAGATATTAGGTTTAAAAAAATAAAAAAAATAATAAAAAAAAAGAAAATACAAAAAATGTAACAACCGTATAGGGTGAATTCAGTTTTTTTTTTTTTTTTTGATAATTGTCAAAACAGTTTTTTTTTTTAAATTATTTCTTTTATTAATTTTCTGCTGATGTCAGCAGGATGTCAGCCCGGGGGTAGTACCCCCGAGTATATAGTATAGCAACTGCACCTCAATGCAAGTTTTATCTAAAATTACCAAAGTCTCAACTTGAGACTTGGAGCTTCATACTTGCAAGGAGGACAACATAAACATGATAGTGATTAAAATAATAACTTTCAATGTCCAAGATGAAAAACAAACTTACTCGCACTAAATAAAAACCGAGTCCTTTCGACAAGTGAAGAAAGTAAATCGAGCACGTTTTGATTATACGAGTAATTCACACCATCAAAGTGACAACAATTACTCACTCCACACCAGTAAAATTTCAAGACATTTGAAGTGGAAATTACCCAGTATCAAAGTGAAATTATCCGTTTGTTCTTTTTTTTTTTTTTTTTTGGTGCAAAGGAGCAGCTAATGCTGCGGGGGTGGGGGTATGAGGATTTGAACCCGGGACAACCCCCAGGCAGGTTGAGTTCCTATCCACTAGGCCAACCTTGATCCTCATCCGTTTGTTCTTTTAACTCCCCCTAATCTTCATGATAACGTTTCTTTTACCTGGAAAAACATAAAGAGCTCCCAGAAATGCTTAAACCCCAAATTTCTTCCTCTGAAATGCTGCGAATTTGATGATATTTGTTCAACATTAACTGTCAAACGATGCGTACAAGTGACGCCTTATCCCAAGCTAGGGTTTATCAACCCTTCCCAATTATCAATCCCAGCAGGTCCAGAATCACCTCATTTACAATTGGTAAACAATCTCATAAGTTAACTTCTTCAAAAAGTTTTAAAATTGGGGTTAATTTTAGTTGTCGTAGACCCACATTTTCATGTCAAGCAGCTGGAAATGCGACAAATTCGAGTAATTCAGAAGATTTTGTGACAAGGGTTTTGAAGGGAAACCCTAGCCAAGTAGAACCCAGGTTTCAGATTGGGGAAAAGGTGTTTACTTTGACAGAAAAGGAGAGTTTGAAGAGTAAGAAGTTTGATTTTGGGGTTTTTGACTTGTTGAAGAAGCTATATTTGAAGGGTAGTGTGAGGGGGAATGAGGGTTCTAAGGAGGATGGAGGTGGGAAAATTGGGGGAGATGTGTATTTGAAGGATATTTTGAGGGAGTATAGAGGGAAGCTGTATGTGCCTGAGCAAATGTTTGGGGCTAATTTGTCTGAAGAAGAGGAATTTGATCGAAATTTCGAGGTTTTGCCGAAAATGAGCTATGATGAGTTTGTCAAGTTTATGAGGAATGGTAAGGTTAAGTTGTTGACTCTGAAGGAGCAGAATGGGATAATTTCTGGAAATGAGGTTGGGAGTTTTATTGTTGAGCTGAAAGAAACTCCTGGAGATAAAAGCTTGCATCTTACGAAATGGTGAGGTTGTTTACTGAGTTTGTCGAGGTTGAGTTTATGTTTTTGAATGATTTTGATAATGTGATGTAGTTTTTTGGCAGGGCAATGAGGCTGGGAGCTGATCAAGCACAAGTGGTCTTGGCAGATTACACTGGTCCTTTGTACGAGATAGAGACGCGAATGACGGTAATTTCATCTTTT
Source organism: Spergularia bocconei (assembly GCA_963457585.1). NCBI lineage: Eukaryota > Viridiplantae > Streptophyta > Magnoliopsida > Caryophyllales > Caryophyllaceae > Spergularia > Spergularia bocconei. The sequence goes on along the minus strand of OY734942.1, from coordinate 26,678,782 downwards.
CCTTTGTGATGATGCCAAGAGGCTGAGGTTAAGGATTGTTATGTCCAACTTGAGTTTAGCTATCTGTTACCATGATGCTTGTGAATTGTCTGCTGTAATGTTCGTCTTGTTGAATATCATGTTTCATGCTGAAACTACTTAATGCGAGTGTTTCCCTTAGGCTATGTCACAATGATAATTGCTTCATAGTTACGGCACAGGAATATTGAATTACTATCTGGTACTGATGAGCTTTAGGAGATTTCTGGTGTAACTATGGTTATGGACAGATGTTATACTAAAAACGTATTCAATTGCACTCATAGACAATCATGCTTCTTAAATTCGGCTTGTGCTTATCATTTTTAACTGAGCTCACGAACATTCTTATCCCCTGAATCAAGAGCATTGTATGAGTTGGTATGATCACAGGTCCTCCCATTATGTTCCTAATCACCCTGCCAGAATATATGCTTTGAAACTAGCACCGATATGGTTTTTTTTTTTTTTTTTTTTTTTTTTTTTGTTTAGAGTTAAAACTCCACCCTTTTTTTCCCATTATGCAAACAGATGTAGGTCAGATGACTAGTTGTCCAGTTCTGTACCATAATCTTTAGCTATGCAAGAATCATCGAAGTTTCAACTGATTTTTTATGTGTTTTCACAGTCATCTGTTGGGAAATTGCCCGAGTATCCTAATCCTGTTGCATCCTCCATATCGAGCAGAATTATGGTGGAATTTGGAATGGTTTCAATAGTTATGGCAGCTGCTGCAGTGGTTGTTGGAGGTTTCCTTGCTTCAGCTGTTTTTGCAGCCACTAGTTTTGTCTTTGTCGCTGCTGTATACATTGTCTGGCCTGTGGTCAAACCTTTCCTGAAGATCTTCCTGGGCATCATATTTAGCATGTTTGAGAGGATTTGGGACAATCTTGTTGATGGCTTCAGTGATGGTGGAGTATTTTCCAAGTTATCTGAGATTTATACTTTTGGTGGTGTGTCTGCCAGTCTTGAGATGCTTAAACCGATCATGCTAGTTCTTTTGACTATGGTTCTCCTTGTCCGTTTTACTCTTTCAAGAAGACCCAAAAATTTCAGGAAGTGGGTATGTCACCATCTCTCTGCAAACTAGTCTCGAGCATATTAGTTGGACATTTCAGGTATGCCAGCTAACTTTTGCTCTGGGTGTGCTTCATGCAGGATATATGGCAAGGTATTGACTTTTCTCAATCCAAGCCACAAGCACGTGTTGATGTGAGTTGCTTTAAAACTATAATACTTTTGCGCCTTTTCTTGACTTTTTATATTGGATGGCTCACAACATTCTTGCAGGGTTCAACTGGAGTCTGTTTCGGCGATGTGGCTGGCATTGAAGAGGCAGTTGAAGAACTTCAAGAGGTAAAGCATATGGCTTTGGCTCTAAGTTTATAGTGAAAATTTAGAACATCTGTTTTGCATAACCACTATCAGATTGAATGAAATCAATAATTTTGTGTACATTTTTGGAGGTTTTAGATGCATAAACCCTTTTTTTCTTTCCCTTGCATATGAGTTGTATACTTCCAAGAACAGTATCGATGGACCTGTAAAGAAGTTATCTGGTTGATAAGTTTTTATACTTTTGATTCTAAGTGGGATGAAGTGATTGCATTGTCCCTTATTCATGGCACTAGGATACCAAGGTTTCCACGGGGACTACTGATAGAGTGTAATTCTTGGTTGAGGCACTTCCTATTCTGTGAAGAGATATTTCGTCAATCCATGATGGGATTTTGGGTCCTGATCCTCTTCAGCTATCTAATAACCCTCTTCCCTTCCCTCCATGTGATAGCACTCTTGTGAAACAACAATAGGGTTGGAAGGCCCAAGCTCCCGTGTTGTACCTAACTTTTTAAACATTGCACTTGCACAGATGACCCACTTATATTTGATTGGTTGCCTTACAACGTTCACTATTACAAGGACCCTAAATTCTGTTTGGTCTTACCTTTAGATATTGGTACTGTGCGAATGACACCAATTTTTGTTCATTGTTGTTGTGCTAAAACTCTAGTTATTGTGACATCAAGACTCATTTTGTTTTTTTAGAAATGTTCTCTTTTTGATCTGCTTCATGGTCATGTTTTATGTTGTGGGAAGAGGGTATGATTGTCTATTGTATTGGTTGTCAAGCTGAATTATGGTCATTTATGATGTATGTTTCTTGTAGTTAGTGAATTATTTGAAGAACCCGGATCTTTTTGATAAATTGGGGATAAAAGCTCCACATGGAGTGCTTTTGGAAGGACCACCTGGCTGTGGAAAGGTATTCATATATTTGTATAATCAAGTGGCATCTTATGCTTCTCTGATAAATTATGCAGTGTCTAACCACTAACCCTGTGTCCGACAGACTTTGGTTGCTAAAGCCATAGCTGGAGAAGCTGGCGTTCCATTTTACCAAATGGCTGGTTCAGAATTCGTTGAAGTGCTTGTTGGTGTTGGTTCTGCGCGTATTAGAGATTTATTCAAGAGAGCCAAGGTAATATTCATGCTAGTATCCTAGAGTTATTTATGATATGCCGGTGAGAAATTGTTAATCTTGAGGTCCAAGACACTAACATTGTGTTAGAGTGATGTCATAAAATCGACATAATCCTAGTGCCTCCAAGACTCCTGCCTATGGCGAGCCGCGACCTTTACCCCTGTGTTATAGTATAATGGTGTCATGTGTGTATAAGTTCTTTTCCAGCAACACGTGGTGATTAGTTAGCTTGTAGGTGCCTGGTTCTCTGTGATCCTCTATATAAATATCTTTAGACATCTTTTTCGGGTTGCACAAGACTCCATTCTTGTTCTAGGACAAGCAAAAACCCATCATTCTAAACTATTGTCCGCTATTCTTTTCAATAGATGTGGGCTATTACCAGTAACTTAGTCATGTATCTGTTTATTGGGCAGGTGAACAAGCCATCAGTCATATTCATTGATGAAATAGATGCATTGGCTACACGGTACATATCTTATACTCATTTGTTCGGTGAATAGATGATCATATATCTGTGATTCATGATTGGAGATATCTTGGATCTGGTGAATTTTCAGGCGTCAAGGGATATTCAGCGACTCAACTGACAACTTGTACAATGCAGCAACCCAAGAAAGAGAAACTACTTTGAATCAGCTCTTAATTGAACTTGATGGCTTCGATACTGGAAAGGGTGTCATATTTCTAGGTGCCACAAATCGAAGGGATTTGTTAGACCCTGCACTTCTTAGGCCAGGTCGGTTTGATAGAAAGGTTAGTGGTCAGAATATAATCAGCAGTATGTCCTTTTGCTTTCTTAGCTGGACTTGCTACAGTTTAAATCCCACTTTCAGAAGTATTTTCTTCGAGTGCTTAATTCCGCAGACTATATCAACGACTGCAGGCAGCTTAAAGTAGAGGGTTTCTGAACTATAATTTATGCAGCTACCATTTTAGCTATTCTGTCGTGCAAACCCTGATATGCTTATTCTCTATTTTTTATATAGATTAGGGTACGGCCTCCTAACGCGAAAGGACGATTGGACATACTTAAAGTTCACGCCCAGAAAGTGAAACTATCGCCATCGGTTGAGTTGGCCTCCTATGCGAATGACTTACCTGGTAAGATTTCTTTTCGTCTCATGATCCTATCTTGTGACCTTACTTCCTTAGTATTGAAGCAGATTTCATGTGCTTTAATGTTGTTGTGCTCCTGTTACCTAATGAAGGTGACCTGCATTAAGTGGCCTGTGTAATTATGCTTGTGTCCTGGCTCTTGAGTCTTGACCACTAAAACTTTGTGATATGATTAATTTTCTAAAAGTGCTCTGTGCTTATTCAGGATGGACAGGTGCTAAATTAGCTCAGCTGTTACAAGAGGCTGCTTTGGTAGCTGCCAGGAAAGGTCATGATGAAATTGAGCAATATGACATTGATGATGCAGTTGATAGACTAACAGTCGGACCGAAACGTGTGGGCATAGAGTTAGGAAACCAAGGACAATGTCGCAGGGCGACAACTGAAGTTGGTACTGCTATAACATCTCATTTGCTGAGAAGACTTGAAGATGCAAAAGTGGAATGTTGTGACCGTGTGTCAATCAACCCACGAGGCCAGGTTACCTTCTAATATCTCCTGTGTCTGAAAACTTAATGTTTAGTTAGACATTGCTTGAGTGTCTTCATTCGCCTGTTCTTTCTTAAAACACTGAGCATGTTAATCTTGAGCCCTTGTGTCTGTAAAGCCTGGCGTTGGGTAAATTTCTGTGAGCTTTTTATAGGGTGAAAAAAGAACTCTCATCACAAATGCCACACTCCTATGGTTCCCCTTGAATTTTGATGCATGTACCGTTAGCAGGTCAATCTTAGTAGTTGACTCCTAGCCGCGATATTTTATTTTATTTTATTTTTTTTTAAGGTAAGAAGGGAAGAGTGTACAAATAAAATCAGGTGACCCTTCTAGCCAGGGTATCACTAATTTTTCATCAGTCAAATTATCACAGAACTCAGTGGGGAAGGGGAGGGGGATCTCTTGAGTATGATGGAGGGTATGCCCCCAAGAAGCAACCCAGTTCGCAGCTTTGATTGCCTCACGAAACCGATGTTAGCTTTGTTCTATTTACAGTTTTCAATAAGATACTTGGCTGTTTTGACTGCTAATGGCTGTGCTATTTTCTTTGTGAAATGTGGTGAATGTCATACAGATGTTGTCCCAAGTTGTATTTCATCGTCTTGATGATGAGTCGTACATGTTCGAGAGGCGGCCTCAGTTGCTGCATCGTCTACAGGTTCATACTTTTTAATATTCCTACATTGTTTTAACTTTTAATCTATTTTGCAGTCGTCATAACTTTTTCGGTTGATGTTTCTGTTCCCCAAAAAAAAAAGGTTTTTCTTGGTGGGAGGGCTGCTGAGGAAGTTATATATGGACGTGATACATCAAAAGCATCAGTTGACTATCTTGCTGATGCAACCTGGCTTGCCAGAAAAATTGTTACTATGTAGGTTCATCTCTTTATATCTTGTTCCCCATGTCCTACGCTTTGCCTTCAGCTTTTGGACGCTGATTTTCTGCATTCTCTGTCAGTTGGAATCTGGAGAACCCTATGGTTATGCATGGAGAGCCACCTCCCTGGAGGAAGAACCCTAAGTTTGTGGGACCACGGCTGGACTTTGAAGGATCGTTGTATGATGACCATGAGCTAATTGAACCGCCAATTAATTTTAATTTGGATGATCAAGTTACCAAGAGAACTGAAGAATTGTTGCGAGAGATGTATCAGAAGACTGTTTCACTTCTTAGGCGGCATCATGCAGCTTTGCTTAAAACCGTGAAGGTATATGGTGTTCGTTTTTTTTCTTTTTTTTTTTTTTTTTTTTGAAAAAGTTATGTGGTTGTTTGGCAACTTTCTTTGGGGTTTACCATTTTTAAACAGAGCTTTCATTTTTGAGCTGTCAAACCAATTTATTTCAGGTTTTGTTGAGCCAAAAGGAGATCAGTGGAATAGAAATCGACTATATCCTGGACAAATACCCTGCAGAAACACAAGTCAGCCTTCTTTTGGAGGAAGAAAATCCCAGTAGCCTTCCACTCTTCAGTGAAGGGCGTGGTAGTGAGCTTCAGCATGCCTTGGCAACTTCACCAAATGCTGAAATGGTATGATGTTAACATACAATCATCCACCAGCCAGTCATTAGGTACCAGCTGAACCAAAACGTATTCTGAGCCTATGATAAGATCCATATTCTTGGACACAGTAGGACATGTCGAGGTGAATTCATTTGGCGGGATGGGGGCTCCAAGTGTTTTAATGGACAACCAAGATGTTGAGGGGCAAAGCCACAAATCTGGTATAGGCCTGAAGTTGTATAGAGTAAATTTGAAAGTTTTGGTATGCTTTTATAAAGCTGTAGTTCTTCAAAATGGTAGCTTAAGAAATTGATCTTGATAATTTGCTGCTTGGTTGTAGCTGTAGCTTAAGAAATGAAACGACATAAGATTGTATAGAGGCCTAGTTTCTGGTATCTGGAGTATCGGAGTTGTGCTGTTGTACAATAGTAATAGTACCCGAGTATTAGCCGGGCGTTATTTTACCCGTTTTTGGGGGCTTTTCTGGACATAGGAGTACCATTTTTGCATTAAGTAACAAATATTGGATTTTGATCTGACCTTACGACTTAAGTTGTTCGTTTCGTTTTTATGTCAATTCCCTGTTTTATCGTAGTGACATTGGGTTTTCGTAGTCATAACATGTCTATTGCTTGCCAACTTAATGTTTATCAAGGAACCGTTGTACGAGTTATAAAATTTACGAGACCAGACATTATTCTCAGATCAAACCAAAAAAACCTTTAGCGGATGTACTCTTTTAAAAATTGATGCAATGGATGTACAACATAATTGTAGCATAACTAACATTTCTAGGCCACTTAACCCCAAATTAATCTCCTTAAATATAAACCATAAAATTCCCCTAACAATCTGGAGATATTTAAGCCCTTACGAAACCAACGACAAACATTTGATTCTGCATGTCGTTACCTTCTACTTTGATTCATGTCCAATTCTCAATACACCCTTCTTTTCCTGTTACTCAGATCACCTAATAATTAACTGCCTGAGTGTGTAAATTCTTAGTGAAAGTGTAGTACATATGAAAGATGAAGAGGGTTCAAAGTGTCGGGTTAAACGTGAATAAACGTAGTAGCAGTAAAAACAATAGTAATAATAATAATAACTGTGCAAAGATTAACCATGGAGATAAGAGAAGCAACAACAATAGCTTCTACGAGCTTTGTCTTTCTTTACTGTGGTGTTTCGTCTTCTTATTCTACTGCGAAGTTTGTCTCAGTGATGGCAATGGAGGTAAATTATAACTTAACCTCCATTTCTTCTTTACTGTATTACATTTTTTTTTTTACTATATGTTGCATGTTTTGGATTGATGTCAGTAAACCCATTTCCACATTTAACGGATCTTTTAAAGAAATTGGTCATTTTGGTAAATACAATGTATTGTGAGTGATCTTTTCAATTTTAAATACATTTTGTTGTCTGATGCGTAATGCCATGTTGACATATGGTTATATTTGCGCCCACTGTCAGGTTCCTTTGGTTTGGAATCGGAGAAAATGGTTACGTTTTAGGCTTAGATGAAGGTGTTAGGTATTGTATCCATGTCTAAGTGTCAAGTGTCCGATATGAGTACTTGAGTAAGAAGATAATGAGTCTGATGTAAGGTTGTTATGTGCTTTCTCCATAAACGTATGGTTATGTCCTGCCACTGTTAGGTTTTTTCGGTTATGTTTAGGCTTAGATGAGTGTTGAGTGTTGTATACATGTCTAAGTGGCGACTGTCTGATATGAGTACTTGAGTAAGAAGATATGAGTCTGATGTAATGTTGTTACGTGCTTTGTAGAGACTCACCAGCATTCTAAACACAGAGGCATTCCTTCCCATTCGGAGCTTGGGGGCAATGAAAATTCGCGTGTCAGGAACATTACTGTAAGCAATATCTCAGAGAGCATGTATGTAAATGTCAATGTATCCATAAACATTAACGTTTCTACCTCAAATGGTCTATATTCTCCAAATTGTAACTGTTCTGTCCCTAGGCCTAATGGGGTGGAAGAACTAGTATTTCAAATGTTAGGTTTAAGACGCGAGGGTTTAGTGTGTAAACTGACTCCTCAAATAGATCAAAGGATGAACAAGCTAGAGGATTATCAGCATGGAAAAGCTATACATCCTTCGTATGTAGACATGGATAAGTTTCGAGACACAGCAAAACAGGAGAAGGAAAAGGTGTCCTCGGTCATGAATTTTACCCATCGTACTGAACCTGATGGAACAGCATACAATTATGCGTCTTCTGCTAAAAGTGCAAAGGTCGTGGCTCATAATAAGGACGCGAAAGGAGCAAGCAACATTCTAGGGAAGGATCATGACAAGTACCTAATAAACCCTTGTTCTGCATCAGGGAAGTTTGTTGTAGTTGAGCTTGCAGATGAAACTTTAGTTGATTCAGTAAAGATTGCCAATTTTGAGCATTACTCTTCAAACTTCAAGGAAATCGAGTTGTGGGGCAGCTTGACTTACCCGACTGAGTCATGGTCTTTGATGGGTAAATTTGTTGCTGCCAATGTCAAACATGCTCAGACATTTGTTCTGCCTGAACCCAAATGGGTAACTTACCTGAACCTGAGTCTAATAAGTCATTATGGATCAGAGCATTATTGTATTCTGAGTGTACTCGAGGTTTATGGAGTCGATGCTATAGAACGGATGCTAGAAGATCTCATGGTGCCTCCTGAGAAGTCTTCTGCTAATCAACTACCCCCTAAGCCTAATAATACTGAAGTTTCATCATCAGCAGGACTTCAAAATGCCACTGATGCTAAGAAAAATGACAGTCAAGTCCATAATGAAGGGGCATCTGTTAGTGCAGGGACGACAAGTATCAATGTCGAGCAAAAAGCAGGTTCAGATACAATAACTAAGACTTCTAGTGCCACTAGCAAGGTTCCTGATCCAGTTGTCGTGAAGTCCAATAGCCGCATTCCAGGAGACACTGTCCTCAAGATCTTAATGCAGAAGGTTAGGTCATTGGAGATGAATTTGTCGATGTTGGAGGAGTATCTCAAAGAAATGAACCAGAAACAAGATGATGCCATCCCTCAAATCAACAAAGGAATATCAAGAATTACTACACTGCTCGACAATGCAAGAAAGGAAATCAAGGAATTAGCTGAATGGAAGGAAAATTCGGTACTGTCTAACTCATCCTTCCACTGATCCTCTCGAATGTCTGAGTCTTTCGCGTCATTTGGACTGCTTTGGTTAATACTTATTCCCACAGGGCAAACAATTTGAAGATATGGAGTCGTGGAAAGCTGTCATTTCGTCTCAAATTGATGAGTTGATCAATGAAAACAGGATCCTGAGGTTTGTTGCCTATAGACATCTCCTACAGGATACCGTGCTCTTACAGTGTTTTTTCTCGTCTCCTGCCTCCTTATTGTATATTCTTTTGCGTGCAGATCTCATGTCGAAAATGTACAGAACGACCAGGCCAGTCTACAGAATAAAGAGCTGGCAGTCTTATTAGTGAGCTTCTTCTTTTTGTGCATTGCGTTCCTCAAGCTGGTCTCAAAGAGGGTTTTGCTGAGTTTTCGAGCATCTAGAGGAAATGAGGCCTACAGGTCTAACGGAGGCTGGTTGTTAATACTTCTGAGCAGCAGTATTACTATGCTAATAACTTTATGTTAGCGAAATCCTTAACCCGTAGTTTAAACCATACAACATATAGAATTTGTGCAACTTGTTCCAAATTTGTGGGTGAAAAGTGAAAACTCATTGCCGGACATCCAATACCTCAACCCAACGTTTAGTTAAATGCAGGACATCTGGAACCTCAACTCGACGTTTAGTTAAATCATTGAACTTCTCTAATGATTCTGCTTGAGCAGCAGGTCATATATTGTACTCCGTAGCTGAGACAGTCTAGTTTAGAATTAGGAGTAATGAGCTTGTGGTATGTAGCATCTTCGTTTCAATTTTTCAACGACATCTTCGTCATATACTGTAGTTGATACAAGAAGAATTTTAGATTTGTACCATGTAAACACAGAGACATGTTTCTGCATTGCATTTTGTTCTGTTTTGTGTTACTTTATGTACAAACTTATCTTACAAGTAATAGTTTGGATTTAGATGAAAGTCGAAAATCGGTATGCTAGAGCAGATACAAATTTCCTTTTTATTGTAAACAAAATTATAGATGTTCGGACAATGAGAAGCTCGATCAATTAAGCAACAACGAAAACACACACACATAGTCGGATAATAATAGTTCCAAAGTTATTACAGGTCAAATTTCACCATGGATTATCCTGGCAAAAACTACTCAGAGCAATAGCAACGGAAAAACTCTAATTTGAGTTCTCCTTATGCCACGTCATATTTCGCCAATCTCAAGATAAAAGAACTCGAATTTGCTATGAAAGAAATACAATGTCAGTTCTTAAATTGGGCCCACCATAAAATTGGTTTAACATTAAAACACATAATTTATTAAGTAATTCCACATATTGTTGAGTGGGGGACACATGTTTTCACGCAGCAATTATGGCCACTTATGCTAAATGTGGCCCACAGTCATGTATTCAGTTTTGCATTAATTTCCCCATACGAACCCAGTTCGTGATTACGAATTCGGTTTGAAAAAAGACGAACGAACAACAATCTGCAATGGAAGAACTCTGTTTTTGAGTTCTTATTGACAATGTAATACCCCAGATTTCAGAGGAAGTTTCTAAGAGATTAAGGGCTCATATGATGTGCTTAAAAGGATTGATAGTGCTACTCATACCAACAAAATCGACTTTCCTTTTAGGAAGCCCATCTGATAAGAACTCCGCAGTTAAGCGTGCTTGACTGGGAGCAATTCCAGGATGGGTGACCTGCTGGGAAGTTCCCAGGGTGCGCATGAGTGAGGTCAAAATGCGCCGAAAGGACCCGTGTTGGTCTGTGAGGTCAGCCCACAGCCTGGCGAGCTGCCATAGGTGACTACTTCCGGCTCAGTCGATGAGTCGGGCTGTTACAGACAATCTCAAGATATAAGAACAACCATTGGGATTACTTACCAAAGGTCATGTATTCGAAGTAAGAGCTCCACCTTACATTAATGTTTATTGCAAAGTGTTTATATAAAACATTCTTTGAAGACTCGCCGATAGTAAATTCAACGACATCCTTTATATATAAAGGCTCGGAACCAATTTTATTAGTATGCAACTATGCATGATCAAGTTTAGACAATAATGAGTCGATAGGAACCGCGACCGGCAACTTGACCAAAGGTAACCTCGCACATTCATCCCGGCACATTTCCAAAACACGAGCGCCACCTCCACGTCTCTCAAAGAGTACACTGCTATGACAAGTCTCCTCATACTCAGTTGGATACTTGAATTTGCCATATCGACTCAGGATTAATTAGAGATTTGGACGTTGTTAAGTTCAACGACCCGACGGAAGATCTCGTTGTTAATCCCGGATATTCCGTCATTATTCGGTGAAAATGTCACTTTCACCTCGGTTTGGGCCGCTCGTGAGAAAACTGCATAATGCACAGCCGCATACCCATTTTGTCTATCAACAATCGAACAAAGACACATATCGAACCAAGATGAAAGCATGTCACTAATCCCAGTATCCGGCAATAGAGTGCCTTTGATAATCATTCGGTTTTCAATATTGTAAAGGTTAAGCTTCATAGAAAAAGTGCTAGGACAATCCATAAGTTGTGTGAGACTCTCCAAAGATAAGAGATAGCTCTCCTTAGGCAATTCTTGTGGATTACCATTGCGTCTTAAAAATATGCGAACGTAGTCTATAAATTTAATTTCGCTGAAAATATATGGTGAATGCCTGATCGAATTGATCGGGACATGTATGTTAGCACATCGAAACCGTGAGATGCATGGTTGTTTGATTGAAAATGAACAATATTATTCATAGATTGGTCCTATAACACCATACACGTTTGTTTAGTGTTTAGTCTCTCTCAAATGGATGAAAATGTAACATTGACACATCGAAATCATATCCATTGTAAAATATCAACGCAATTAATTAATTGCGTTGATATTTTACAACGGATATGATAACTGAGGTGATATTTTTCAACGGATATGATTTCTACACACAACAAGTTCATTACTCATAATTTTAAACTAGACTGTCTCAACTAAAGTGTATGACATTTATGGTAGCACACCGGCATCTTAAGATGGTTGTTTGATTGAAAACGGATAATATACTTCTACAACAACATTGACGGTGGCACAACTAGAATGACACGCGACTAGCTCAACGCTCGTGAAAAAACTGCATAATTCACAGCCGCATACCCATTTTGTCCACTAACAATCAAACAAAGACACATATCGAACCAAGATGAAAGCATGTCACTAATCCCATTATCCGGCAATAGAGTGCCTTTGATAATCATCCGGTTTTCAATATTGTAAAGGTTAAATTTCATAAAAAAAAGTGTGTATGCATGATCAAGTTTAGACACATGATTATGGATGAGACGATAGGAACTGCGACCAGCGACTTGACCCAAGGTAGCCTCGCACATTCATCCCGACACATTTCCAAAACACGAGCGCCACCTCCACGTCTGTCAAAGAGTACACTGCTATGACAAGTCTCTTCATACTCAGTTGGATACTTGAGTTTGCCATATCGACTCACGATTAATCAGAGATTTGGACGTTGTTAAGTTCAACGACCCGACGGAAGATCTCGTTGTTAATCCCGGATATTCCGACATTATTCGGTGAAAATGTCACTTTCGTCTCGGTTTGGGCCGCTCGTGAGAAAACTGCATATTGCACAGCCGCATACTCATTTTGTCTATCAACAATCGAACAAAGACACATATCGAACCTGTTGGAGTAGATGTCCTCCGACAATAATGCGTTGGCTAATTAAATCTAATTAGGAATAAACCTGGGATATATTATAAATACTAAGTCAGTTGATTAACGTAAATCGATAACGCTTGGCTGGCTAGAGTTTGACGTTATTGTCGTTTTGACGGCGGTAATCAACTGATCCCTCCCGGTCACACTGATAAAGATAGTTTCTCCAAAAGATATTATATTTGTATTTAATACAATATAATATAAACCCTAATGTATCAGTAATAGAGTTAACTGATTATGTTGGATAGTGTTTTACGAGTTCGGAACTCGAGTCGGATAAATTATGGATTTTGTGTAAATTGTCAAAATTGACGATTAGCTATTTAAATTACAAAGAATTGTAATTTTAGCTTAAAATGATGTAATTAGTAATTATTATATAGAGATATAATAAGTAACTAACACTTAAAGAAATAAGTGTAGAAATTATACCCAAATTGTAACATAAGATGTTAAGGGGTATAATTAGTAAGGGCAAAATGGTCATTTGCCACAACCATTATATATAGTGTGTTTTATGTCAAATAAACACAACACATCATTTCTACATACACAAAAACTTGTTTTAGAGAGAGAATAGAGAGAAAACCCTCTAATTTCTCTAGAAATTCAGCCTACTTCCAACTCTTTTAAGATCAAGTTTTCTTCATTGCATGTCAATAAAAACTTGATCAAAACACTTCACTAAACCTAGAATAACATTAGCTAAAGTGTTAGCTAATTTTATTTTGGTTTTAGGGTTAAAATCTCATAAAAACTAGTCTTTTAGTGAGATTTTTTTTGGAGAGCTTCTTTGGTGGATCAAGAGAGGAGGTTTCCTAACTTGGAAACTCAAGACTAAGGAGGAGGATCCCCATAAATTAGCAGCTCAAGATCCTTCATTTGAAGGAAGGTCTAAATTCCTCTTGATTAAGGTATAAAAAATATGTTTTATTACCTTATTTATGCTTTAATCTTGCATGCAACAAAAGATCCTAGCTAAACTTAATTAGGGGTAATTAAGTACTAATTAGAGGAGTCTAATTAGGGGCTAAATAACTTTCATGTGGTATCAGAGCATCGGTTTAAGTTGCATGTTAATTTTAAGCTTTAATTAGGTTAATTGGTAACTTAATTAATTTTTAATGATAAAAATTGGTTTTATCATACAAACTAAAGTTGCATGTGATGTTTTGGGCATGTGGATGCTCCAACCGAAATTATGATATTTTAGGAATTTATTTGCTAATTTTTGCTTATTTTTGGTTGTTTTTACAAGATTAATGCTATTTTCTAATTAATGGGTAATTAGATTAACATGCATGTTGATTTTTGTAATTTAAGAAATTTATAATTTTTCCAGAATTATAATGAGTATAATTTCCATAAATTTATTTCATAATTTTTATTGGCCATTTGTTATTAATTAGTAATAATGTAAATGGTGGAAAATTGATTTCTTAAGAAAAAATGACCAAAATAATTTTGCATATTTTTGTCCTTAATTAGCTACTGGTTGTGAGCTTAAATCACATAATGAAATAATTTCTAAATTTTTTTCATAATTAGTTATGATTTATTTAGATATTTTCGGGTTTATTATGTGTTTTTTGGACAAATAGTTAGCAAATATAATCAAATTAAACTAATTAATTCAATTTTAGTGGAGACTAAATATTGAAAAACTAATTTGTTGGTGGTTAGTTTAAACTTGAAAGGTGTTTTAAGTGTTGATTATTGATTCTAATAAGTTAGAATCGGAAATTCCTAAATTTATCGGGTTGCTTGTACTGTAAAGTTGAAAATCTGATTTTCGGTCTTATTTGCATGATTCTAAGTATAGTATGGCCATAGAGTACTATAGTATCGGTACTGTACCGAAATGTAAGGACGGTATCCGATTGGTTTGTAATAATTGCGATCTCGTATCGCCGGTTTGTAATAATATTTAATTTCCTTATTTTTTCAAAAATGTATAATAGGATAGTCCATATGTACATTTGTTTATATTGAAGACCGGCGCTTTTCACGGAGCCAATAGTTGGTGACTCGAGATCGAATTGAAGACGGAGCCTTTGAAGCTTTTGAAGCCTAGTTTAGGTTTAATTGCTTTTATTAGGTTCTAGTCTTATGGCCATACTAGGACTTGGATTTATTTGATGCATGCTTGGTTTAATTTCTGCACAATTATAACCAAACGCAAATCCCACATTGTCATATCCATTATCCACGACTCGCTAGATTTAGTTCACTTAAAAGCGATAGATAAAATATGACAAGATCTCTCACAAAAAATTTTAAAATCGAGATTTAGTCCTTCCACAATTCATACCTATGCAACCCTTGTTCATTAGGGGCACGCTCGCCCTAGCGGGGTGTTTCCTTTTTACCTTGGGGAGTAGGTTAATAAAGAGTTATTACGAGTGAATTTTGGTTTAATCTTGACGTGATTTGCAATACAAGTCTTGCAATACGGGACTAAAGGATTGATTTAGTTGAAATCGATCAACCGAGAGTTCTAAGTGTAGAATTAATCATGAGTTGGTTTACCGAAATTACATAAATTTAGGATGTATCGCCCTCCGCGTGCCTAGATTTATATAAGATCGGATCTCGGAATCATTTATATAATTTAGAGAGATCATTATATAAATGCCTAAATTCACAAATAATTATTTTAATGTGAATTTGACGATGAATTTAATCGATTGTTTTTCCCACGTTGTAGTTTAAAGTCGAAAATGGCTCAAATGTCCAATTCAGTAATATCCAAAGACTCCTGGCTTCGTAATTTTATGGAAAAGAATGAACTAAAGGAGGATGGAAGCAATTTTACTGATTGGGAGTTAAACCTGCGATTAGCCCTTCAATCTGATAGAAAACAACGTTTTCTATACGAACCCCCGATTCCCGCTCCAGGTCCCGACGCCACCCCTGATATGATACAAATGTATGAAGAGTACAAGCATGAATCTGACCAGATTAAGAATGTATTGATTTTTGCTATGCACCCGCGTTTACAGAAACGCATGATTGATTTTAGTGCATATCAAATATTCGCTAGGCTCACGACTAGTTTCTCGCAAAAGCCGCGAATACTTCAATACGAAGCAGCTTCGAGTTTCTTTGAGACTAAGCTCTCAAAGGGCCAACCAGTTGGTCCTCATGTTCTCAAATTTATCGAGAATGTTGAAACTCTTGAGAAGTTAGGATGCCCAATTTCTGAAGATTTTGCGGTATACCGTCTGCTTAATTCTTTGCCTGCAACATTCGGTCCTTTTAGGACGAATTACAACATGAATGATTTAAAGAAAAATCTTCATGAATTGCATGCCATGCTTGTACAACATGAGAGGGATTTGGTGTCAAGTGGGAGCGCGAATAAAGATGTTTTATCCATGGCGGTAAAACAAAAAGGGAAGTTCAAGAAGGGTGCGGGGAAGGGTAAGAAACCCGCGCGTGGCAAAGGAAAAGGAAAAGTTGCTTCGGGCAACAATTCTATTGCTAAGAGAGGCGCGACTCCTGAACAAAAATGCTTCCATTGTGGAAATTTCGGCCATTGGAAGCGAAATTGCCCACAGTACCTGGAGGAGAAGAAGTCGAAACCAGGTATATATATGATAGACATTAATTATGCAAGTACCACGTCCTGGGTATTGGACACTGGATGTGGATCTCACCTTTGTAATCACTTGCAGGGGCTGACGAAGGCACGTCGGCTGGCAAAAGGTGAAGTTGACCTCCGTGTCGGGAATGGAGCTAAAGTAGCCGCCGTATCAGTAGGAACGTATATTCTGTCACTG
Organism: Spergularia bocconei; assembly: GCA_963457585.1. NCBI lineage: Eukaryota > Viridiplantae > Streptophyta > Magnoliopsida > Caryophyllales > Caryophyllaceae > Spergularia > Spergularia bocconei. The sequence continues at coordinate 26,662,522 of OY734942.1, read as the reverse complement.
GCCTCAGGGCTAGAGTTGTATCTAAATAACTGCTATTTTGTACCAACTCTAAGTAAGAATATAATTTCGGTTTCTGTTTTAGACGCTGAAGGTTTTGAATTTTCAATACGAAACAACAGTTGTACCTTCTCGTTTAATGATATGGTGTACGGAACAGCCAAATCTATAAACGGTATTTACGTTTTAGATTTGATAAATGAGGTCTATCATGTAACAAATAAAAAGCTCAAAATAGGAGATCCCGATCAATCCTACCTTTGGCATTGTCGTTTAGGGCATATAAACGAAAAACGCATTGAGAGACTCGTAGCCAATGGAGTTCTCAAACCATTTGATTTTGGATCATATGGAACATGCGAATCTTGTCTTTTAGGCAAGATGACTCGAGCACCTTTTTCAAGAAAAGGAGTACGAGCGAGTGATTTATTGGCCCTCATTCATACAGATGTTTGCGGTCCAATGACAATCACTGCTAGAGGAGGTTATGACTACTTTGTCACTTTTACAGATGATTTTAGTAGATATGGCTACATCTACCTAATTAAATATAAAAGTGAGGTACTTGAGAAATTTATAGAATTTCAAAAGGAAGTAGAAAACCAATTAGGAAAGAAGATCAAGGCCTTACGATCTGATCGGGGAGGTGAATATCTCAGTAATGACTTTGATATTCATCTGAAAGACTGTGGAATCATATCACAGCTTACACCTCCTGGTACACCACAATTAAATGGTGTAGCCGAAAGAAGAAACCGTACCCTGTTGGATATGGTAAGATCAATGATGAGTCAGACTGAGCTTCCTGATTCATTCTGGGGTTTTGCTCTCCAAACTGCCATTTTCACACTCAATAGATGCCCGACTAAATCAGCTCCGAAAACTCCATATGAGTTATGGAGAGGAAAAGTTCCGAACCTCTCATTTATCAAGATCTGGGGTTGTGAAGCATATGTCAAAAATAAGACTGACAATAAGCTTGCACAAAGATCTGATAAATGTCTCTTTGTAGGTTATCCTTTACATACTCGAGGATATTACTTCTACAATCGTCTAGAGAACAAAGTTTTTGTGTCTCGAGATGCTGTCTTTTTAGAAAAGGAATTTATTTCTAAAAGACAGAGTGGGAGAAAATTTGAACTTAGTGAAGTTCAGGAGCCACAAATGCATAATGAGGCTCAGGATGTTTTGCCAGAAGACATTCCTGAATCGTCTAACTCTGTGGTTCCATTTTCCACTCCTAGAAGGTCAGGCAGATCAAGCCACCCACCAGATCGATACCTAGGTGTGATCGAGGATGGTGGTGATCACCTTTTGCTTCTAGAAAGCAATGAGCCTGCAACCTACAGAGCAGCCATGACTGGACCGAATTCTGCTAAATGGCTGGAGGCAATGAAATCCGAGATAGATTCCATGTACGAGAATCAAGTATGGGACTTGGTTAACTTGCCTGAAGGAACCAAGGTTCTTCAGTGCAAATGGATCTTTAAGATCAAGACCGGCATGGATGGAAATCAAGATATTTTCAAAGCTCGATTGGTAGCTAAAGGTTTCACATAAGTTCATGGTTTAAACTATGACGAGACCTTTGCGCCAGTTGCAATGCTTAGGTCTATTCGGATAATATTAGCGATTGCTGCTTTTCATGATTATGAGATATGGCAGATGGATGTTAAAACCGCCTTCCTGAATGGGTTTCTGGAAGAGGAAGTGTATATGACACAACCTGAGGGTTTTATTGATCCAAACAGTCCTAAGAAAGTTTGCAAACTTAAGAGATCCATTTATGGTCTTAAGCAAGCATCTCGGAGTTGGAACCATCGGTTCAACCATGTGATTAAACAAAATGGTTTCACCCGAAGTGTCGAGGAACCTTGTTTATACATGAAATTTAGTGGGAGTAAAGTAACTCTCCTAATCCTATATGTAGATGACATATTACTCATTGGAAATGATATCCCTATGCTTAACTCTGTTAAGGACTGGCTCGGGAAACATTTTCAGATGAAGGATTTAGGAGAAGCGCAACGCATCCTAGGTATTCGAATCTATAGAGATAGATCAAAAAGAATACTAGCGTTAAGTCAAGAAACTTATATTGATAAGATTCTTGACAAGTTCAATATGAAAGACTCTAAACGAGGATTTTTACCTATGGGAAGTGGGATAACTTTGAGTAAATCTCAATGTCCAACTGAACCTGAGGATATTGAACGCATGAAATCGAAACCTTACGCTTCCGCAATCGGTTCGATCATGTATGCTATGATGTGTACGCGTCCAGACGTGTCATATGCTTTGAGTATGACAAGTCGTTACCAAGCCAATCCAGGCGAGAGCCACTGGATAGCCGTTAAGAACGTCCTTAAATACCTAAGAAGGACTAAGGACACGTTCTTAGTTTATGGAGGGGATTCTGAGCTTCGTGTAAAGGGTTATGCGGATGCTAGTTTCCAAACAGACCGAGATGATTCAAAATCTCAATCAGGATATGTTTTCATACTGAATGGTGGAGCTATATGCTGGAAGAGCACCAAGCAATCGGTGACTGCGGATTCTACAACGGAGGCTGAGTATCTTGCGGCGTCAGAAGCTGCAAAAGAGGCAGTTTGGATCCGGCAGTTCCTGGAAGGATTAAATGTAGTCCCTACAGCAGCGGATCCTATTCCAGTCTATTGCGACAATAGTGGAGCAATAGTTCAGGCTAAAGAGCCTAAATCTAGTAACAAATCTAGACATGTACTCAGGAAGTTCCATGTAATTCGAGACTTTGTGGAACGAGAAGATATATCGATTTGTAAGGTTAGGACAGATGATAATATCGCTGATCCTTTAACCAAGCCATTATCACAGGCTAAACACAATGGTCATATTGTCTCGATGGGTTTGAGGCGTATGCCTGACATGTGTTAGATTATATGTTGTAATAGTTAATAAGTGTATTACCTTTTACATATATGATAATTAAATTCATCGTTTTAAGTTTTATTGAACTCTTTTATTAATTCAGTTTTAAGAAAATGCTGAATTATATATATGCTCTGTTGATTCCTAATAGGTCGTGGAGACGATTTGAACCCTATTAAGTGATCAGGATCAACAGTGTATTCTGTCTCTAGTCATAAAATGAGGTGACGTCTCAATTGACTAGATTGTAAGTCGGTTGATGACTAGTTCAATAGTCATGGATTCATAGAGATGAATACCGATTACATAGACAGGCTGTAGAAGACACCTTGTCAGACATTTGACCAATTATAGAACCTTTGTGCCTGGTCGTGGCAAGGTAATCTATATTATTCCTATTAGTCGATTCTTTTGACCTGAGATTATTTGTCCAAGTTTATACAGCAGGTGGTGACTTTGATTTATGTCCTAAGTCGTGCCGTAAAAGGAGGCTAAAAGAACATCTATTGGGTCATTACCGACTGTATGAAACGAAGAAGATAATTCAAGAAGGGATCGTCCACCCACGTCAGGGTATAATATCTTTGGGCCACTCGAGGAATTGTGACTGGAAATGCGTGGCCACGCTCGGAAGAGATCTATGATAGATATTCCGGTCAGACAGTCATAATCCAGATCGAGAAAACCACTTTTGATAAAGATCCAATGCAAGTTCGACCTGAAAGATACTTCGCATTGAGTGGGAGATATAACGGACAAGAGAATCGGTAACGCATGACTTGTCTCGGACAAGTGGGAGATTGTTGGAGTAGATGTCCTCCGACAATAATGCGTTGGCTAATTAAATCTAATTAGGAATAAACCTGGGATATATTATAAATACTAAGTCAGTTGATTAACGTAAATCGATAACGCTTGGCTGGCTAGAGTTTGACGTTATTGTCGTTTTGACGGCGGTAATCAACTGATCCCTCCCGGTCACACTGATAAAGATAGTTTCTCCAAAAGATATTATATTTGTATTTAATACAATATAATATAAACCCTAATGTATCAGTAATAGAGTTAACTGATTATGTTGGATAGTGTTTTACGAGTTCGGAACTCGAGTCGGATAAATTATGGATTTTGTGTAAATTGTCAAAATTGACGATTAGCTATTTAAATTACAAAGAATTGTAATTTTAGCTTAAAATGATGTAATTAGTAATTATTATATAGAGATATAATAAGTAACTAACACTTAAAGAAATAAGTGTAGAAATTATACCCAAATTGTAACATAAGATGTTAAGGGGTATAATTAGTAAGGGCAAAATGGTCATTTGCCACAACCATTATATATAGTGTGTTTTATGTCAAATAAACACAACACATCATTTCTACATACACAAAAACTTGTTTTAGAGAGAGAATAGAGAGAAAACCCTCTAATTTCTCTAGAAATTCAGCCTACTTCCAACTCTTTTAAGATCAAGTTTTCTTCATTGCATGTCAATAAAAACTTGATCAAAACACTTCACTAAACCTAGAATAACATTAGCTAAAGTGTTAGCTAATTTTATTTTGGTTTTAGGGTTAAAATCTCATAAAAACTAGTCTTTTAGTGAGATTTTTTTTGGAGAGCTTCTTTGGTGGATCAAGAGAGGAGGTTTCCTAACTTGGAAACTCAAGACTAAGGAGGAGGATCCCCATAAATTAGCAGCTCAAGATCCTTCATTTGAAGGAAGGTCTAAATTCCTCTTGATTAAGGTATAAAAAATATGTTTTATTACCTTATTTATGCTTTAATCTTGCATGCAACAAAAGATCCTAGCTAAACTTAATTAGGGGTAATTAAGTACTAATTAGAGGAGTCTAATTAGGGGCTAAATAACTTTCAGAACCAAGATGAAAGCATGTCACAAATCCCATTATCCGGCAATAGAGTGACTTTGATATTCATTCGCTCTTCAATATTATAAAGGCTAAGCTTCATAGAAAAAGTGTTAGGACAATCCATAAGTTGTGTGAGACTCTCCAAAGATAAGAGACGGCTCTCCTTAGGCAATTCTTGTGGATTACCATTGCGTCTAAAAAATATGCGAATGTAGTCTATAAAGGGTTTAACCTTAATTTCGCTGAAAATATATGACGAATGCCTGATCGAATTGATCGGGACATGTATGTTAGCACATCGAAACCGTGAGATGCATGGTTGTTTGATTGAAAATGGACAATACTATTCATAGATTGGTCCTATAACACCACACATGGCTGTTTAGTGTTTAGTTTCTCTCAAATGGATGAAAATGTAACATTGACACATCAAAATCATATCCATTGTAAAATATCAACGTAATTAATTGCGTTGATATTTTACAACGGATATGATAACTGAGGTGATATTTTTCAACGGATATGATTTCTACACACCACAAGTTCATTACTCATAATTTTAAACTACACTGTCTCAGCTAGAGCGTATGACATTTATGGTAGCACACCGGAATCTTAAGATGGTTGTTTGATTGAAAATGGATAATATACTTCTATGACAACATTGACGGTAGCACAACTGGGATGACACGCGACTAGCTCAACGCTCGTGAGAAAACTGCATAATGTACAGCCGCATACCCATTTTGTCCATTAACAATCGAACAAAGACACATATCGAACCATGATGAAAGCATGTCACTAATCTCATTATCCGCCAATAGAGTGATTTTGATAATCATTCGGTCTTCAATATTGTAAATGTTAAATTTCATAAATAAAAGTGTTAAGACATTCCATAAGTTGTGTGGGACTCTCCAAAGATAAAAGAAGGCTCTCCTTAGACAATTCTTGTGGATTACCATTGCGTCTTAAAAATGTGCGAACGTAGTCTATAAAGGGTTTAACCTTAATTTCGCCACATATTAACAGAGGTTCTTTGCAGCTTGAGCTAATGAATATTGAAAACAATTTTGCCGTTCACATTTTCCGCACATGTCTTCCATTCGGAAGAGTCAACACCAAATCAACAACAACAAAAACTAAGTGAGTTGCTGGAAGAGTGTATGACATACGCATCAATAACTAACAAAGACTTAATTTGAGTTCCCCTAGCATAGATTGACCCTATAAGAAATAGAGCAACAACAACGTCAAAATGAAGAGATATCAACAATAGAAAAATATTAAAAATTATACATTGGACATGTATGTTAGCACATCGAAACCGTGAGATGCATGGTTGTTTGATTGAAAATGGATAATACTATTCATAGATTGGTCCTATAACACCACACATGGCTGTTTAGTGTTTAGTCTCTCTCAAATGGATAAAAATGTAACATTGACACATCGAAATCATATCCATTGTAAAATATCAACGTAATTAATGACGTTGATATTTTACAACGGATTGATAACTGCGGTGATATTTTTCAACGGATATGATTTCTACACACCACAAGTTCATTACTCATAATTTTAAACTAGACTGTCTTAACTAGAGTGTAGTCGTAATGTACATTATCTTTACAAGTTTTTCCGAAGAAAAGAGGTGAGAATCAAAATACTCCGTTTTTTTTTTTGAGCGCTCGAGTCGAGTCTATACTATTACATGAGAGCCCGTTTGATGAAGGAGCTCAAATATGAATATATAGGCGGTCTATTGAAATTTAATCTTGCTAATATTTCAGCATTAAGGTGTTTTATTAGTTATCAGAAATCGGGTTTTTTTTTTCCGTATGAAAGGGTATTGTTTGGTTTTTACCCTCGCCAAAAAAAAAAAAAATGAAAGGGTATTGTTAACTACTGTAATAACTATTGAAGTCTATACCATATATATTGATTAGTTTTTCAACTCATGCATTTGTTAACTACTCCGTAATAACTATTGAAATCTATACCATATTTATTGATTAGTTTTTCAACTCATGCATTTGTTAACTAATAATTATTGAAGTCTGTACCATATTTATTGATTAGTTTTTCAACTCATGCAATTTAGTATTCAGATGATAATATTGTAAGCGAAAAAAAAGAGGCGAAAATCTTACTAGATCGTCTGCTTCTTCTCATCGGTCATCTTCTAGTATCCTAGTGGGTGGATCGTGTGTTGACGAGGAGAATTTTTTTTTTTTTTTTTTGGGAGGGTTTTTTGAGATTATGTGGTTGTTCTACAACTTTGTTTAGTTATTCATTATATTTATAGACGATTATACTGCATGCATGATTCAAGAAATGAACAAGTTGGGAATCTTGTTATATAGGAATACCCCCTGGATAATAATCGCTGGATAATAACCCGGAACATTTTTTGGCAAACTAGTCATTGATGATTTGAAGGCGTGAAGGGAAAAAGGAAAGAGCATGCATGCAATAGTTGCATGAAAAGGACCATATCTATACTTAGTAGACATCTGAAAGCATCTCGTTGCAACAACATTTTACATACCCACGTCAAGCATATGGTTTCACCGAACAGAGTAGAAGCACACGACGAATCAGATGAAGTTCATGGCTAAGAATTTATCGTATCCGAAACGATGTTGATGATGAAAATCATTTTCTTTTTAAGCCTAGGAACGCATGGAAGCCCAGAAGGTGTAACTCTTCTATTTAAATAATTTAATCTATGGTTTACAAAGGTACCATGCATAGGTCATAGTTCATGTTTAAATAGTCGTATGTATGTGACAAAGTGAGATGATGTCCTCGCATGGTTGAATGAACTAATTCCTTTGTATATTTTTCTTCTACAAAGTAATTCCAATAAAAAAAAACTCGATCATAGATATTTAATGGTATTTGATAACTTGGAGTAAATTGAAAACGTTCAATTTTGGAGGGTAATAAATCTTAGTAGTATACGCCCCATAAGGAGTACATCTATGTCAGGACATTAACTCATTTTTCCTTTTTCTTTTTAAAAATTCATTTTTGGTATTGTCTCACTAAATAATTCATGAATAAAGGAGCGTTTGACGAAACTACTTTATAGTACAAGATCATGTACACACGGTGATAAACGAAGGCAAATCGACTTTTTTGGCCGAAATATTTTGTTTGACAATGTCTCACGAAGAAAATTGAGTGAGGGAGTGCTTGAATAGGACAAAATAAAATTTAAAAAGAATAGTATTAGACATTTTTTGTTAGGTAGTGTTGGATAAAAAAAAAATCCCAAAGTTCATTTTCTTGTTCATCTACTGAACCAGTGGACAGTATTCCGGAGTACTATATTAGTTGTCGTTTATATAATGAACTATGGACAATTCAAGTTCGCGTGTTGTCAATACTGTACAACATATTCCCTATTACTCCGTACAACATATTCTGTAATGAGTTTGCTGTAGGCCCATAGCTGAAAGTGATACAGTCTCAGTTTAGAATGAGAGATACTCAGCATGTAATGTGTACGTACTCTGTAGAAGGTAGTATACGACTTACGGAGTATATAGATTAGATGAACCTGCTATTGGGAAGGAAGAGCATCTTCCTTCAATTTTTCAATGATGTTTTATTTATTTTTTGGAAAAGAAGAATTTTAGATTTGTAGCATGTACACACACAGACATGTTTCTTCATTGCATTTTGTTCAGTTTTGTGCTAATATGTGTCTATGTGTGCAAACGTATCTTAAAAAGTTACAATTATTAGTACGGTTCTTGAAGAAAGTAGAAATTTGATATGCGAAAATTGGTGCGATTTCTTTTGGTCTCATGATCATATCTTGTGACTTATATCTTTACTACACGTCTATATTCGAAACAGTTTTTATGTGCTTCAAAGTTTTTGTGTGGCTGCTCCTAAATATGCAACCGTCAATCGGTTGTAAATTGGTCCCAAAATTTGAATGTGCGACCACCTTAATCGGTCGCTTTTTTTGGTGTTTGCGACCAAGGTTTATGCGACCATCAAAGTCAGTGAATAGTTCCTATGGTTTGCGACCGATTAGGGCTGTTGCAAATTTATTATTTTCTTGTAATAGGTGACATTCATTTAGCTGCCTAGGTACCTTGTCCTATACTCTGGGAAAAAAACCTTTGATTGTTTCCTTCGTCACCATCTCTATATTCCTCCTACCACCTTCATCATCAGCATATTCAATCTTTCCCACCACCGTCATCAACATCTTCATCATTTTCCACCACCGCCATCATTTACACCCATAATAAACACCATAACCACCATTTTTCCCTTCTCCACTGAAACCAACTATTAAACAGCGTTAACGGAATTTTAATGGTAAGTGTTGGGGAGTGAATTTCCAACTATAAATGCCTAACTTCGGATCTAGAGTGAAGCTGGAACTTCCCTGCTGACCAGTGGAACCACCCTGCTGACCAGTGGAACCTCCCTGCAGAGTTACTAGGGAACTACTTCCATTTCCGCACCGGAAGTCCTTGGAACGTACCGGAGGTCCTTGAAACGTTTGAATGAGTCAATAACGGCTAATATGATTAATACTCCATCAATAATGAAGATAATGGCAGCAATTAGGAAGATATTCCACAATTAAGAAGACCGATTTAATGGACATTAAGAGGAGGATAAATGCTGCATTTATGACAATAAATGCTGCATTTATGACAGTAAATGCTGAAAAATAAAAGATGGAATTACTGGAGGAACAAGAGGAGAAGATCAAGGAAAACAATAATGAGCGGAATTAATTATTACAAAGGGAGGAGCTATAAAAGGACGTTCAAAGGCAAAGGAAGAGATAATTCAACACACACAATCAGATTACTATACTTATATTCGAGTTCCTACATCTCCACCTTTGTATTACTAGTCTAGGAACATACATGGTATTTGTACGCTACTTATAAAGGAACTAGTGGAATACTTGGTGGGACACATCCTTCCCCCGGTGGTTTTTCCCTTATTTACAAGGGTTTTCCACCTACAAAACTCCCTTGTCTTATTTCTTTATCTCCTATCGTATTTCTAGTACTTCCCGTCTTCTCTACTCCTTCCCTCTGGATCTTCCCCTTCGGAACTGCGATATTACTTCCTCTTAAGTGCAAACAACTTCCCCATAACTGCAATCTACTCCCCCTATAATCAACATCCCTTGATCCGCAACTTGTACCCCAAACATACGGAGTTAAAGGTTCTTATAGTAGAAAGTTGACTAAATAAACCCTAAGTCAAAAGTAAGTCATTGTGATATTTTTGACCAAAACAGTAAGGGTACCATGTAAAAACAGTCAAATTTTCAGGCGATTTGGTACAAAGGGTACCACGTGCAAATCGGCAAAAACATGAGGGTACCACGTGAATTAACCCTCTTTTTTAAAAACAAAAGTTGACGGTGTTAATGAGAGGGTTAAGTTTTGGGTACCGTGTGCAAACATTCAAATCTTGAGGGTATTTTGTACGATTTTGCAAAATATTGGGTACCACGTGAAAATCGGCAAAACACGAGGGTACCACGTAAATTAACCCTAAATAAAATAAAGTTGGGAAAGGTACAATTACAGTAATGAGAATCATCTTACATAGGAATAGCCTACAGGTAGTAGTAGAATTTGTATAGTGGTAATTACATACCCGGAGATAATATCCGCCGGACAATAATTACAACATCTTTTTGGCAAACTAGTCATTAATGAAGATAGAGTAATGATAATTATTGACTTGACTATGCTTAAAGTGTCAAAGGATGCTATGGAAAACATGTGTCGTTCAATTGTTGAAGTGTGTATCACATTACACGAAGGTAGTGGAATCTTCCCGTTCCAGTAGTATTACAGAACTAAGGCGTAAAGGGAGAAAAGAAAGAGCGGTTGCATGAAACTATAAAAGGATCATAGTATTACCATACCTATATACCCAATAGACTGAGGGGCATTACATCAAACATATGGCCTGCTTGCACATGCTGAAATTAGATGAAGATCGTGGGCGAAGAACTTATTGTATCCGAAATACTGATGATCTATCGGAAAATGATGGTAAACAATGTTGTTGATGATGAAAGTCATCTTCTTTTTAAGCCCAGGGACACTTAGTGCAAGCCCGGAAGGTGTAGCTTTATATTTTTTTAAAAAAATTAATCTAATAGTTTACTGAGGTTCCCATACTTCATAGTTCATACTCGTATGTGACTATGTGAGATGATGTCCTCGCATGGACGCATGGTCGTATGAACTAAATCCTTTGTATGTATATTTTTCTTCTTTCTACAATGTAAATCCAATAATAAGTCGATCGTAGTGATCAAATGGTATTTGACAAATTGGTGTAAATTGAGACTGTTCGATTTTGGAGGGTAAATCTTAGTAGTGTACGCCCTATACGAAGTATATCTAGCTATGTTAGGACATTATTGGCTCATTTTTTTTCTTTCAAAAAGTCATTATTGGTATTGTCTCTCAAAGAATAATTCATGAATAAAGGAGTGTTTGACAAAACTACTTTACGGTACAAGGTCATGTGCACGCAAAACCCCCAAATAAAGTTCATTTTCTTGTTCATCTACTGTATAGTGAACACTATTAGTTGTCGTACAGTACATTAATGTACTATGGACATTCAAGTTCGTTTGTTGTCAATACCATTTTCTCATTAATATACGTGTTATGTGGTAATGCTTAGTAGTGATGCCTGAAGATTGTGTTACGAACACTACTATTTTATTTGTGACTTGTGCGTTTTTGACATAATGTATGTACGTTGTCTAGGGCATGTGGTTTGTCACTCCCTCTTTGTTTGATGCACTTTAAATTTATACACTAATAATGGTACTAATATATTTTGTTACCTTATTTAAAATAATTATGTAGGTATGACCACTAAAATTGGCAAGAATATACCTTAACATTACTTATTTCAATCATGAAAAATTTCGTTCATACTAATAAATTAACAATCATATAAAATTGTGCATGGTAATTTAGGCAATAATATATATAATCATATTAATCCAATTTAGGCAACCAAATCTCATTTCAAAAAATAAAAAATCACTCAAATCACTCAATCTTATCTATCATTCCTCTAAATTCGGAATCAATACAAATCAGTATAACATATATCCCAAATTGCAAGCAATTAATCATATTTCTTCACATCCAAAGAATAAAATAATATGCAGCCATAAACGAAAATTTGGCAAGAATATATGCTAAATATACCGAAATGTGAAATGAAAACGACATTGGTCCGTATATTTCCTAAAATCAAATAACGTAATCATATTCCTTACACATAGAAAAAAGGGTGCTGATTTTGCCAAGGCAACAATTACAGTTGCCAAGGCAAAATTAATTACGTCCCTATTTTACCCTTCATCATAATTCCAATTTTATACCCAAAATATTTTAATTTCAGAGTTTCTAATTTAGAAATAAAAATTCCTTTCTTGTGCCTTCGCTTGGAGGCTCAGTGCCCTTCTACATCATCATTCAACTTTTTTCAACCACCGGCATATTTGATTGTTGGCGATCTACCCAGCACCAGTCCTCACCCTCTATCTCCTCTTCGACTGATTTTACACCCCTCGCATCAATCGCCGGTAACTACCCCCGACACCACCACAACTCCCCCGATCAGCGCACATGACGCCGGCCTCAATCGCCGTCCTTGCCATGGTAGATGATTATTACGGTTGAAGAGAGAGAAATGCGAGTAAGAGACTAAGAGAGTTAGAGGACTGAGGAGGGGTAATGATAAGGTGGCGTCCGAGGTGCGTCGTGGTTGTGAGATCTTTAACATTGACCGATCTTGGTGGTGGTGTGGGTGGCGTTGGTGTGGTGGGAATGGGTTGAGCAGGAGAGCATGTGTCGTTTGGTGTGGGAAGGGGGCAAGGGAGGGGGGATGACTGAGGAGATAGAAATTAGGAGAGGATTTTTTTTTTTAAAACTGTAGATTTAATATTCGGCCAAGGGCGAAATAGGGACTTAATTAATTTTGCCTTGGCAACGGTAATAGTTGCCTTGGCAAAATCAACACCCAGAAAAAATCAAATTATGTAATACGTTTGGAGAATTTTAGTTGCCCAGTAACTATGGCTCATGCACAAACGGACCATGCTACACATTATTCTTTTTTTTAATATATATAAATAATTTACTACTTTTAGAACTACTTTAATTTCTTGATTAATTCTTGAATAAATATATCATCCAATCTTAAAGAATTAATGTATAATCTTTCCTACATTTGATCTTCGCCTAATTAACGTATATATGATCCTTAAACTTACCTAATCTATTCATGGAAGCTTGCTTCTTTCATCTTATAAAAAAAAAAATTCACCGATAGTACTTGGTTGAAATGAGAGAGCGACCGATGTTTGGGCTTTCGATGTTTATTTTTGCACACACAACGTGCATCATGTTAAAGCAGTTTTCAAAAGAAAAGGAGATACTGTAAATTTAGAAGAAGAAAAACAAAATAATTACTCACTTTTGACCTTATTCTGCTTACATTATATAATCTCCTAAGTTATTTGCAACGGATGTTATATATTGTATACTACGGGTTAAATAGCCTATACTTACTAACTTATACTGCATGATGATCAAGATTGACCAAATAGTTAAGAAATCAACATATTGGGTTGGGGTGCTGATTTTGCCAAGGCAACAATTACTGTTGCCAAGGCAAAATTAAGTAACTCTCAATTTTACCCTTGTATTTAATATCTTCTCCAAAATTATTTAATAAAAAAAAATCCCTCACCGCCGACGACCTGTTTTCTCTGCCCTATACTCCTATCTCCTTCCATTCCACTGCGTCCTTGCCAACCAACCCCTGCCTGCTGCCCCATCCCCGCCCCGCCACCTCAAGCATCACCATATAGGAAGGATTCCAAGGAGAAGTGGTTGTCCCACCAGAATTCCTCGGCGGAGGTCCTTCATTCGTGTCGAACCAGGTTTGCCGTACGGGCTGGGCTGCATTACGAGTGGGGGGATGTCGTCGACGCTGCTGTGAGATGGTTGTGATGGCGGCGATTGTTTCAGATTCGTGGCAAGGGTTAGAGATTTTGCGGACGCATTGTGGAGTAAGAGAGGGCGGTGATGAAGCCAAGGGACGTGCTCGTCGGTGGAGGGGTCATCGACAAACCGTATGGTGTCGTCAGTGAGGGGCTACATGTGTTTTGCGGGGAGGGGGAGATTGGCGACGGAGGAACGAGAATGAAAATGATGGGTGCTGACGGAGGACGTAATGTGGTTCTATCCGTATTGAACTACAAATATCGCCATGCAAGATTGAGAGAATTATGCAATCTTATATTATACATAACGACTTTCTAAACCAATCTCTCTTATGCGGACGTTACACACTTACACGTTACTTAGATCGAAGAACCAACTCAAACCTATTTGCTCCATGTATATCTACTTAAGATATTAGGAAAATATATAAAAAAAAAAGACAAAAAAAAAACTCTACTGAAACTATAAGCAGTTAAAGTGATACCATTAAATATAGCTAAAAATAAGGAAAGAAATTTTAGTAAAAATGGGCGGAAAATTATATTATACCTCCGGGGGTATATTGCGTTTTTGTACCCCCTCTAATAGAATTGATGAGCAATGAATGCAATTTGACGAGCAAGGATAACTATAGTTCAGCATCCATATATACAACAATCAACTTATATTTTCGATGTTTTGGTTGATATTTATGGTTTTTTACTCATACCGATGAATGCTCGCCATATTCATGTCTGCTCATTGAAATATTAGCTAATGCTCATCGAATATTCATGAATTGCTCATCAAAATGTCTCGAGGGTACAAAAACTGCATATACCCCGGGGGTACGGTATAAGAATTGAAAATGGGCAGTCTAAATGAGCTTGAGTCACCAACGTCGACGGGTGTTATAAATGAGTCATAAGTTGAGACATTTTGATTTCATTTGTTAAATGAGTCAACATGATCAACTCCAGAAATAACTAAACATTTAGGTAAGTCTAGAAAATTCAACCACGAAAATGACATGCTTTGATCCAATTTACACGTAGATAATTACCACTACAATCTAATGACTCTAATTTTTTTTTTATTATTTCAAATTTAGTATTTTGTATTGATAAAGGGTCGGAAAGTAAAATATGGTTGGGTGGAGAAAGATTTAATTGATAAATTATTTAATAGCAGCGTGCAATTAGAGTAAAAAGAGGAAAAAAAAATTATACATCCAATTTACACGTATTCACAAGCATAAGTACAAGGATGAAGAAATTGATTTAATATTCTGTAAACGTATTCTCATTGTGAAATTTAAACTGACGACGTTTTATTCGTGTTTACTAACGTAAAAGTTGGCCATTACCACTAACGTAAGAAAGAGTATATACCTTGAAAAACAATATAACCGATAATCATAAGCAAGAATAATAATAATTTCGTAAATTACAACAATATAACCGAAAATCATTAACAAAAATAGAGCTTTAGGGCAATATAAACATTATAAACTTTAGCACGGGTGTATGGAACTACAGTTGTTTTAATTGTTTTTATTAATGTCCTACCGCCTACGAGTTAAGTGATCAAATTTTAAATTATTAATGAATTTCTCCAATATGAAGGCAATATATAAAGACTTATTTTGTCGCAATTAAGACAGAAAAATGGGCCAGAGCATAAACAATGCAAGTCTAATTCTAATGAAACATTAAAGGGATAAGAAAATATATTAAACAAAGCTAAATTAAATAGGAAATACTCTACATATATACATGTAAGAACATTAATTTTTCCGAAGTTACCCAACTTTGAGATTTGAGTTTAACATGATCCAGTTGCCTTAATTACGAGTAATCATGAATGACATATTTTTATGCCGTATTTTTATTTAATTCAATATGATCACAGTATTTGATGATGTTACCCAGTGTTTCTCCTAAAAAAAGTCTAACATTTGGTGCAGGTAGCGCACTTAATCTCCGACTGTGATATCTCATCGTTAGTTATAATATCGCCCGGTCAACACGGTTGATTTGTCCACAGTAAATCCCGTATACTTTAGTGTGTCAGACACTCAAACCTATTCTAAACACTCAAACTTATTCTAAACAACATTTTATACTTATAGTATTAGTAAGTACTTAAATGAATAGTTGAAAATTAAAACCAATTACAATAAAAATTGTGTTATAACACCCCGTGCAATTTTTGCACGGGTAAAAGAACTAGTTCAAGTTCGTTTGTTGTCAATACCATTTTCTCATTAATATACGTGTTATGTGGTAATGCTTCGTAGTGATGCCTGAAGATTGTGTTACGAACACTACTATTTTATTTGTGACTTGTGCGTTTTTGACATAATGTATGTACGTTGTCTAGGGCATGTGGTTTGTCACTCCCTCTTTGTTTGATGCACTTTAAATTTAGAAAAATGTTATTGACACTCCTTTAGCACTCTCTTATACTCCCACTAACCGAATATTCCTAAATTTACTATGCAATTTCATACTTGTTTTCTAGAGACTCACCAACGTTCTAAACATAGATCGAAGCATTGCTTCCCATTCGAAGCTTTAGTGGCAAAGGAAATTTGCGATTCAAGAACATAAATCTAAGCATGCAATTTCTCAGAGAGTCGATGCTAATAACTTTACGTTACTAAAATTTCATAGCTCATAGTTTATTAGTTTAATCCATACTGGACAACATAGTGGTGTACGGGTCTGACTCCTAGGCTCCTAGCTACCTCAGCTCGTCATACACGCAAATTATATGGTACACCACGGTGTACCATGCCCATGGTGCACCTCCTCACAATAGAGGAGCAGGGACCACACTTAGAATAATTTAAATTATTTTAAGTGTGGTCCCTACTCCTCTATTGTGAGGAGGTGTACCATGGGCATTGTGCACCGTGGTGTATGGTATAAGCACTCCGTCATACATAGTCGCAAATTATATGGTACACCACGGTGTACCATGCCCATGGTGCACCTCCTCACAATAGAGGAGTAGGGACCACACTTAAAATAAAATATTTAATTATTTTAAGTGTGGTCCCTACTCCTCTATTGTGAGGAGGTGCACCATGGGCATGGTACACCGTGGTGCATGGTATAAGCACTCGTTCTTACTTTTTAGTGTAGAATTTGTGCAACCTTTTCTAACTTAGAGGATGAAAAGGGAAACCGCGTCAAGAGACCCGGCACATAAACGTGAGGTTTAGCCAGATAATTGAGCTTCTCTAATGAGTTCGCTTAATCAATACTCCGTGTGTAGACCATCTACTGTAACCTGTAGGCCCGTAGCTGATATATATAGTCTCAGTTTATTAGAAGGAGAAGTAGTGCTAGGGGTGAGCAAAATCGGATATCCGATCCGAACTTACACTTCGGATCGGATATCCGAATCCGAAAATCCGAAAATTTGGTATCCGATATCCGATCCGAATGCAATCGGATATCCGATTTCAATATCCAATGGATATAGGATCGGATATGGCGGATATCGGATATCCAATTTTTTGGTTCTTTTGTTTTACAAACTGTGTTTTGCTGATTCAATTGTATTAAACGTTGAATCTTTTCAATATTTCTTTTAACATTCCAACTAGATAATCAATCTCTACAAATGAATGACGAGATTTAGGATACAAAAGTAGTTTTATATGATGAAAATGTCCAACTCCAACCATACAAAAAAATAATTGAAGGTCTAGTCTAATAAAACCAATGAATAATGGCCATGTTCGGATCGGATCGGATATCCGAATTCTTTCAAACTGATATCCGAATCCGATCCGATATCCGAAAAGTTCGGATACGGATATCCGATCCGAACCGATTTTCGGATCGGTTATCCGAAATTTCGGATCGGTTATCGGATCGGATTTTCGGATTTTCGGATAATCGGATATTTTGCTCAGCCCTAAGAAGTACTGTAGGCCGGTAGCTGTTGAAGAGCATCTTCTTTCAATTTTTTGTACCAAAAAACAAAGACATGATCCTTTGTACAGAAAAAAAAAACAAAAAACAAAGACATGATCCTATCTTGTGACTTATTACTCCGTACTACGTCTATATTTGAAAAAGACATGATCCTATCTTGTGACTTACTACACGTCTATACTAGTTTGCATGCCCGTGCCACGCCCGGGCTATATATTTCTATTGTTTATACTTGTTTTATGAAAAAAAAGGTTGTCTTATCTTTGTTCTAATAAATTCCAATAATGATTATTCTCCATAAATTAGCTAATAATATACTACTCTATGATATTTATTACCATATCCTAATCGATAATTGTATTTAATGCTATTTTTATGTTCTATCCAATTAATGTATGATAATTTATTACCATATCCTAACCGATAATTGTATTTAATGCTGTTTTTATGTTCTATCCAATTAATGTATGCCAAGTGTCCTCCTAAGAAAGACTTGGTTTCAGGTTTTAATATATAGTACTAGTTGGCATGCCCGTGCCACGCCCGGGCTATATATTTCTATTGTTTATACTCGTTTTATATAAACAAATGTTGCCTTATCTTTGCTCTAATAAATTACCATAATGATTGTTTTCCATAAATTAGCTAATAATATTCTATTCTATAATTATTTATTACCATATCCGAACCGATAATTGTATTTAATGCTATTTTTATGTTCTATCCAATTAATGTATGATAATTTATTACCATATCCTAACCGATAATTGTATTTAATG
The DNA here is from genome assembly GCA_963457585.1 of Spergularia bocconei. Taxonomy (NCBI): domain Eukaryota; kingdom Viridiplantae; phylum Streptophyta; class Magnoliopsida; order Caryophyllales; family Caryophyllaceae; genus Spergularia; species Spergularia bocconei. The sequence goes on along the minus strand of OY734942.1, from coordinate 26,643,985 downwards.
CTATTTTTATGTTCTGTCCAATTAATGTGTGCCAAGTGTCGTCGTAGGAAAGACTTGGTTTCAGGTTTTAATATATAGTATTAGATTAGATTTGAAACAGTTTTTATGTGCTTCAAAGTTTTTTGTGCGCCTGTTTCCAAATTCAACATGACTAAGTGTTGTACCGGGTTCAAATGCTCGTACCCCCACCCCCGCAACATTAGCTGCTCCTTTGTACCGAAAAAAAAAAAACAAATTGCTGTGGTTTGCGACCGCCTAATCGATCGCAAGTTCATTGCTTTCTTGTAGTGGGTGACCTTCATTTAGCTGGTTAGGTACCTTTTCCTATACTATGATGTTTAACCCTTTTGAAAATTCAATTCATAACTTTGTGACCAGAATTAATTAAAAAAAAAGTTTATCTGCATTTTAGAATAAATTGAATCGATAAGCGGATAACAATCGAACTCATGTATATTTACAAATGATCAAGATAAAAAATTTAATAAAAAAATCCTATTGTTTCAAATTAAATTATTGTCATTCTGCACTATATATTCATCAATTAAATTCAAGATCTAACCATGGTTAAATTTTTGTATGACTGGCAGTGACCGACGTTAGCAACCCACTTTTGCAGCTTCTCTCTCAACTTTTGCTTTGGTACTCACCAGCTTGGCTACCACCAGTTCACCACCATAATACGACCACAGTCCAAAGCACTATCAACCCCACCGTTAAGAATTCACACACTTGATATTGTCTATAGGGTCCCATCCAACTTGATATCCGTCTCAAATTCAACCCGGCTATGGCTAACTGAATCAAAAGGTTTTTGGTTTGGGACAACTTAATATCAATGAAAACATATTTTTGGCGTACTTATCACTTACCAACGTTATAAGTCCCAATAACAACCTGACTCCAATCTAACCCTCCAATAACTTAATCCGTGCAAGTAAAACCCGACAAGCCAACAAACCCCATGCCAACCCCATTTGGGATCGAAAGCACCACAATTAATCCGACTCGAAACGGACCCCGACATAACCGAGGTTATTTTGGGTTTTTTCCTTACATTTTTCATCATCAGTTACTAAAACTCTCACCCAAAACCTTTCCCCCCTTCATTTCCTCTCTCCTCTCTCTTCACTTCTCCCACACTGCAAATCCCAATTTCAGCGACGACGACGACGACGAATTTCTAGGGTTTTTCCGACGACTTTCAATCAACAAATTTTAGGAGAGAGAAAATCGAATTAAAAAATTACTCATCTTACAATACATCGATTTTCTCCCCCAAATTTTCTAGGGTTTTTCATGTACATTGAAGATTTAATGTCGTATGAATGGAGATTACCTTACTCTATTTCCTATACATCATACCTTTTATTATAGCTTTCATCTGCTGTAAACTCGCCGCCGTGGCCGCCCGATTTCCGCCTTCCTCCTCCTCCGGCGCTCGCAAACGGTCCAAAACGGCGTCGGTTTCGGGCGATTTGACGGATTCTTGTTGCGGCAGTCGTGGTGGTAACTGCGCGTGCAACGGTGTCGTATTGAGGTCTGGTTCTTCGACAACGGTGGCGAACGGTGTCGTTTCGAGTGCGGAAATGCCGGGAGTGGCGGTCGAAAAGCAGGCTGGGGCGTCGATGATGGAGCAATTGGTTCCGGAGATTACGACTCACGCGCTCAGTTATTTGGATTTTCCGAGCCTTTGCCGTCTTTCGATGACTAATTCTCTTATGCGTAAGGCTGCCAATGATGATAATGCCTGGAAAATTCTTTATCGCAAGGTATCTTCTTACATACGTTATCGAATTTCGATTGTGTTTTATTTAAGTTTGATTGTTCATTATACTCGTTGTGTTTGAATTGTTTATGTTTATGCTGTTCTGATGGATTGCTGTATATCTATGCGTTTTTGCAGATTTTTAGTAATTAAATTGCGGTTTAGTGTGAGAGGAGCGTCACGAATCTGCGAATTTTAGTCGTTATGTGTGGAAAATGTGTAATTAGATACTAGGATTTTGTTGGAGTTTGAAATCAAGGTTAGGAATATGCGATTTTTAGTCGTTCTGTGCGGGAAATGTGTAATTAGATACTAGGATTTCGTTGGCGTTTGAAATTAAGGTTAGTTGACAATAATAATCTCCGTGTTCTTGCAGTGTAATTGTGTTAATTTGGGGGCTTTTCATTAGGCGTTGGACAAGGAACCACATAGTAGGGTGATCTAAATGTTTCGTTGTGGTATAAAGGTTTGGATTGAATTCTCCTGGTGCTCAGAGATGTATTGAAAACCCGGTTGATAGTCTCTTTTGGTGAATTGTGAGATACGAAATCTGAAATTTGACTGAAAGTGTAAGCCTTATGGCTTGACTTTTGAGTGTCACGCTGTTAGTATTGGGAACTAATGTACTTAATTTATGCGAAGGATGTAGCTTACGTATATGTTTGAGGGTTGAACAGTGTATGTGTTAGTACTTATTAGTGGTTTTGGGAACTTGTAGCCGTATACTTCATTTTTGACAAGGATGATGTTTGAGGGTTGAACAGTGTGCACGAATGCTAGTACTTATAAATAATTTTGGGGCGGTTGGATGTGTAATGTATGTGATTATATATAGTTAGAACTCATTGAGTGCCGTGTTGTATTGAGCTGTGTTCATGGTATGTTTTGATCTCCAGACATTTTCATAATTTTGCTGTATGTATTGTCTTTCTTGTCGTAGTCTGCTTAAATTCTGCTGCCTTCTGGCAGAATAATTATGATATTGAGTCCTTACTTAACCTCTTTGGGTTTAAGAGGTATGGATTTGTAGAGATCATGGTGCATCTTCTAGGCTGCTCAGTGTTTGCTTGCTAATTTATTTCTGGTTCCACTCTCCTGCGCTATTTTGGTGGATAGTTGGGCTTGGTTTGTGTGCTGTCAGTGTTGAGTTTCTTTTTGTTCTGGTGCCCATAGCATAGTGCCACAGTGGGTCATTACAAATTCAACTGCTATTCTTGTGGCTTGTAAGTGTATTACACCACCGTTTATCTATAATAGTCTCAGTTGTTGGTGATATTTGCTCCTGATATGCTTTGCTGCTATCACTTAAAACCTTATTGCCAAACAATTACTCCTACAACAAGATTGCTGGACTTTATGTAGTGTGCAGCCGTGTAGGTCGAGAAGAGGGTGTTGAGGGAACTACTACTCCCTTTGGACTCCCTTTGGAGGTAATGGAGTACCTTAGTGTGTAGGTGGGTCACTATAACGCCTCCTGTATGGGGTGTATGTTACTGTCACTCCTTCCTCCTCCTTTGTCCATCACCACCACCACCATACCTCACCCACCCATTTATTTTCTGCCTCCATTACACCCTTTTCATATCTCAGGAAGCCACTAGTAGGCTGCAAGATTGGAGAGATTCTCTTGTACTTCTTTTTTTTTTTTTTTTTTTTTTTTTTTTTTTTTTTTCTGGTGGCATTACAAGGATAAACCTATACAATTTCTTTTGGTTAAAATGACCTCTATAGTACACATTGGGCACTGCACCTGACCCATAGATATAAAAGCAGGTCGGTCAAGATAGCCTAATTGAAATGAAGCAGTTCATACATCCCGCATTCCTGCCTTTACGACTAAAAGAGAACGACCCATCTTTTTGCATGGTGGAACAACACTTCTTCATTGAAAGTAGTTCTTACGCCTCTTTTAGGGATTTGAACTCATGATCTCTTGTTTGGTTGAACAACAATCTAACCGCCAGACTGGACCCTTTGGGGTTCGTACCTCCTTGTCGAGTAGCCTTTGTCATTGATTTTATTTCCCTGCCCCGTTCCGTTCCTTTCTCTTCTATTTCACTTTTCGAGGTTACACTAAAATATGAAACATATATATTTTTTCTCTCACCACCCCCTTGCTTTCTTCACTCCCATCTTCTTCCCTCCAGTATTGACTGTTTGATACTTTGAGATGTTAATTTGAGAATTATCCATCATCTAAGTCTTTATATCAACATTGGGACCCGCTCACAAAGTTGCATGAAATTGTTAGTCTACACGAGCTGCTCTATAGTTACGACCTGACTTCTATACCAGACAACAGGAGTTGTTGATACTTTTTAAATCATAGGTCTGTTAATTCAATCGGTCAACGCCCTGGTGCCAATATTCTGTTTGCTTGTATATTACTAGCTCCTCACCCCAAGATCAATTTGGTATTTTGGTGGTTGTCTTAGTGCTAGTATTAGGGTTTTCTACTGGTATTGCATGCTGATAGAAAAGATTACTTATCTGTTATAGAATCACATGCCATAAGAATGCTCCCTGTTTAAGTACATTGGTCCTTTCTGACATAAGTCACTCCTCTTCCAGCTCTAGCTTTGACAAAAAAAATGTCAACAATTATCATTAACTTTATTGTTCTTTGGCCAAGTAATACATAAATGGAAACATTTGTGTGACTTGTCAAGTCATGTTAATGTTCTTGTCTGGCTTTGGATTGTTTAATCTGTCATTCATGTATAATGTTTGCACTTCGAGCTATGAAATTCAGTATCATATAAACACTCGTGTTTCATTCAGTTTACTGTTAGTTGATATGTCCATCTAAATCTGTTGGATACTTTTTGTGTGTCTGAGCTGCAGAAATAAAAGCTAATTATTAACATCATCTTTATGTCTTTACTAAAGATGACATAAGGTAACCAAAAAAAAAAAAAAAAAAAACACTAAAGATGACATAATTTCTAAGGAAACTTGACGGTTTGTGTAAACAATTTTCTTTTCAGGTGTATTGGTAAGGTTTTACCTTAACATACTAGGGTTTTTGTGAATTCAGTTGTCAGTGAATACACAGCAGAAAGTACTTGTTGATTTGCTTTGGGTATGTATTGAGACCTTTATTTTTGGTACTCGAATACTTTCTGCTGCTGCCTTTAAATTGTTATGTGTTAAGCTTCTTGGCTAATGTATGGAAAGTGATTGTTTTAGTTGATGTTAAGTTATTTAGTTGATATCTGTACATCCTATACACAGAATGTCCCTTTGAGTTTGCAGTTTGCTACTCCAACCAGTGGAAATCTCACTAGTTCTGGACTTGATATATTGCTTCACAAGTTTCTAGTCAATCTGTATAGGCCATGTGTCATAGATCAGCAGCTTCAATGTTTAGATGTGCTTATATTTAATTTTGTTGGTTTTAAGGATTTTACTCTGGAACAAGATGCTCTCAGACCAGCTAATGGGTGGAAGGCTTACTATGCAGCTACGAGAGCTATTGTGAATACCAATGCAGAATTTTTTAACATCATCAGAGAAAGGTCTCTTCCAGCTATGGGTCGTTTCTGGCATAATGCAGACTATGTGAAGTGTATTCATGCTTCTGGCGAAATTTTCTCAGGGTATGATGCTCTATGCTTACTGAATTTTATGGAATTAACCTATAAAGGGGATATTCTATGAGCTTAGTGCAATTGTCTAACGCGCGCTCTCTTTCCCCGGACCCTAAGTTGTTGACCTCTTGTTTTCCCACTGTTTGTTGTGTGTGCTTCTGAAAGACTGAAACTACTAATTGGTGTGTAGTGACACGTAGATACGAATTTGCGATGTCCTATAGCTTTTGCTTAACCTTGTCATCTGTAATCTGTTTACATTAGATAAATAAGATACCAAATCATACTGTTTGGCATGGTCTAAAATTTAAGTGATAGTATAGGAGCTGTAGTACCAACCTTTTTTTTGCAGATATGGTGGTAGATTTCGCTAATTCCTACCTGTGTGTTATCTCAAGTTGTAAAAGTCTAATATTTAGTTTCCTCATGTATATTTTTTCACAAGCTATTATTGCTGACAACATATCTCTTCGACTGCTTTTCCTTGAAATCAATAGCCAATTAGCCAAATGTTTAAGAGTATCAGCTATCTTTATTGCCCATAGGGAACAATTTGCCCCATTTTAGTTTAGCTGTTTATTTCTTTCAATTCCTGTTTTCGATCTTTTGAGTTTTATGGATTGAATCTCTACCAAAAGCTGATCGCTGAACCTCTCCTGCTAGGTATACTGCAGTTATGGGTAGCTGGCAAATCGCGTTGAACTGGCAGGCCTGGCAGCAACAAGCTGATGGTGTTCAGGTTCGTGATGTACGAGCTAGGGTTCTGTCCGACATGGCTTGGGTTACTATGAAAACCTATGTTGACGTGGATGCAGGGCCATACAATGTGACCAATGTGTTCGAGTATCATGGGGGCAGGTGGTACATGGTCCATCATCACTGCTCGGTGATGCTGGTTGATGGGGATGGTGGCCAACAGATTGCGCATGCATGAGTAAGGGTAGAAAGGGAGTAAAATAATCATGAACATAGTATTAACTGGGAATAGTACAGCATTATTATCTTTAGCGGGAAATTAATTGGAAAAAAGTATTGCTTTCATTTGAATGATCCATCATTCCATTGTATTTAGTAAATTTACAACCTCAGTTTTGGCTGGTGTGTCGCGTGAGGGGGGATCACCGTAAAATGCCATTGGTGTTTGGCTTTTATCTCATCACCTTGTCTATGATCTCTACTCTCTAGCAAAGCTGTAGAAATTCAGTGTCTCGGAGTGTCGAACCTTCAAAGCGTTGTCAAGGTTTGAGTATGTGCTTGTCAGTCACCTACAGTGCGTCGGAATGGCTGGGTTTCTCTTGCTCTTTGTGATGCAATAAAAACACTTTATTTTTGTCTTTTTTCTTTGACAATGGATGCAACTTTGCAAGTATATCACTGTTGAACCTGAAACGCTCGATGATATGTCTACGCATCTCACATCAAAAGAGAAAAGATTAGCGCGCGGTGGTAACATTATGGCAAGTGGCAACAACAACCATCAAGCGAGTTTTAGTTTCAAGATGGTTTGCGGTCGACTAACTTGAAGTTTTTAATCTTTACAGAGCATTCATATTTTGTGACAACAATTTTTGAATATAACTCGCAACCAATGAAACTTCTTCTTTCAAACCAAAATCATCTTCAGCTTGGACTTAAAAAATGGAAAATTCGGAATTGTTATGCTTCTCGATGTATATGTCGTATCGCGATTATTCGAAGGAAGTTTTTGTTCTATTTCAAATGGAAAAAAATGCAACTGATTTGGATACGCAGTACAACCTATAAATAACGTGAACTTTAAGTATATAACAAAGAGATGGTCCTATGGTCTAGCGGTTAGGACATTGGACTCTGAATCCAGTAACCCGAGTTCAAGTCTCGGTAGGACCTCATTTTTGTTCTTTTTGGTCTTCTTTTTGGTCTTTTATCAAAACCAGTAGGCAGTAGCAACCTCAGCTTAATCCTCAGCCACTGCTCTTAGAGGAGAGAAAGAGAAAGAGAAGCGTAATGATGAAGATTGTTGCATCTTCACCAGCATCATCATCATCTCTCTTCTTCTTCTCTGATCACTTACACAACTCTTCCTCTATACAATTCCCTCAGCTGAGGTTCACTCATAACCAGAAACCCACACTTTTCACCTGTCTTTCTTCCTCAACCTCACCTTCTTCCTCTTCATCTGTTGAGCAAGATTCTTCCCTTGCTAATCCTGATACTGATACTGACAATAACCCTGATGCCCTTCCGTTCAGGTATGCTACTATGTTCTCGCTTCTTTAATCCATGCTGCGATTCATGTTAGCTGACGCCAAATCATTTTGTACTAAAAGCTTACTGTTATTATTGTTGGTGCTGGTAGTAGTGGTGCTTGTAAGGTTGCAAACATCTGAATTTGCCTGTATCCCACAAAATTTAGCAGCTTTAATATTAGCTTCTTTCGGGTTTTTACGGAAGTAGGAGAGTGACAGCACTGCACTGCAGTGGAACATTCATAGATAGTACTGTACTGTGAATGCTTTCAAGTGAATTTAGTGGATGTGAGTCTATATTACGCTCCTCTGGTGGGCTTGAACCTCTGTGCGGGTAGATCCTGTTTCCGCATTCTTTAGTTTTTGTACTGTGGTTGAGGGCTTGAGGCTAATGCTGAGATAATTGTTTTGCCTGAACCCAGAACCTGCTTCCTTCCAAAAAAAAAAAAAAAAAAAGAACCTGCTGAGATTCAAGGATCAAATTATACTACCAGCCTGGGTGGGTCTCGATTAAAGGTCTAAGCGTCGGTAATTGGTAGTTTCAGCAGTCTTGTATTCATCTGTTAGACTGTTAGTTCCTCAATTTGAAGATTATAGTGGTCTACTTGGGTGTCATAAACCTGAAAGCTAATGATGATGTTCAGTTCTTTGGTGTTTGGAGTTTTGGACTCTGGCAAAGCATACACTGAGCGAGCGTATGAATGTTCTTGATAAGGTGACAAAAGTTAAACACTATGTCATGCCACCACCTTTCAGATGTTACAGGAAACAGATTTCTGAGTTCTGACAATCAAATAATCTGCAGGGAAGAAGAATGCATGAATTCAGTGTGTTTCTCACACTGGACTCTATTCCTTTGATATTTGCATTGCAGCTTTAGTTTCCTTGATATTTGCATTGTAGCTTTAGTTTCCTGATGAATGTCATTGATTATATGTAGTGGCTGTAAGGGTTGTGGTAAGGAGCAGATAGAAAGTGGCTGCAATGGTGAAGGCAGGATCCAAGGTGGGATCGCTACCATTCCAGGCTTTGGATGGTGGCCAATAAAGGCTTACAGGCCTTGTCCTGGTTTTCTTGCGTCTGGTGGAAGCTACAGACGGCGTGGGCAAAGCTTGGATGAGGTTGCATTTGGAAGGGGCAAACCAAGAGCTTCTATGGATGATTTTGATGACATGGACCCAAGGTACAGCTAATTTTATTCGCGTTACTCCTATTTTTCCACAAAAGGGCCAGCTTGACTAACTAAACAGCTCGACCTGAACACTCGGCTGAAGCATGTCTTTCTGATAGCTGGTCATCATTGAGCCTTTTGTTTTTGAGCATTTTCAATATTTGGTTCAAACCTGAATCGAAAACACACATTTCAATGTTCCTGAATCCTGAATTCCTGATTAGGCCATACAAGCTTTAAGTATGAGATTTGCCCTGTTAAACTGCTAAAAGAAATGTTCATCATACTTGTGTATCAGACTTGTGTGATTCTGATAAAGCTGCTACTATTTACAGGAAGAAAGGCAAGAACAGAAGGCAATTTAAGAGTTAAAATGATCCTCTGCCAGACTGATAAGTATGCAGATGTTCTGACACGAAGCGACCAAAAGGCTTCATTGAAAATTTTCCATCCGCCCAGTATTGTGAATTTGTGATACTGTATATTTCAATACAGATGCATAGATGTCATAGCTTGACTCTGCTTTTAGCAAAACATATATGGAGAAATCGGTCTCCATAGAAAACTATGAAGTGCCTGTTTTCCATCATTTTGTTTTCCTTATGCTGCATATCGATTTGGCCAAGTACGGGTATCTAAAGTCCTTGATCTCTTCAGAATTCACAAATACCATACAGCGACAAAATGGTATTCATGTAGTCTGTTCTGCTGGGCATGAATCTGATGGTGTTGGTACAAAACATTTGACAATGTTATATCAAAACTCTGGTAGGAAAGTTAAGGAAAAACTGAACAAGAGGTTTCCAAGACCTTTCAAAATTGTTACCTGATACATCCCGGAATCTTATAAACTGATGATACCAGAACTTGTTATTCCAATATATACAAAAGATTTAGAGTTGAAGCAGAGTGAATTTCCATCCTCAATCTACAGTAAAAACCTTACAGGCTACAATGGTTACACCACACTAGTGGCTACCGAACTGCACTTTCCAAATAATGTCAACAGTTCGACTCAATGCCAAAGTTCCTTCCAGTTTGCCGATATCAAAGATTGCACAAATACTGATCTACAGCACAATGAAGAGACAGAAAACCCGTCAGCTCCCTAACTTGAAAGCATCCACAAAGAGGCCTAAGCAAACACCAGCTTTCCAATAGTTGATGAATACAATCAAGGATTGCAGCCTCCCCGTAGATGAAGATTGAGGCCTTCTATACATTAGCATACCGATACCCTCAATGGCTGCAACTACAACACCTGCGACCAAAACATCCCAATCACCCGTCTGACCGAGTATTGTCGCAAGGGCGTTTGCTGTGTAGAACCCTAGTAAGAGAAGGAAAACCTTCATGGGGAAATTTTTCCTGGCAGAATTCAACTTTCCTAGGAGCTGTCTGCCACCAGCAATCACTATCCTGCTAAGTCGCGTTTGCCCTATTCCGGCTGCATCGCCGTTGATATCATCTCCTTGACCACCATTACTGGGAAATCCACCAGTATCTAATGCAAATGCTATTTTCCAACGATGTCTTCTTTCCGTGAAACTGCTGAGATGAGGAAAAAAACCACATCACTTACTCAGGCCACAAATGCATTTATGACTACCATACAAGACAGCAAACACACAGATATATTGTTCTTAGAAAAACAACCATACAGCCATACAGGAATAGCATCAGCATGAGAAGGAGGCAAAACCATAGATATTTTCTAAAGAGATTTATACTCTGTATCAAATACTTCACTGATTAGGGCCAAAAGAGCAACCTAGATGAACAGAAGTTTTCAAACCACACTACCAGCTCGTATAAGGTTTAGTGGTGACTACCGGATTGTATAATGTGCTAAACAAGAAGTTATCACTTCGAGATACTTACATTGGCAAGTACACACCATGGCGTAAAGGAAAATAGGAAACTGAGACAGCAAAGGCCATCTTATTGGTAAAAAAACCCTTTAAAGGCAGAAACAGGAGACATACCATTTACTCTATGTAACACAACCCTTTACAACGGCCATTATAGCACAAAAGGTGAATCAAACTTAGCCTAAAGAGGGGAGACTCTAACCCAGAGCATTTCGTTACCATCAAAAATTTAAGATGTTGTAACCTGTCCAAAAAAAAAAAAGAAAAAAAAAAACTTTTCCCAATACATTAGAAATCTAATGCCTCTCTTGGCATACCAAGATGCACTTGAAGCAAGTTTACTCCATGCACACATAATCTAACCAAGCTTCATCTTATGGCATGGACAACAAATTATACTCAGCTCAAATTTCAGAAGGCTGGGATAGTGGTATGTAACGGAACCCCTTTTTCTAGTCGGTGAACTGAAGAGACCAACGACACTATCACAAAATTAGCCAAAACTACCAAAATTATTCTAGTCAATGAGTGCACACTACTACATTAGATGATTTAAGGTCAAATGGAGAGAGAGGGAGGGGGGGGGGGTTGAGGAACAGACCACCTTCAAAGTCAGTTGAGCTTCACAAACCTGTCATTGAATAAAGATCGTGACTTTAGGCAAGATTTTGGGAGAGCCTGGATAGTATGCAACTTGTTCTGTCGTCCACGAAGTGGCGATGAAGGAAAACAACGGCTCAAGAACATCCCTTTACCAATTACCATCGGCATTGCCTGCAACATCACCCATATTGTTCCAAATTCAACATTTCATAACCCATAAATTTGAAACGAATCACTCCTATTGGGTCTGAATTGGGTTCAGCATATCCTACTCTAATATGTCAACTTTGAAAACCCTGAACAATTAAATGCTGATTGCAAAAGTCCTCAATGAGTTACAGATACCCAACCACAAGAACAACATCATTACCCCAGTGCCTTTAAGCTCCCGACATAAGGGGGGTAGGGGGGGTCGAATGCACGCAAGCCTTACCAGTTACCCCTATTGAAACATAGAGAGGTTGCGCACGGATGACCCAAAATGAAAATTGCTTCGAGAATTGCACCCACTGGGTCATCTGCTTTATTCCATATTATATCTCCAAGGCCAAAGAATAATTAGTCTTTGACTCCATTGGAAATGGAAATAATACAATCAACATTAGACGAGCAAAATGGCACAAGAATGGGGTAAGAATTCTAGACATATGTGGAACCAAATATTTCTTATGCAATTGAAATTACAAATGAGAATAAAGATTATACTATCAAGTATAAGAAATCCAGCCAAAAACAGTCGAATTCAGCAGAAAATTAAAATCAAATCAAAATAAACCCAAATTTATATCAAAACCAAAGTTTTGCACTTCTGCAACAATGTGAGAGGTGGGTCCAAATTACACTAATCAAATCTTAACAAAGATTAAAACTTTCTATCAAACATTACCCTAAAACTATCAGAATTCGAACAAGCTATAATCTTTCAGGTATTTTGTAACTAAATTGAGTAAATTAAAGGGGAATAAAATGAAGAACTTACCTGAGAAAATGAGGGCAGTGATAAAATCATGGCTGTCGGATTTACAAACTGGTGGGCCAACAAAACTACGCCATGGGAGTGTCCTCTGAACAGCGAAAACAAAAGTGGGTCGAAGAGAAAAAAACACAGTTGGTGATGTTTTTTTTTTAACTGTGCTTTGTCTTCCTTTGCTCTTGTGTTTACCTCTCCCTGGTCGGCTGGTCCAATTGTCTTGTGCTCAAGATGTCTCAGTGAGTCTCACCCACTCTAGCTAGCTTCCCTCGTAAAGTCGGTAGATGACGATTTACTTTCAATAGATAGACCCGTCTTCTTCTGTTTAGCAATCACTAGAACTCGTACTTATTACTATCAGTAACTCGTATTTTACATTCTGGGAGCTACGTCTCATTTTCTTATGTAGCTCGTATTATGACACAACTAAGAAAAGTACTTACTAGTATTAATTTAGGAAAATTTGTGGGGAACCACCTTTAACTTTCACCATTTTTTGGGGAACCACCTTATTAAATTTTTGTGGAGAACCACCAAATATAAACAAAATCGAGGGGTAGAACCACCTCCTTACCCTAACCACCAACCCAACACCTCTAACCACCACGCATCACCACCCGCCAACACCAACCACCACCTTAGCCACCCTCGACACCACCAACATGGTCGTCGATCGCCGGTTACCATGCTTGTAGTGGCCGGAAACCGAGAGGAAAAAGAGGATGGAGGGAGAGAGAAAATGGTCGTGGAGGGTGGAGGACATGGAGCCGGGGGAATGTAGTGGTCGGCGACCTCGGCGTAGCCTTGTCGGCGGTGGGTGGTGGCAGCGGCGACAAGAATGTGGTGGCTAGTGGTTGTGAAAGTTGAAGGTGGTTTCCACAGATTTTCCATTAATTTATAATCAGTAACCGAGTGTTACTTAATAAAAGACGATTATCACCTCCCATTCATATAAAACCGGGTAAGCCAAAACTCCGTGAGCTGAGTCTAGAACAATTTAACATCGTTTTTTCTATAAACTCGGTTCACGAAAACAATACGGAGTACTCCCTAAGTCCCTGTGTCGCATTTTTATGTCACCCACACTCCTCCATACTAGTCCAACGTTGCAACTCAGTAGTACTAAGTACTAACACACCAACACTCAGACAAGAAGACAAAAGAACGAGGAGAGAGAGAGAGAAAAGAATGGAGGCGGGAATGGAGGCGAGAATAGAAGAAACGGTGTTAGAAATCCTACGAAACTCCGACATGCAACAGATGACTGAGTACAAGGTTCGCAAACTTGCCGCCGACAAACTCTCCCTCGACCTCTCCGAACCTTCTAGAAAGAAATTCGTCCGCAACGTCGTCGAAACGTTTCTTCAGCAACAAGCTGACGAACAACAACAACAACAACAACCACCGCAGGACGACGCCGCCGTCGAAGGCGGCGAAGTCGACGAAGAAGAGGCGGAAGAGGAGGAGGAGGAGAATAATAAGGGCGGTGACGGCAAAGAGTACGACGACGCCGGCGATCTCATTATTTGCCGAGTTAGTACTCATTCTCTCTGCTAATTAATTAAGTTTAATTAATTATTAATTGATTAAGTTTGATTAAGAGTTGTTTAATTTTGATTTAATTGTGATAATTGAGTTAATTTGGGGATTTTAATTTGAATATTTTATTGTATGATTGAATTGGAGTGGAGTGCTGTTGTTGTTTGCTGGAATTTGATAAACCCTAGTTTTGTCGGTTACAAAGGTTTCAAATTTGGGGTTTTGTTGGCGAAATTTGGTTGATTAGTTGGTGGGAATTTGCATTTGAAGTGTTTAAAGTGTAAAGTTTGTGTCTTTATTACAATTGTTTACATGTAGAGTGTAGCTTAAGAAACAAGTTGATCATGTTCATTCATTTGTAGATTATGAAGTGGGAGTGTGAAGCTTATTTTCGTAGCGGAATCTGTGTTTATTTGGATGTAATTGCGTTCTGCAGTTGTCGGAGAAGCGAAGGGTGACGCTTCAGGAATTTAAAGGGAAGACTTTAGTGTCCATTAGGGAATTTTACAAGAAAGATGGCAAATTTCTTCCGACTTCCAAAGGTATATCCTGCTTACCATGGAAAGTTTACGTTTTTTCAGTGTGTACTTTTAGCTAGATATGAGCTTCTTTTGTGTGCTTCAAGCTGGTGATTTCTTTCTTCGTCTTTGTGTGTTGAATGGAATTTTTGTTGCCAGTTTATGTTGTCGATTTTCACATGTTTGGAGGTCGGGATTCCTTCATTGGTTGGCTGTTGGCGAATTAGGAGAACGCCTACATGTCAATTAAGATTTTGGTTGTGCTAAAATGATATGCGAGAAAGTTAGAGGTTGTTGACATTTTTGCAGCTGTGTAACTAGAAATGATTCTTTTAGTCCGGGTGACATCTTAGGATATCTTAAGCAGGCCTTATCCCTGAGACACCGCATGCTTTACCTGTTTTGTGGATTGAGCCCATTGACATGCCTTCACAAGTTTGATGCTAGACTTCCTAGAGGTATAGTGTGGTTTAGACACCAGTTGCAATGTTAACTTTGATATTTTAAATGGAAACACTTGACCCCTTCCCCTTACACAATGTAGAATTTGGAGATGTTAGGAGATGGGTGTACTAAACTACGAATTATTTTAAGATTGTAATTATTTTAAATGGAGACACTTGACCCCCTCCCCTTTTCATCCATGTACTTTAAGATTGTAGACAAAATCACTAATCATATGAATCACAAAATATAATAATAGAATGTTTCTATTGGCAGTTTGGCGTAATTTAGTTAGATAAAGAAATTTTTGTGGAAGCCCTGAATATTATGGTTTCAATCTTTCAACGTAATATTAGAGCCAAAAATCTATGATAGGTTCCCAAATAGGTAAAAAGAGCCCGCTAGCCTCAAGTGGTGCTGTGTTCAAAGGGGCTTAAAGAACTTCTGCAACATAGGGAACTGGCCCTGACATCCAACAAGTGTACTCTAGTGTTGTCCATGGTAAAGTTATTAAAACATTCTTCTACTATAAAAAATGATGTCAAAATTGGCCAAACCAAAATATAATCCATGATTCTGCCCAAAATTGCCGCAGAACAAAACAGCTCAACTTTTTGTGCAAGGCCCTAGGGGGTACGTCCCAAAATCGACAAAAATACGCTCGCTAGCTTCAAGAGAGACGTGTGCTTAAGGGCTTAAAAATACTTAGAGGAACTAACCCATATCGAACAAAGGAAATCCAAGGTTCTCCATGGTAAACTTTGAAACATGTGTCTAATTTCAAAAAAATTGGTTAAAGTTGGCCAAAACCCGAAGTACATAATCCATGGTTTTTGGCCCAAAATTGCCTATAACAAAAATGGCTCAATTTTTTGTGGCATTTCTTAGGGGTCATATTATGGGTTTTAGCAGAATTTAGAGCCAAAAATCTTAGGAAGTCCCAAAATTGTCAAGAAAATGTTCACGAGTCAACGGGTGACGTGTGCCAAAGGAGCTAAAGAAGTTCCTTAAAAGAGGAATCAGCCCTCATATCCAATAAGGCTGATCCAAAGATGTCCATGGCAAAGTTTTGAGAACATTTGGCTACTCTCAAACCGTGGTCAATATCGGCCGAAATCGAGGTATGTAATCTATTTTTCCCAAATGGTTGGGAAACAAAAACAACTCAAATTTTTGGTACAGCCCCTAGGGATCATATTGGGTATTGGCAACATATTAGAGCTAAACACCTGTGATAGATTGCTAGGTGCCCCGAAGTGGCCAGACCTAGATGCTAACCTCAGTGGATGACATGAGGTGAAGGTGTTTAAAAGATCCCCAAACAGGGACCTGAAAGGGCTTAATAAACTTCCCCAATAGAGGAACTAGCTCTCATATCCAACAAGGGTACTCTAAGGCTGTCCATGGTACAGTTTTGAGGACTTTTGGCTACTTTCAAAAAGAGCAAATATATAGGACCACAACCGAAGTATATAATCCACGGTTTTTGGCCCAATATGGCACCGTAACAAAAATGGCTCAAAATTTACTAGGAGGCCCTAAAGTTCATATAATGTATTTTGGCAAAATATTAGAGCTAAACACCTATTATAGGTGTCCCAAAAAGGTCAAAAGCTTACGATAACCTAACGGGTGATAAGAGATGAAGGGCTTAAAAAGACCCTCAAATGGGGGATTAGGCCCTGAAATTCGCTAAGGTCACTTCAAATAATCCATGGTAATGTTTTGAGAATATTTATATATACTTCTAAAAAAAAGTAACCAAAAAGGCTAGAATTAGACAAAACGAAGGCTATTATCCATGATTTTTGGCACATAAAAGCTCAGGAACGAAAATGGCTAAAAAAAATTGGAAGCCCCTAGGGGTCGTATCAAGTGTCTTGAAAGATTATTAGAGCCAAAAACCTAATGTGAGTCCCAAAATTGTCAACTAACGCACGTTAACCTGTTTAAAGGACATCCTTCATAGAGAAACCAACCCTCATATCCAACAAGGGTACTCCAAAGCTTTCCCATGGTAAAGTTTGAGAACATGTAGTTATTTTCGAAAAAGTGGTCAAAAATGGTTATAATCAAAGTATATAATCCATGACTTTTGGACCATAATGGGCCCAAAACAAAAATGGCTTAAACTTTTAGTGGAAGCACCCAGAGGTATTATTATGGGTTTTAGCAAAGTATTTGAGCAAAACCCCCAGGGCAGGTTCAAATATTGGTGAAAAACGCAGGCTAGAATCAGTGGTTGATGTCTCAATGTCTGATGAAGGGGTTAACGAACCTCCCAAACAGAGGAACTAGCCCTCATATTCAACAAGGTCGGTCACTCGGTCCAAGGCTGGGTTGAAAGAATATTCGCCTACTTTAACAAAATGTGGTCAAACTTGGCGAAAACCGAAGAATGTATATTGAGCCGGGCCCCAAAAATAATCAAATATGCCTGGTGTGACAGAAAAACATAGAATTGATATGATAGTTAGTAACTTGTAATAATTGAGTTATATAGCTGGGGAGTGAACCAGGGCACCAAATTAGTAAACCATAAAGAGCAAACTTTAAAGTACCTTAGAAACTGAAGAAGAAATCAAGATTCCACTTAATGTCAAAGCCTTCAAGCACACCATACATCATAACTCATAAAGACTGCAATTTCCATTGTCGCTTTTCCATTGACACTCCTATTTCTGCCAATTTTTTGATCACCTTCATTGACATATTTTGGGAATGACGTAGTTAACACTTACCGACATCATTCATCTATTTATGAGCTTATAACATGTCCAATGTTTGTTTTCCTGATATCTTTTCAGCATATCTATTTCCCTATATGCTGTCCTGGCTTTACTTTTGCTTGAGATCTACTTCTGTATCTGACATGATAGGCTAGCTGAAAGCATCAGATGCTGTCTGCTTTCAATTTCCACAATTAGAATGGAGAATATAAATATTTGATGGACATCTCGAGCTTGGGTCTCGGTTAAAAACCCGTCCAGTGTGGTGTAGGGATTAGTAGTTAGTAGTTTAGTATGGCATTCAGCATGCAACTAGGGCAATATATTGTTTAGTGGTGATAAGAGGCTGAAGGGTCAAATATTGTGGGTTCTGTGTTGTGTGCTTCAAATTGAGCATTTTGATGGGGCAGGAAGTTAGTGTAGATTCTTTGATGTGCATATTAATCCAAAACCTTACCTTGGCTCAGATGTGTTGTCGGAATCGGTATAGTAGAGCATGTAAATCTTCCTACCTTTAATTTGATGGATATAACGTTGGGTTTCTACATTCCAATGAATGGATATCAACATTTTGATGAAAAGTACTATGAAATGTTTCAAGTCTCAACAACAAAATGTTGCTTACTCTCTTAGGTCTAGTTTGTTTTTCTTTTGCCCAAACTGTCTGGTTTTTATACTAACATAAATTACTTACTTTGATTAGACAATGTAAATTGAACTGCCTTTTTGGATGTCACAGCAGCATACAGGGATCTCAAAACCTTTTTAAATTGATGCTTTCTTTTTTATTGTTTATTAGTCTTCAGAAGAGGTATATTTGATGTTCCCACACCTCTAAAATGGCTGATTGTGCTTCGTACTATATTTGGGCCTACTTACAGGTATCAGCTTAACCACTGAGCAGTGGTCATCCTTCAAGAAGAATGTGCCTGCGATTGAGCAAGCTATTAAGAAAATGGAGGACAGTTTGTACTAAGGTTCTTGTCTGGTGGCCTTTCAAAACACTCGGTGAGTTCATATTATGGTATTGCGCTAGCGTTTACCTTTGTGTTGAAGATTCAATGCTTTCTCAGCCTGGTCCTCGGATTTTGGTGTAGTTATATATACCTCTGGGCTGACCTGATCTTACTGTAAAGACATGCTGTGTCAAAATACTAAAATGTGCGTAATGTAGATGATTATTGTCCAAATCTTGGTTCTCTTCTCATGTTTTTTTGAATCATGTATGATGTATACTTTGAAATTGTACTCTGGAGTCCCATAGCCATCTCACAAAATAAGAAATCCCGGTGTTTTCAAATATTGAGTTCAGTTACTATGTGATATAGATCTTGCTTTTATTCGTCATAAACTATAACAAGCACCATTGGTCCGAGTACATAGTTATAGTCTTATAGACATATAGTCACATAGGGTACACCGTACAGGCTCTTGGATTATGCTGATATAATTGACATGATTATCCGAACTTCGTATACACGCATTTTTCTTCATGTGCTAATATACCAATTATCTTAGGATGAAGAGAATATTACTACATTTTCTCAAGCCTATACAATAGAGTATATCCTTAGCTTCATTTATTCTTGCAAGTATACATCGTATCGACGTAAGAAAATGTTGTCCTTTTGTTGCAAAACCATACCTCGGGATCAAATTCAAAATCCGCCGAACTACCAAGTTTCCTTCAAAATTAAACAACTACCCTGTTCCCCAACGGTCCATTTTAATTAAATTTTCCTGTGCTGATATAATATTCTAAATTATTTTGACACCCCAATCTTCCCCAACAATAACCCTTAATTTAAGTTTCCAGATTCTCTATCTTCCCTCGGATTTCTCACTTCCCCGTGACTCCCCAGTTGCAGTTTCCCAACTGTTATATATATCCCACCATTTCTTCTTGCTTTTCAAACCACATAAGTAAGCTTACTATATTAGTCAAAACTACAAAAAGATATGGGTAACTGTTCTCAAAAAAGCTCAGCAGCAACTGAAAAAGTTCAGAGCTTTGTCCGGATAATGACGGATACGGGCAGGGTTGTCGAGCATCAAGGGCCGAAGATAGCCCGGGAAGTCCTCGATGACTTTCCGGGATATGGCATTTACCAGAGGGGTCAGCTTTCGCTACCTTTGTTTGAGGATGAGTTGCTGTGTAATGGTCAGGTTTACTATCTCTTGCCGTTTGGGGTGGCTAATAGTAACATAACCTCCCCAGTGGTGCCGAAAAGTGGTTCTTTGAGCTTTAGGAAGGATCAGAGCTCGTCTCTCGAGGTTCTGCCCTCGAGTGGAGACGGAGTGTGGAGGGTGAAAATGGCGATTGATAGCCGGGAGCTGGAGGAAATGTTGTCTGAGAATGCTGAGGCTTTGATACAGATGATGAGGTCTGCGGCGAGGTCGTCCGCAAAGTCTCCGGGGAGGAACCTTGGGCGGAGGACAATAGGTTTGATTTCAAGTGGGTTCAAGAGTCCAGCATCTGGCAGACTCACTGCTTGCTAAATGAAGTACTCCCTCCATTTCAAAATATATGACGTTTTCGAGTTACGAGACACTTCTTTGACCTTCGATATCTCTCAAAATATAAGGGTAAAAATTATGAAATTATGATCATGTGAAAGTATATTTCATAACGAATCCAATGGTATACTTTTTATAATTTTTGACAAGATATTTTTTCATGAAATTGAAAGTCAAAACTTGTCTCGTAACTTGAAAACGTCATATAATTTGGCATGGAGGGAGTAATACTTAACAGCAAATGGGAATGTTCTCTTTCTATTATTAGCCTTGTTTTTATGTGTTATTATGTGCTGTACTGGACTGCTGATCAATGATCATAGTGTATATATTGAAACAACTTGGCCAAGTATGCATGAACTTCACCTTTTCCTGGCTCACGGATTGCCCACGCACAGTTGCGACACTTCCAACTTGCGACCTCGAGGAATTGTCTCTAGTAAATACGACCTATTGGTGACACATTCTGATTAACATAAACGAAATTTGCAGAAAACTTATTTATTTACTCGAGATGTTTTTGAAAAACCATTTCAGTGTACAACGATGTATTTAAATTAAGACTCGTGTAAATAAACCGAGTCTAATAATAACATCTAGTAAATGAAAACTATAGGACAAATTCTAGTGACACAAAGGACAATGAGCCAGCCCATTTTCATTACAATTGGGGCACCTTTCCTTGTCATCTCCAACAATCACCTTGCAGCTCCCTCCACATTCCAAACAAGGCACAAATCTAGCACCACCACACCCTTCACACCCTAGCCACCCAACTCCCCTCTCGACTTTAGCCCAACTCAGTATCCTCCCGAGTCGGCCCGTCTCATTCAGCTCAACCACCTCGTCCACCCCTCCCAAGTATCTCCCTTTAATAAACAACCTCGGAACAGCCACTGGCCCATCCTCTCCAATCACACCCCGTAGCTCGGCTAAGAACTCACTGTGTAACGACACATCTCGTTCATCAAACACGACTCTATGATTTTCGAGAATCGCCCTTAACCAGTTACAAGCCTCGAACGTCCTACGAACCCCTCCCAACGACGTCGTATAAAGCACAACTAAATCGGCGCCACGTGGAGGACACTTCTCGGGAAAATCGGTTAGCGGGTCCCGCTTACTCTTCATTATCCTATCAAACGCTGCCTCCTTTCCTTCTTTCCCTCTCTCCTCCCTGTCCCTCTGTATAAACGGATTTGCCTTCAGTTTCCCGCCACCCGGCCCGCCCGAGTCACCACCATGACTCGGTGTCGACTCATCCCGAGTTGACTCGGACCGAGCTGACTCAGTCTTCCTCAGCCGACCCACCAGCTTCTTGGCCTCAGACTCCCCCAACTCGGACATGTCCTGAGTCGACTCGGCTTTCTTCAACCGAGTCAGCGGCGCACTCCCCTCCTCCTTCTTCGGCCGCTCCAAATCAGCCAGCGTGTGGAAGGAGAAGCTCTTTCTCCGCGGTTTCCGGGACGGGTTGGTATCCATGCCTGATGTCGGGTCCGGGTCGGGCTTCTGGTCTGCTGGTGCGGACTTCTTGAGAACCTCCAAGGCCTTGCTGGCTTCCTCCCACGTGCCAGGCTCCTTCTCCATAGTATCGAGCTTCTCTAGAAGAGGAGGTGGCACGTGCGAGGGTTTTTGTTCGTTTTCCAAGTGTGTAATGTTGTCTTGCTTAAGCCACGGCTCTTCTACGGCGTTAATGTCGAATACGGCGAAGCTCGACGGTGGTGGACGGTAGAGGTCATACGGCGTCGTAGCATCAATTTTCTTAGACGTGGCACAACCCATTATATCGTTAGTTAATAACTCGTAACGAGTTAACGGGATTTACAAACCCTCGGAAAGTTGAAAATGAAATCCAAACTAAATCAAATGGTGTAAACAGATACTAATGCACTCGTATTCGTTTGAGAGTTTATTTACTATGGATTATGCATGGGACTATGGAAGAATGGAAGATGATGGTTAGCTTATCCTAGAAGATGAAAGTTGTTATACGTGCATAGGAGGGTGTGGGCGTAGGATGAATGGTTATGAAATAGCCAAGTATATACTCCGTAGATATGTTTTGGACTTGAATAATTGTGTACAAGAAGTATGTGTTCGGTGTGTTAAACTCTAATAATCCTCAACCCCAAATAATGATAAGGATATATATGTGCGTGGGGGTCCATTAATATTGTCCAAGGAAGAGTTTAGTCGGGGTTTTGTAGTGTTTAGTGGTGGTGTGTGCAGCAGTCAAGCTTTGTGTTTAGTGGTGGTGTGTGAAATTTGAGGTAGTACTTGGTTCCAAATGGTTCGAACTTCACCATCAATGCATGCATATGATATAAGCCAAGAGTGTTAGAGAATAGACTGTTGTTAGTTAATTGTTGATCCCATCAATTTAGATGATATCGAGTTGCGATGGGTGTGCTAGCCTGCTTGGTAATGTACCATTCATTATCGTCTGACTATATACAAAGGACTTGAGTTTTCTTCCGAAAATGCGAGAACCTCCATCATTTTCGGATAATTGCGCTCACATTCATGTAGGCCAATTATACTACGACCAAATAAGATCGTCATTTATTTATAAGATTGGTCAAGAGCAAAAGATTAATAGGATTTAAGATCATAATCTGTTTGTTAAATCGATTATTGGGAAATCGAAATTTTAAAAAAAAAATTACACAAAGGGCCCAACCGGGTTCGAACCGGTGACCTCTTGATCTGCAGTCAAATGCTCTACCACTGAGCTATGGACCCCTTAGTTGATTATTAGTTTTATATTTACTTATTTGGCCAACAAAATAAAGCCAGCCCAGCCCAAGTATGAATCTACAACCGAGCCGAAGCCCAAAGATCAAAGATTGCGATTAAAACACACGTTTTGCCGGTTTTGGCACGATGATACTCCGTAATTGATAAAACACGATTATTGTGATTAATCAACATTTTTTTTCTTTTCCTTTCAGAAAAAACACTTCTTTTATTCATTTTCTTTTTCTTTTTTACTTTTGGGTAAACATCTTTGGGATTTTAATACATTCTTTTCATTTACAAGAATTTTGACCGAGGATCAAAATTCGAGTGATCAGATGTTAATCTGACCACGACTCCACGAGATGTGCGACCGTAGTGTCATTCCGTCCAACATGTGAAGAAAGAGGTAAATTCGGCTGACTAGATATCTAGATGTTAATCTGAACAAGTCGTTACGGTAGGTGCAGGTAGTTGATTGTTCAACCACTTCCAGAATACAACCTATGACTTCCTCCTGAACTTACAAACATGTGACTCTACGGTTGTGAATTAGTAAGCGTACATAGCAAGTTCGGTCAAAGTCAGCTCAAGCTCAACCTGAAGCGTTCTGACCAATTCAAGTTAATTCAAGATCGAATAGACTAAATCAAGTCCAGTTGGTGCACCATATTTTTCAAGTAGACTGTCAAGCCCGAGCATGAATCATTTTAGGCTACACACGCTTTCATAAGAGAGCTCGGGATCAAATCGACCACTTAAAGCCTAAAGTCTACCACGAGTACTCAGTTGAAACGAACTAGCACTGCACCATCAACGCAAACAAGACCTCTCGGAATGAGTTATTTTGGAACCTCTTCATCATTTTTATATGATATAAATAAGTCATACAAACCTTAATATTAACAAGATGGCACATCTTCCGCCAACTTTACAAAAATTATTATTACAAACCATGTTTATGTGTAGAACACTAGTATTTTGTTGTGTATATTTTGTAGGGGTACTTTGTATTTCCCTTCTGTTGTTAAACTCTTGATACAGTACCAAATTTCAGCAGCACTGCCGGCACTATCTAAGTATATCATTCTCTGACGGTGTTTTCGTCTGTTTTGGGTTATTATATGCTTGTACTCTTCAGTTGTGTTTACTTGGTCTCGTCGAAAATATCCAGAAGTGAAAGAGCCTGCGAAAACAGCACAAAGATATACAATATAAGATTACAAGTACTGATAGAGATGCTGATATTAGGATAACTGTAGGAGCAAGATCTTCTATGTACTTACCTCAGGTACGCTCAACTCAAGGCGGAACTTAGGGCCGTCATAGTGGTGAAGGATTGGCCTGAAAGCATCCTCATCCATCGGCTCACAGATCTTCCTAGTGTGGACTCTCACCTACAAGCAATACAAATGGTAAATGCAGGCTCGGAAAAAAGAAGTGAATACAGCATGAAGTCCTAAAATGATAGCACTACAGATCCTCTATGTGCACCTTTGACAGGCATCCACAATTGATCATGCAAAGCTATCCTGACAAAGTACCTAATCTAACTATTATGTTTGACAGATCGCTGGTCGGTCGTGTCTCACAATTAAAAAACCTGCTGCAAGGGGGGTGATAGACATAACTATGTTCACAATTTGGCTAAGTTGCACCTGATATCTTTTTATATTATCAATCTTATCTTGTCATCCAACAAAAACATTTGTCTCTTCGGTTTATAGTTACAGACTTGCAGTGACAGAAACCGTCCAGGCTATAACAATTCTGCTTTAGAAAACAAGTCTTAGCCTTTAAGTTGAAGCAAAACACTGAAGCACATACCACAACTATTCACAGTATTTCAGGAGAACATAACTGTTCCAGTTATCCTCATAAAGCACAAGTAAAATATCACACTAAGAAGAGAAATGGATGGTAGCCAACCTGAGCAGGAAATCGCGATTCACCAGGATTCTTTTTGTCCTCCCAGGCCATTGGATCAATGTTAGTTCCACCAAAACTGGAAGCCTGGATAAAAATAACATACATTATTAAATTTTGATTGACAAACCCAAACACACACGATTCAATTACTCAATAACCAGTAAACAAAAGGTCATTTTCTTAGGAAAAATCCACAAGGACTCGGTAACCATCAGGTCGTAACCTACCACGAATGTAATCTATAGATTTATGCGTAAATTACAGACTAACCTCATATATGCCATGGAGCTGGTGAGTGGAGTAGTTGTAGAGGAAAAGAGGTAACCCTGGGGTTATCTGCCTCACAGAATCACGATAACGTGGCGGCAAACCTGAAAAATTAATCAAACACAATCACTATCTAGCTAGATGCCAATCCACTTAGTACGAATTAGGAACCTCGTTCTATGATCATATAACCTAAATCACATGTCCACCAATGCTAAATTAATAAAATACAGCTACTCAACATCAGACCAACTATTTTGAAAATGTAAAAAACATGATCTGTCTCATATTATAATGTCTCCACAACCAAATTCCAATGATATGACTGACCAGCACAAGTGAACTGTTAACCAGTTAACCTGTGACCATCCTACAGCAAACCACATAGTCTGATCCTCAAATCAGAGAATACCATTTGAGACATCATAGTACATATATTTAAGTATTATCCAAAAAAAAGGGTATTGTAACCTAACAATCTTCTTGTTGCTGTAGTAGCCAAAAAAAGACCTGGACAACTCTTTGTTGAATACCCACATAACCAAAACTTAGAAAGTTCTGTTCTTTTTTCTCAAATAAGCTGAGAGTATGACAATTCATAAAGTATATTTCATACAAGAAAGCCTTAGTCCCAAAATGATTTGGGATCGACTAACATGATTCGTCATTTGGAATTGTAACGAGTAAGCCATCAAAGGCTACTCATTGTTGCAGACAAACATCATATATTGCATAGATTCAAGTATGACTAAGTGCAGAAATCACACATGTAAACCCTAAACTAATAACATCATGTCTAATTCTAACACAAATCAAAAAGCTGTGTTCTTTCTTTCATTCAAGCTGAGATTATAACAACTGATCACACACATCAAATTCCCCAATTACCAACATGCTTCATTAATCACAAAACAATCTTCACAAATCAAACCATCCAATCAAAACACACCATATTAAACATAATTAAGACTATAATTATCATCACAATTCTGATTAACTAAAGAACAATTAGACAAAAAAAAGAGGAAATATATAAAAATCATACCAAAAAGCTGTCTCTTTAAGTTCTCCTCCATAGTATCATTGTTGCAGACAAAGATATAACCACCAACAGTCTCATTTCTTGGGAGTGATTCTGAAGCTGGCAAAGTTTTAAACCTCTTATCACTCTTAATCTCCCCATTATTATTATCATTATTATTATGGTTAATCTTCTCCTTATTATAATTATTGTGATTATAATTCTCTCTTTTCACCTCCTTATTCTTCTTCCCATGCTTCCCTCCAAAAATCATCCCATGCTCATCCTCCCTCTTCAAAAAAGACTCATTCTTGTGCCCTTTATACCCCAAATTCATATTATTATTGTTAATATTATAATTAAAATTATTATTGTTATTCACAGAATTAACATTAACATTAACACCACCTTTTGAATTTGAATAAACCCCTTTGTTAAACCCACCATTCAAGTTCATACCCGACCCATAACCCGACCCGAAACCCGACCCGATCTTCCATGCATCATTGTTGAAGTCAGCGTTGACTGGAGAAGGAGAAGGAGAAGGTGGGGTGACACTCATGTTCATGTTGATGTTTTTGTTGACGAAACTACCCTTGTCGGAGGAAACACCACCACCAACAGTTATATCGAAATTCCGGCGATCTTCCGGCTTCTTTCCACCACAAGAGTTGACGCTCCATATGGAATCGTTAAGAGAAAGATTAGCCAAGTTAGAAGAGTGAAGACGAAGCTGATCACTAAACTGCCAGAAAGACTGCTGGTTGCTCTCCATGTGTTCGACGAAATGCCTCACTGAAAAACCTCGGAATTACAGAAAACTAAAATCTGGGTATTGTTTATCGTTGAATTGGGTTGTGAAATCTGTACTTTTTTTTCTGGGTTGGGGAGAGATTAGAGCAGGGGTGAAGCGTGAAGTATATATAAAAGTGGGTGAAAAAGAGGAAAGTTCAAGGAAAAAGGGTGGAGAAGGAGAGAGAAAATGAAATGACGCGGGGGGGTGGCGTGTAAAGATGTCAAAGGTGGAGGGAACTGTAGTTAACATGTACGAGTACTACTCAGATTGGTGGTGTTACATAATTCTCACTAATTATAAATTGACATGTAAGACTGAGTGAGTAAGACTAAAGATATTGTTTGAATTGTTATTACTCTAGGTTGAAATTTTAGATAATGTCACATTGGAAAGCGTCATTTTAGGGTTCTTGTTCAATTAAATTACGGAGTAAGTGATTGGATAATATCATTTCTAGTTAAATTAATAAGAATGGAGAAGTTGTATTAACTTTGATATGTGGATTCACTTATTGATTTCGGTATTTATCGATTACTTCGAGTGATGTTAAGCTTGAAAACAAACATCCCAGTATCCGATCCACATATAAATAAACCAAACTTTTGTTTGAATGGTGTTAACGGCACAATGGTACGTCAAAATCGATCATCACAATAACCATCTTAATAGATTATACGAATTACCGAGTTTGACTTGCTTATTTATACAGTAGATGACTGGCCTGGTAACGCAGTAATTTGTATTTACAACCGTCAAAGGAAGATATGTCCTCACTAAATTAATAGGCGTATATTCGTATAAGTTCAATAATCTAGAACAAATCTACTTAAGAGCACTAAATCCTTCTATTCTTTGCTCTTTTTTTAGCACTAAATCGTCCGATAAAATGCGAAGATTATTCAGAATTACAATTACAAGTTCTATATTTTAGTTATCGAATTATAGTATTTAGCAGTTCTATCCTAATACTCGTAATCTCGTATACTAGTAGTATTAGATAATTAGGTGAGCAATGAGGGTGATGGCGGCAGTATGAATATAGTGAAAGTGAGTGTTTTCTAGAAGATGGACTAAGTCTCGATGTGGTGTGTTTTTATTCTACGATGTTCGGTGAGTTCACATTGAATTTGTGATATTAAAATTGTGTCTTGAAACTTTATTTGTTGTGAACCTTTAACTTAGCTGCTAAGGAGAGCAAAGTGTATGCCAAGACTGAAGACGTGTGAGTTGTGCTAACAATAAGTTCTTACATGTGTATGGCTCTTACGTATGACTCTGACCTGCCCATCAGGTTGTTGCTAGTGCTTTGAGTATCATCATCCTTATGTCTTTATTAGCTCAGTTGTGTCCAGATTTCAGACACATGTATCTCTTTGGTTTGCTCAGGTTTTGATGCTCACAAGATGAAGGCATTCATTCGGTTCGGCGATGAGTTAGGTGATACTCTGGTTAGCAAGGTCACAAGCAAGATGAAAAAATAATTCGGATTTTGACATTTTGTGTAGTCCGGCTTTCACGAGCGTATTTAGCAAGTTGTGACAAACTAAACTTTAATTTCGTAAGAACATCAAACATCGAAACTGTTACGAGAGCGAAGTTAGGATTGGAAATTGAAATCAACAAAAATGAATATGGTTGGTGCCTTGATGGGAGGGGACTCAGGCAATGAAGATCCTCTGTCCCATATTGTGTGTCACTCCCTGTACCCCTCCAATCAGAATTTAAGAAATCATTAAATATAAAAATTAAATTGCATTTCTTAAGGTTATAATATGGATTTCCTAAATTCTGATTGGAGGAGTACAGAGAGTGGCACACAATATGGGACAGAGGATCCTTATTGGGACTCAGGGGAGCATCGATGTACCGATCGGTTTGCTTCAATTTGGTATGCAGGAAACGAGATTCGGTCCTTTAGTTCCTGGCCCATGGGCTTGATTTCAGTGTGGGCTATTTCGGATGCCAAACAGAGTACGGTAAATGGGCCTGGGATACCTTCTTAGGCCTTTTTCTCGTAACGTTTTCGGCCTGTTTCCTCTGATCTGAATCTCTGATGCCTGCATACTACAGAAGTACAGATACATCAAACATGCAGAATATACTGTCATTCTGTGACAGCTTCCATAATTTCATTCCCAGGCGATTCCGAACACGAGAATGACTTATGAATCATCGAGCTCCGGAGTCCGGGCTGCGTTGTTAACTTGTATGGAAATTTAATATACTCACATTCACTCTAGGTAAAACACAAAGTTATGTATAAATAAGATGTTAGTTGTTGTAAAGATTGTTGGGTGAAAATTTGTCCTACTAATTGGTATTCTTCGTACTTATCAAATGCATTTTGAGTTATTGAGTCAAGACATGACCCGTATGTTACTATTGATATATACTAGTTTGCATGCCCATGTCACGCTCGGGACATCTATTTATATTTTTTGTTTATACTTGTTTGATAAACGATGTAGGTTTATTTTGTTCTAATATTATTATTACCATAAATTAGCTAACCAACATAGCATTATCTGTCACATCTCATATAACCACAATTATTATTTACCATAATTATTATTTCCCATAAATTAGCTAATAATATACCATATGATGATTTATTACCACATATCGTAACCAATAATTGTATTTAATTATACTTTTATGTTCTATCCAATTAATGTTTGTCAAGTGTCATTTTTCTGTTATGATGAGTGAGCTCTTTTTTACTAGGCTCGTTTCACCGCGAGACTGTCATGCACAAGAGAGTTACTCTACATTGAGTCATGAACCACTGTATCGCTGAAAGATTTGGAACTGAAGGCCAAAGGCCCAGCATCAAACTATCAAAGTATAAATGATCCATTTCAAGTAAACAAGTTGAGTTCCGCCCACTCGAATTTTGTCAAAGCCCATTTTGTTAGTTGGCAACGGCCAACGGGTTCTTGAGCAAGCAGAACACTTTACCGTGAAGCTACGGTTACATTGGACGATTAGATCATTGTTTTCTACAGAAAGCATGTCATGTAATACTTGGTACGTTGGTATACGTTCTATGTCAAATCGAGCCCCTGGGTAACAAAATCATCTAAATTATTATACTACTCCGATCCTGTCACGCTAGCGAATTCTGACTATGTATGGAGTATGTGCCGGTTATCTCATCTAATTTCTCTAGCGTAATTGAACCGTAGCTTTTACATATTGATCATATGAACTCGCAAAATAAACCAATGGATGGAAGAAAGATTAAGCATCAGATTCATACCTCACTGTTCACCTAAGAACTTGATTAAATTAATTAACACTTATCTCCTTTTCAATATGATATAAGATAAAATAATCCCTTTAAATTATGCCAAGTTGTAGTACATAGCTTTGTTTTATGCTGGAATCATAGTGGATATGCTAATGTAAATAATGCAACAATACACGACCGACGTCAATCTTGTAGCTCAAGTGTTTGGTTTTGGCTTGAGTTACTGTACAACAATATCGTAGCCGGTAAATGAAAATACAATAAGCATGTTGTAAATGTCTCCTTTCTTCTTTATTTCGCAATGAAGTTTAGGTATAAAGTTTAAACAATAAGCTCATATTAACACGATGACATACGATTTTAGATCATAAACCTTTGATTGGTTCCGCGTAAATCGTCTAGCTAGTAGAACAAATTAATAAGACTTGGAGAATAATAATCAAATTAGTCAATTAATACTGCTTTGTTCTTAATTCTGATAACACCAAGAAGTCACCATCGAAGTCGATTTTGTATCTAACTTAAAGAGTAGAAAAATGTCCTAAGATTAGGGAATGATGATGAATATGCCAACAAGGTCAGAGTCTGCTTTGATTTTTTTTATATTAAGTTATAGATTTGCTACCTTGACTAATTACTGTTTTGTTCAAATTGCTGATGAATATTGTGACATTGTGTGCAATTTAGGTTTCATAGTCATTACGATTGCTATTGAGAGATACTGAATGGAACGAGCTGGTTTCGTCCTTCCCCCCTTTTCAAGTGTCACATTTTATTATTTTAAATGGCGGGTCTCGAAAAGTCGAGCCTTTATAAATTACATTTTCGTGTTTTTTTTTTTTTGAAGTTTAATTCACGTGTCAGTAATAGAAACCATGAACAATCAACTTAATTTGCGGGAAGAACCATTATGTAACTTCATCCACTCGCTTGTTATTTCAGGCAAAAAGAAGATTGTCAAATAATTGCGAAAGATCTGACTTGAAATGAGTTAACTTACCAGCTGATTAACGGATCTACTCGGGTAAAAATTGAAGAAAAAGGCTCAAGGGTCAAGGAAGAAAACTTTAATTAGAAGATACCAAGCTATGGAGGGAGAGGTTTGTTTTGCACCACTTAAGAGGGACCAAATTTCCACTTAACCTAACTCCACGCAAAATTAAAAATCAAATTATATTAGTAACACTATCAAACACACACTTCACTAGCTAAGTTAATAATCTTCAAAATAATGATTCCAAAATGCCCATGATTGTCTTCACATGGATTCCATACTTATTCAATTTTATGCCGTGCAATCCCTGAGAAATAAACTAATCACGATCGTACTCCATTATTCCTGGTTTGTCTTATGACTAATTTAATTTAATTTAATTTAATTTAATTCAATGAATAAAACTTTAACTTGAAGGCAAAAACCTTAATAATGCTGAAACCTAGGAGAGTGCTAATTAATTACTGATTAACTTAGTAATGTTCCAACTTGGGGTGTTTCTGATTCGTAGCCTCGTAGGTCAAGGACCAAGTGCATCAACCATAGGAAACCAACAGTCCAACACCAACCGTATTGCTCTCCACGTGGGTGTCCCCCTCTTTTTTCGTTTCTTTTCGCCTTCTCATCTTCCCTTCCATCATCATTAAAGAGTTCACTCAACTGAATAATAAACGTCTAAATTTACCTCAACGCAAGAAAGTAGTAACATCAAACAGTAGATTTTAATTTCGAGAACTCTATGCTGTATTAAACTTTGGAAGCAATGAAAAAGAAGTTTATAGTCAAACTTATGACGTGGATACGATACCTAATTGCCTATCAGAGATCTATTTCTTATGAACGACTTGTAATACTTCCTCAAGACATGTTTAACGTTTGTTTGGATCAATTGACATATATACTCTCTTTAGAATGTAGAGGATGATGAACAACTTATATTTCATATAAGACTAGTATAAGTTTTAGAGCCTACTTTCGAATATGTGAAGTACTTAAATATGTGAATTTATAGAGTGATCTTTAACTCAATTAAGGTCCATAATAACCACATCAAACTAGCTAATTCCAATTATTAGTAATTAAGCAAAATTATCTTAGAGGGGAGGGGGAGGGACCACATGAGACACCCTTGAAACGTTTTTATAGGGAACAAGACATGAAACATAAAGTTGACACACACCAATAATACACGTAGCATCTTCCATTGATTCTAAATATGACGAATTTTGGCATTTTTTCATCCAGGAATTTGATGATAATTTGGCAATGCGCGCGCTTTATTCCTGCTTAACAAGGTTTAATTCATTTAAAGTTTTGAATTTGAGAAGTAATTAAAATAGGGTATATTTAAATCGACTACTCTCTATCTAAGAATATAGAGTCGTAAATTATGTGGATCTGAGCTGCATATTATGGTGGTATAATACTTATCGGAATTTTTTTTAATAAAGACTAATGTAAGCATATGAAATTGATAATTCATGTCTAATCAGGAGAAACAGGGAGCTTGACTCTTCTAAATGGGCAAGGGTCATTGTAGTTAATGTAGTATACTAATCACCATTAATAAATGCACAAAGCATGATTAGTTAAATAAAAATAATAATTTAACAGGTGTCGATAGCTAAAGTGGGTGATAAGAAATCTACTTCCAAACCTAATTATGCAAGACCAGACAGACAATTCACGTAACACATTAGTGATTGGTTTCTCCTTAATTCTCTATCTAATCCCCTGCTAATAAAGACCCTTAATTAGGGCCTAGCTACGATAATATGCTTAGCTTAGGTTATCCACTTAATTGATTAAATTAGGGTATGTAATTATTGTGGCAAAAGAAGGAAGATGATGCCATACCTGAGCTCACCTTGCACCACCATTACACCAAGTTTATGCAACACAACTAGAACAATCACTCATCACTTAGCTTGTTTTCTAATTGCCTAAATGCCTAGCTTGTTTTCTAATTGCCTCTTGCAATATAAACTATTTGGTGTAAAGGGTTAATTACTTTCTTTGGTAGTATATTTTGAATTGATCATATCGTGCATAAAGTATTCTCGAAATGTTGCTACTTATAATTTTCAAAGCCACGTGGTCATAAGGAATGGGAATGTACTTTTTCCAACTCTTTACCTACATAGACAATCAATCTGAGTAAAATAATGAGTTGAGATCGAAGTAATATTTTTTTCAATAAATTTATTATTTATTGTACTTATTTTCTTTCGTGACGACATACAACTCATTAATTTTTTAACTAAATACTAAGAGAAAAGGTTAAATAATAGTGACATCATTCTTGGATATATACTTGATGGATTGTAGATTTGTAGTTCATTAAACAAATATATATTGCTTGATAAAACTACTACATTGATGTAAACTTAAATTCAAGGCTATCATAATCTTGACACCTACAAGTTGATAATGTTGGTTAGTAGCTGAACAAGACACCTCCAATTGAAACCATGTTATATGATTTATCCTTTATTAAAATTAACCAACTACACATATAAAACAAACTGATATTAACCAATAATAACCCCATTTGCATTTTATCCTAAGCTCCGAAACAATATTCTTCCTTTTTAATACATATATAGTTCATGCAAATTGCTCAATGAATTATAGTCCGTAGACAATATAATACTCGATCATCATCTAATTATTTTGACTATTGTGTAAACAAATACAAATAATTAAATTTAAAGGTCCTTAATAAATAATTTTAAAGTCATATTGAGATGGATTATTGAGACTTAGACACTTAGTTATAATTATTTGAAAAATGGTACAGTTGAATGTTGCTTGAAGTTGGGACCAGCATCAATACACAAGTTTAGATCGAGTATGAATGGAAAATTTGAGTATTAAAGTACTACTCCGTATAAGAAGGTGAACAATTGGTCCAGATGGCATCTTGAAAACTTTCAAGTTTATGTATGTAAACTTTGATGCAGGGGACAAACGGCTTGGTCGATTAGTAAAGATCGATTCAAAGCGAGAAGTGGAAAACCGTTGGAAGTACTCTTTGGATTATAATACATTCAAGCATATTTAGTCCGCATTACTCCCTACTTGTAGTAGGCCGATAAATTTTGCGTCACAAATAACATCGATGTTGTGTTGTCGATGACGATGATTTTACCAAGTCACACCATCAAATGAAGAGAGAGGCAAAGTTAATATCATGCGCTTCGTGGGATTTCATTTCAAGTGAATTGTTGGCTTCTTCTCGACAAATGTATGCTTTCATGTGATATTCGAGAGACGGTACATTAATATATATACTCCATAGCATTTATTCGGATCTTCTAATTATACAATGTCTAAAACTTTCTATGAATATGAACAATTATTACAACCTAAAAATGAAGAAGCTAATATAGTGGCAAAGAAAATAAATAATCTATCAAGAACAACTCCCTAAGCTACGTCGTCTTAGCTTTACTTTGTTGAGAGAACTTGTACTGTAAAAATCAGATAAATAACATGAAATGTGGGGGGTAAAAAGTTTAAAAACATGTAAAATACAGGGAGTGAAAAAAAAAAAGGGAGGGGAAAGTGGTAGACGTGGAAAGAGGGAGAAGGTACAACAAATGACATATTGACACAAAGAAGCTACTGTGCTGACATGTACGATCACGGGACCATCACTCCATGAAACTTGAATCATAAGCTGATCAAAGCACACGATGTTAAAGCTTTTTTTCACAGACACGTACTCGCATCACCAGAGAAAATCCACTCCCTCATTTACACTCACCACATTGCCTTCTTCCCTACCACGTTTTACATTTCAGTATTTCACATACTCCGTGCAAAACATTATAAATTTTACGGGTATTAATTTTTACACTTTCAATATTTCTCTAATGTGAGGAGTGGAATGTGGCATCCAATCGTCTGTGATAAAGAAATTGCAATTTTCGTATATTAGTGACTCGTTATGTAGTACAACAATTGGTCAGAATTAGATCACCCGCCACATTGTACCAATTAGTACAAACAATCGTCTAGTAACGGTCCACTAGTATACAACTAGCAACTAATTAGTAATTTAGCATAAAGTTTCGCGTGATCTTAATATCGACATTTAGATTTAGACTCGATTATAAGGTGCGAAGAATAATCAAGGAAAAATGTAAAGGAGGAGGTCTACATACCCAAGTGTCAAGTCAGCAATAATTGCAAGAATCCCTTTGGATGGATGGAGTATCCATTTTGTGTACGAAAAAAATATAATGACACAAGAAATTAATAAAAAGAGGCCCAAAAAATGTGCCGGGTTAACTCTAGCCAAGCCCTGTTGCCTGCCGCGAAGCAGACAGTGAAAGTGACGCTACTTCAGCGTTAACGGCATCCCCTTTTTCTCCCGTCACTTTCTCTCCCTCGTTTCCACTTTCTCTCTCCTTCACGCGCTCTATGCGCCGTCTGCTTGCTGACACCTCCTCCTTTTTTTTCTACTGTTCAGTCAAACGTTGTCAAACGCCGTTACTTAACGCCTTTCTTCACTGGAATCCAACCTTGTGTAATTAATTAGTTAGTTAATTTCGGTATATACTTTTCCTCTAGTTAGATACTACAACAACAACAACAACAACCAAGCCTTATTCCCAAAATGATTTGGGGTCGGCTAACATGAATCGTCATCCAGTAACCGTCTTGTGTACGCCAATAAATTTCGAAAACGTTGTAAATATTTTAGAAATATTTAAACACTTTCAAAAGAAATTTAGAAAGTCGTCAAAATAAATAAAAAGTTTAAAAAATATTACAAGAAACAGATAAACTTTGAACACAAGTTAAAAAGTTTTTGAAAAATAGTTGGAAAAACCAAACAAATAAATCAAAAGGGGTCAGAAAAAGTCCTCCACATGGATAGAGTCTCGCCACCCTGCCCTATCCAACACCATACTCTCTTCAAGCCCTAGGAAGCTCATATCACTTCTAATCACCCTCGTCCAAGTCATCTTGGGTCTTCCCCGACCCCTACTAATATTATCACTTCTCCACCCTTCTACTCTTCTAACCGGCGCCTCACTAGGCCTCCTCCTCACGTGGCCATACCACCTCAGTCGGTTCTCCATCATCTTATCCCCTATGGGTGCAACCCCTACTTTCTCCCTAATAACTTCATTTCTCAACCGATCACGTCTTGTATGTCCACACATCCACCGTAACATGCGCATCTCCGTCACACTCATCTTATGAACGTGACACTGTTTCACGGCCCAACATTCCGTGCCATATAACAGTGCCGGCCTAATTGCCGTTCGATAAAACTTACCCTTCAACTTATTGAGCATTCCTCTAGTTAGATCATATTGATTTTTTGTTTATAAGGAAAAACTTAATTCTTGCGAGAACTCTGATGAGTTCGAAGTGAATATGATACCGGAGTTTGCATAAGGGTAGAACCAGAGTGAACACGTCTTTGTTAAATTAGTTATTTCAGATGGTCAATTACTCAATTACATGTAGCTTGCGCCATTTGCAATACGGTTGAGTATAACATTCAACAAGAGATTTGCCAAACTATGAAGCTAGCTATATATCGTGATTGAACCACTAGATGTTTTTTTTTTAGATGTGACTTTGTCCAACTTTATTAGTTTTATTAATGAATGAGGACTAGATTAGGCATCATTTGTTTTGTGTAGATGTAATCCAATATTAGCCATTAAGTAAGCAATTATGTTGACTCTTGCTATGTTTTGTGAGAATATCACTCAATTTGCAACTTGTACTTCATATTTGACAATTAATGAAGATCTTCTAATGGTTGTGAATTAATTTAAGGATGTTTTCAGTACATTGGTTTATGTACGTCTATTGAATCCCTTGAGAAATAAAGGCGTCAATCTATTGCATAATGAAATGACTTAAAATTCGCAAAAAATAAAAATGATGCGAATGTGTATTTCAAAACAAAAATATATTGCAATCCACGAGATACCCCACTCTATAATATACAAAAATATCCTGCAAGGCTACAATATTCCATAGAAAATGTAGTAAATATATCTATCTATATAATATAATTAGTGGTGCATTTGCAGTCCTCTCAGGCCGTCCACATCAGCGTTGACATCAGCGCCATGTCATAGCTGATGTCATCGACGGCTATTTACGGCAATCAAATAAACGTAATTGATACTAATTGCCTTTATTAAAGGGTAATCTAATTATTTAAATATGTGATATATAAATCGGTACTATTTCCCGAATTAACGAAG
The DNA here is from genome assembly GCA_963457585.1 of Spergularia bocconei. Taxonomy (NCBI): domain Eukaryota; kingdom Viridiplantae; phylum Streptophyta; class Magnoliopsida; order Caryophyllales; family Caryophyllaceae; genus Spergularia; species Spergularia bocconei. The sequence goes on along the minus strand of OY734942.1, from coordinate 26,606,802 downwards.
AGCATGATCTACGAAATTAGTTTAAAAATAAAAAAGACATATTCGAAAATCAAAATGTATATGTTAAAGATATAATAGTCTTTTAAAACTATAAATTAGATGATAGAACCATAATTAAAAAGAATTCTTTGCCATATCGACGCAAAATCAAACGTGTGAATAGAATTCTTTGGACAAGATGTAATTTTCAAGTCGTTAAAACAGGAAAAGAAAATAAGATTAGCAGTAATTTAGGAAAGCAATATTATTGACCTGAAAGAAATAACAAAATGTATATGTGTTTGACTCTCCCATAAATATTGCTTGATATTTAGTAATATCCTAAAATTTAGGAAATAATTTAATTTGGTATATCATATGCATTTTTACCATATACAAGAAGCAATTTATATGTACGCTCCTTTCATTTAACGCAGCTAATTCATATTTTGCACTATATTTTTGCTCAAAAATCAGCCGCCCGTCCCCTAAGCAATTGCTATATTTACCATAGATTGCCTATTCTATTGATTTAATCATTATTCAATTATTCTTGATCATTATTCAAATTACCAATTGTTTAGGCCATTTATTTTTTACTGTCTTCTTTCTTTGCTCTAATTTATCTGTTCTATGACATTGCAGGTAGACATGAAATATGGAGTCATTAATTCCCATAGTGTAAGGAAGTAAAGGACAGCTCATTTCTTTTTGTTTAATTCAACTGTTTTAATGTTTTATGCGTTTTTATGCGGCACAACATTAACAACGTACAAATCTTTATTTTTATTTTTTGCGTGTAATTTTGCTTTTAACTAATTTACGGGCTGATTGAATTGTTAATATCACTCCTACCTTTGTATTTGAGTCGTCAAATCCTATCTTTTGACTTTACAGATCGTGGCGTTAATCAATTCGGAGATGGTAACATTTCGTGTCCTTTGTACTCTAAGCATTCTAAAGTTTTAAAACGATAGATTGCTGATCTTCATTTCTAGATCGTACATCATCATTGATTCTAAATGTTCCTTATTGTGTTCATGTAATCGTTTTGCAATTCGATATAATGATTTTTTTTAATTATTAATTCGTTGAAGTTATACACCAGTAGTCTTGCCCAGTAACTTCTTCGCTGCTTCTTCTCTTTTCGCCATTGATTTCATTGGTTTCAATCTAAGATCCAAGAAGTGGTATATTCTTCATCATTTAATTTTCTGGAACAAGATTGAAATTCTTTCTGTACAAAATTGAAGTCTTATGGTTTAGCAAGAATGAAATTCTATGTTTGTGCACTTAATGACCAAAGGTTTGTACGTTTGTTTCTTATTCCTTTTCTGGCCGTTACGTACAATACCTTTCTTTGATGGGCTCATCGGCAGGGCGTGACTCTACTGGGTGCATTTTGGCAGCAATTATCAGCCAACTATTAAACCATACTTCATCTTACCCGCACCATAATCGCAGATTGGTTTATTGACCCAAATTCATAACACTTTTACAGTTTTACTTGTGAGGGGAATTAGTTACATCCTACAATTTGTTTATCGTATCGCAATTGTCACATAATTTGTGTTCAAGAAAAGAAAACTGAATTCGTACATATTTACATCCTTAATATATAGGTGTATAAGTTTGTGAGTATTTTTAGGATCGGAAATGAAATTTCATCGATTAAATTTGGGATTTTGGGCATGTGCTTTTCAGTGGCTTACAAGTAGGCCTAAAAGGGCTTTCTACGTTACTAGATTAGTCGGCACAAGTGTATTGCACAAAGAATAAAGTTTTAATGACTAATCATTCAAGATTAGCAACTCTTTGCTATCACCATACAAGTGGTCGTTTGGTTCCATACGGGAATTCGGAACGCCCATGAAGTTTCACTTCCCAGGTTGTAGAAATTTACATGAATTTTCAATATTGTTTGATTGCACGTAGGAATTAAATTCCCACATGAATTGCCAATTACCAAGGGGGCGCTAGGTAAGCCAATTCCTCCATTTTGTGGTTATTGGAAATTGACATGATTTCTCAATTCCCATGATTTAGGCAATCAAACAACTCCAAAAAATTAATTCATGGGAATTCTGAGTTCTTATGATTTTCAGTGGCAACCAAATTGCCACTTTCATTTAGCTGATTTTCTTAATTAAATTCCATTATTATCTTCTGTGACCTAGACGGGTATGAACAACAGTGGTGCTTATTTGTGCAAATATGAAAATAAGTAGATGTTTGACCTAGACGGGTATGAGCAACCAAAGTTGTCTACGACATGTTAGAATTCCAGTATAATATTGAAAATATCATTAAACAAGCTAAAATTGTATTGGTCATGTACAACTGTACAAGTGTAAAATGAAATGATACATGTTTTTTCATACTCAACTAATAACGAAGTATATTTGTGTCATTAATTTACCATGCCACTACATTTTTATCGTACACAACCTTCGTTTGATGTTATTATCATGATCATGTACGTACGCATATAGGTCATTAACATGGTTAATGTAATACCTAATACATACATGGCCGATATCATACTCTAGCTATCACATAATTCGAGTTTTCTATTTAATTCCGGTGGATCTTTTTATTTAAGCTCCGGTATGTACAGTTTCTACCAAATTGTCCTTAATTAGACTAATCGATAACAAAAATATGAGTTTGAAATAGTTTGTCCTTAATTTTCGTTGGTCATTTCTCCAATAATTTTAAGAGTACATTAGTAATTTACAATTTTAAATTTTAATAAACATTGTCTATACAACTTATTTTAAGAGTACATTAATATTCGAATAATAATCATATACTTTCTCCGTCCCAAGTCTCACCCCGCGGGCCCTTTGAAAATTAAAGTGGTGATAGTATAAGAAAATTACTAAGAAAAAAAAATAGGAGAGACATTGTGGGGATTAACAATAAGTTTGAGAGAGAATGCGAGAGAGGGTGTGAAGATTAATAAAAAGTAGGAGAAAATGATGTCTAAAAAAAGACGGTGTGTTTGAGGTGGGACGTCCAAATAAGAAGGACGGAGGAAGTAACAGTTAAAAAGATCTTATAACAGCAGTACACGAGCGATAACAAAATGGACAAAACTATTTATTGTAGCATATAGTCTTTTTGTAGAATTGCTTTTCATGGGGAAATATATAATATTATAAGTGAATTAACTCTAGCTATCCTGTTTTTCCACTTTGATCTAAATGACAGATTATTTGCTAACTCGAATCATATGGTTGTTTTATCGCTCTTAACTCAATTATTATGGGTCAACAAGTCGGGTCAGAGTTGACCCTATAAATATGTGACAAAATACATTTGGTTTCATATGGGTCACTCTCTCATTGCACATAAAAAAGGAATTATGACTCAAAAATAGCGGGTCACTGGTAAGCAAAAGTGAATTTATGACTTTTTTTTTTTAAGAAACATGTGTAATTGGCACATGATAAGAGTGTATTTCCTTCCTTAATAGAATTAGAATCTCACATGAAAAAAAATGTGATCTCATTGATTAATTCAGAAAGTCATCACTTAATAAGGCACATGATAGATATAAAAATCTATAATCGAAATTGAACATGAATTGTGTATTCCTCTAAATCAATTTTTAGACCTCCATTTTATCTTAATTACGCATCAAATTGGGTCATTAGATCGTAAAGTTTGTCGTTTAATTTAGTACACGGTGTTTGAAATGGGACAATAGGGAATAGCGATATAAAACAAAGCTGTTGTTAATATCATATAATCAGTGTTATTTTGCACGGGTGGACAACTATAGTTGATATTATACGGGTGAACGGGTATAGTTATTATTAGACAGGTGAACTACTAGACTTATGTCGTGTAGACCTGTCAAATGGGTGCGTCTGATAAACTACATGCTGGTTCAAAGATAGGCACAAAAAAAAAAAAAAAAAAAACGTGATCGTATCGAGTTAGGTCGTCAATATATGGATACAAAAATATTTCTTGCGCCATTTTATTTGCCATAACAAAGTTTCAATTGTACTTATAAGTTTCAAAACTTAAATATATAAACAATCTTAAGATTAAATATTTTTTTTAATTTATTATAGTATATATTTCGATGCATTTTTGGGTTTAACCACCTTAATTTTGTGTCAGTGAAGGGACTAATCGAGTCTACAACTTGGGTTAGGTTTAACGAAATAATATACTGGTCGAAACAAGTTCAATTTAATAATGGATAAGGGTCATAAAAAACATGTTTATTAACCCGAAATGGGTTGGATCCTGACCGGTTATCATATATGAGTTAAGCTTTTGACAGGTCTAACATGGTGACTTCCTATTTTTGTTGAAACTTTTCAACATGCATGTTTATTAATCTGGCTAATTAAAATACTATTATGTTTTTGGAGCATAAAAAAGAATTTTTTTATGTATTTCATATAACAGCCCGTGCAATTTTGCACGGGTCATTAAACTAGTATTATATTAATAGGCGTGCCTTTGAGCACTCCTTAGACCGTCCACATAGGACGATGATGTCAAACGAAATGTTCCATAAATATCAGTATATCACTCACATGCCTACGCAAGACACACGCACACTTAAGCAAGACACACGCATGCAATATACAGAGTGATTATGGTACTAATATATTTTCTTTCCTTATTTGCAATAATTATGCACTTATTACCACTAAAATTAAACAGAATATATCTTAAAAATCGGCAATCAAGTAATGATACGGCAAGAATAATCCCGGAGATAATATTTTTCGAAAATTTTGCAACTTAGGAAATAATATATTATGTCAACAATTATCCGATCCCTTAGATAATGGTACTAATATACGATAACAATGATACCAATATATTTTGGTTAGGCAAGAATATACGATAACAATGGTACTAATATATTTCGGTTAGCACTTTCTTTATTACATCAATGCTAACGATGTCGAATGCAATATTATTCCTAAAATAACACACTAATCAAAACCCACGTCAACAATATACTGTATACACGAAAAAATGGCAAGAATATTAACGAAAAAGGCAAGAATATTAACTTAAAATCCGCAAGAATATACACCGTATGTTGCTTATGGAGCTAAAATTTACGAAAAATGTATGGCAAAGATTATGAACGAAATTTTGGCAAAGATTAATCCAGTTTAGACAACAATAATCACTCGAAATTGTGTAAAGAAAATTACTTCTTTTGTTTCGTCTATTAAAAAGCAAACACCTTATCAAAATATATAATGCCATATAGCTTCCTAAAATAAACAATCCACACATCGTATAAGGCTTTTGTTATCACGTACGTCCCGTATTGTAATTCCATCACATATATATATACGACCCATAACAAATTTAGATGGTTCTATAGTTCATATTCTCATTCATATATATATAAATCCATGTTACGTTACCTAATTATTTGCTAACTAACTCATGTTCATCAGCAAAGCAAAAACATGAAGAAGTGGCCTCAACCAAATTCCTCTAGAAATACGTGAACAACATGAATTATTCACTCACTCAATCACCGGCCTTCACCACAAAAGATTGGTCATCATGAAGGAAATGGCGATCAATGATTTTGATGATTTGATCATGTAGCAGTCTAATTGATTATGTATGGACTATGGTTCTTTTGATATTGCTACTCTCTTTTGTAACTTTCTTTTTTTTTTGGGTTATGATTGTACAATAATTTTTTTTTTTCAGCTTTATTTTCATGTAAATTATAAACAATTGATTGTACAAGATTGCTGATAAATTTTGCAATTCTTGAGCTTCATATAATCTCGCGTATAAGATATATACGTGATCATTTTATTAATACTAATATACACAGGAGCTGATTTGGTTCACTTCGTAATCCCATATAAACCTAATCCCAATCGGTTAACTGATGATGTGGACTCATTAATGGTTGGCGGGATTAAGTGTCAATTAGTGTTGTTAACTAAATTTCAATAATAAAAAGTATATAAGCATAAGGATGAAGAAAAATTGAATTAATATTCAATAAACTTATTATAGTTGTGAATATATTACTTTATTTCATTTCAACCAGATTTATTCGTCTAGAAAACGTATTGCCATAAAGACAATAATAATCACATTATAAACTTTAGCACGAGTTTAATAAAACTAATGTTGTTTTATTCGAATTTACTAATGTCTTACGACCACGGTATCACCTATAGGTTAAGTCACCTTAATTTAAATTAATAAGAAATTTCTCTGGAAAAAAAAAGTAATATATAAAGATTTATTGGAAAAAAAAGTGCATTTCAAACGAAAACAAAAAAAGGGTTATAGTTACAACAATGCAAGCCTAAACCAGATGAAATATAAAGCCTTAAGAATTATTGTATGTTCAATTGCACGCGTCAGATCGAGTCTCGGGTTGAATACATATCACCATTGTATTCCGAAATATCGTAGTTGGGTTGATACGGGTCACAAGTAAAAAAAAAGTTACCGATTCATGACCAAGAAAATTAAACAGGGTGATATAGATAGGATATACTAATGTGATCGATGAGGCTTAGTTAAGTTCGTGGGTACTATTTTTATCTAATTTAATACCCGTCTATTTGTTTGACAATAGTTAAATATCGTGTCTTCATTTCTGGGCCTACAAATAAAAAATAAGGTTATAATTTATTCGGAAAATTCACGTGGTACCCTCGAACTTTGACTGATTGCACATGGTACCCAACTTGGCAAGTTTGTGCACATGGTACCCCTAAACTTACCACTTTGTGCACATGTTACCCAAATAGTAACTTCCGTTAGATTTTCCGTTAAGTGATGATGTGTTAGTTAGTTGTTATATGAATTAGTTAATATTAATGATGATTTTCCATTTTAAGAAAATCAAAAAAAAAAAATAAAAATATTTTTTTTTTACTTTTTAAAACAAATCCAAAAAATATTTTCATAAACAATTAAATCCAAAAAACAAGTTTTTTTTCATAAAATATATTACTTCTCTTAAAAAAAATCATAATTTGTGCACATGGTACCCTTCAAGTTAGCACTTTGTGCACACGGTACCCTTGAGATCACAACATTTTGCACATGGTACCCCTAGAAAAATTAGTTTTTTAATAAAGTTTTTTTGAAAAAATTATTTGAAAAAATATATTTATTTTTCTAAGAATTTAATTGTTTTTTTTTAATTGAAATATTAATTCTATAATTTAATTAACTAATTACCTAACAACTAACCGCCACATCATCACTTAACGGAAAAATCTAACGGAAGTTGCTATTTGGGTACCATGTGCACAAAGTAGTAAGTTCAGGGGTACCATGTGCACAAACTTGCGAAGTTGGGTACCATGTGCAATCGGCCAAACTTCGAGGGTACCACGTGAATTTTCCGTAATTTATTTTTACTTTTGAAATGCCATACCAATACTAATTTGTGGACGTATCACGTTAAGTACGAACTCAGGTCAACTCCAATTGTCGCAATAAGGTTTTGGTTTGCCTTTAGGGTGAATGCTGTAAATTAAAGGTCAAATTTGATCAATGTGTCAGATCAAGATTGAGGTTAAAAACATGATTAATATGGTTCACAAGTAAAAATAAAAATAAAAACGGGTTAATGACCAAGAAAATCGGACAATGTCAAATAGAATCAACTTTTGTGAGGTTTAACTTCGTCGGTCCTATTTTTTTTATATCAAATACACATCGATTAGTTTGACAATGTTTGAAAGTAGTCTCATCATATTCGGGCCTAAGAATAAAAATTGGTTTACTGTCATTTGCTTATCACAACGCGTGCAATTAGAAAATGACCCAAGATTAGAAAGGTAAAGTATTCACTCAGGCGACTTGAAAATGAAAGGGTATAAAATTAAATGGGACAAAGGAGTATCATGTATAGTATTAAAAAAGTGGTATATCGTTGTAACCAAAAAAAAAAAAAAGTGGTATATCGTCTGTTTTGTAAAAGACAAAAAAGTGTGAGGAGATGACTATAACTGTTAGATCGATCACACGATAGTTACATAAGAGTTATCCATAATGACATATAAGCGCTCGAGCAATTAATTTACACCGATGAATTACTGATATCGTATAATGTCCTACCAGTTAAGAAACCAATATATCTACAAAAATACATACTCCCTCCGCCCAACCTCAGCACCAGTGCCCAAAATGCCCCTATGTTATGAAGGGTATAAAACTACTAATGTCCTACCACCTACATGTTAAGTGACCTAAATTTAATTAGAATTAGTAAGAAACTTCTACAAATAGCTGGCAAATAGAGATACATTCAAAAAAGAGTGGCAATTGAAACAAAAAAAATTTTAAAATGGGTCTGAGTATAAATAATACAAGTCTAAGACAAATGAAACAGTAAAGTTTGAGGTTTAGTTTGAATTTAGCCTGATTTGTGTTAATTAAGGTCATTTTGATCAACGGATCAGATCGATTTTGAGATTAAATACGTGGTTCAACACGGGTGACAAGTAGTAATGAAAAATGAAGTCATGACCAAAAGAAGCGGGCGAGGTCAAATATGATCAACTTTTCTGTGGTCAAGGGTTTTAGTTGATAAACGTGACATTAGTATTTTGGAGAAGGAAAGAAAGAATTTAATTAGGTTTTTATTGATAAAATTTATTGTTGAAATAATTTATTGTTTATTACATCTATAATTAGAAATTCCTATGCAATAATATTCAAACATAAATAGATAATTACCTCTTTCGTGAAATTGTTCTTCGCTGGTCGATATGGTTCGTTTATCCAATGCGTACCTCTTTCGTGGGGTTTTTCGCTGATCAATACGATTTGTTTATCCAATGCGTATCGAGTCTATTTTATTATATCAAAAACTCAAGTTATTCGAAAATCTAACTAACACCTTTGTTAGTATTGGATATCTGTAGAAACATCCTTAAACTAAAACCGGTTCCAAGAACAAATAGGTAAAACGCCCCGTGCAAGTTTGCACGGGTCAAATAACTAGTACTAAATAGTTAGAATATGAGAATTACAATGTCTACTTACAATTATATTCTCCATTTACTTATAATTAGTAACTCTCTGAAAGTAACCCCTTCACTTTAGTGTTTCCTTTTCATTTTCACCTTGTCAAAATTTAGAAAGGAAGAATTTTAAAGCTTTTAAAACTATATTTGAGAACCTTATACAATATTTATAGTTATCTACTCTAGACATAAGAAAAGCAAAGAATGTTCTTGTTTATACCCAAGTCTAAGCTAAGCTAAACTAAATTTCCCCAATGTCACAATCTTATCTCTTTAAATCTTTAGATCTCCTAATCTCCTATGATAATATATGAAACCAAGACAAATTTCACTAGAGTTTATTCCATTTAATGATCCGACAATGATTAAAACTTAAACTACCCTACACTACAAGGTAAGATATATGATATATCTGACCAATCCAAATGAAATGTACCATATCGACGATTGTTGTTTCCTACAAAATATCAGTTTAAAAGAACACGACCATAATAACAAACAATAAAAAGTAAATAATTAATGTTCTTATGTATTTACACCCAAGTCTAAAGCCAGACCATAATTTCCCAAAGTCATAAATTTATTAGAGTTTAACCAATTTAAATAATGCGACAAATGTTAAAACTACCCTTCCCTTCCATTTGAGGTCAATTATATACTTGGCCCGACCAAATGAAACATACGGTATCTTAACAATGCACACTCGTCAATAAGTTGAAAAGAACGACCATAACAACAACAACAACAACAACAACACGATATTTAACAACATTATTATAAACAAAACTTTAATCTTAGATTAAGAAAATAATGTTGCTTGTGATTGTGTCCCCGTGTGTATACGATGAGCCATGGTTAAGTATAATAAGACGCGGGTAAACCGGTCTCCGGATTCGCTAACCAGTAACGCCGTTCTCTTATTCTCAAACCCAACCCCCTCCCACCCCTCCTTTCATTAGAGAGAGAAAAAAACAACAAAAGAAAGAAAGAAAGCGTGTAGAGAGAGAAACAAAAAAACACATACTTGTGTTGTGCTGCTGCTGCTCTTGTTGTTGTTGTTGTCTAAACGGGAAACCAAAAAAATTAATGCTGGGTTTGGTGTAAAAGAGGGAGAGAGTGGTTTTCCGAGCAGTTTTCCGGGGGAATATTTATTAATTAATTGTTTAATTATTCAGTTACAGGCGTTTTTTGAGGAACAGGAAAAGACTGGAGCTTTTAATATTAGCAGACAGATGATAATTAATGATGCTCTAGTTATTAGTGGAAATATTTATTGATTTTCAGAGGTTTTTTTTTTTCTTTTCTTTTTCTGGGGTTTCTTTCTTTGGGGGTGATTCTTCTCTTGTGTTCTACTTCTACTACTACGGATTACTTGAAGCTTATAGTTGAAGATTTGTGAGAAATTATGGCATTTGGTGTCAGAGATTCAGGTTTGTTCCTTGAATTGGGTGGTTTTATTGTAAGAAATGATGATTTTTTTGTGAAAGAAATGAATTTTAATTGAAGGGTAATTTTGATTTTTTGATTTTTGATGATTTTTTTGTTGCAGCTGGAGTAGATGTATTATACCCAGAACTTTGGAGAGCATGTGCGGGTCCATTGGTGGAAATTCCCCGATTAGGAGAAAGAGTGTATTATTTCCCACAAGGTCATATGGAGCAAGTAAGTTTAATTTAATGAAAATTGAATTAAATGATGTCTATATAAGTATATATGATCAATTTTAGGGGATTTTATGGAGTTTATGTGATGAATTTGTGCTAAAGTTGTTACCTTTTTATGGTTTTTTGTTTAGTTGGAAGCTTCAACAAATCAGGAATTAAATGAGAGAATTCACATGTTTAATCTGCCATCTAAGATCTTATGCCGTGTCATGGACATTGTTTTGATGGTAAATCTTGTCTTCTCATTTACGCTTTTGTAATTATGTTGTGGTGGGAGTTTGATTTGGTTAAAAAGAGGGTTTTGTTCCAATTTTTGCTTTTTCCTTGTTGTTGTGATTTTGTAGGCTGAAAAAGAAACAGATGAAGTCTATGCTCAGATTACTTTAATGCCAGAAGCAGATGTAAGTGTTGAAAGTGATGTTAATTTTGCTTTGTGAGTGATTTTGACATGGGAGTCTTGGCATCTTTTCTGTCTGTTCTAACTTTTTAGGTTGAAATTCTTTCTGGTTTTTTTTGGTTAATTGTGTGTTATGAAGTGGGATTTTGAATCTGGGTTTATGTGATTGTGTATGTAGCAAACTGAACCTACTAAGCCTGATCCTGTCCCAACTGAACAACCGAGTCCTGTGGTTCGATCTTTCTCTAAGGTCTTGACGGCTTCTGATACAAGCACTCATGGTGGATTCTCAGTTCTCCGGAAACATGCTAATGAATGCCTTCCTCCTCTGGTATACCTGGTGTTCCTGTTGAATTTAGTCTTGGTTGGTTGAGTTCGATTATGCAGTTTGTTTGATTTTTGACCATGGATGAATATTGTGATGTTCCTCAGGATATGACTCAGCAAACTCCAACCCAAGAATTGGCTGCTGAAGATTTACAAGGCTATGTCTGGCGTTTTAAGCACATCTTCAGAGGTACTGATCTCCTTAGATTATGGTGGATGGGTCAGATATTTGAAATTCAGAAATGCGAGCTATAGTTTCTTGTTCAAGTAGAGAAGCTTGGTTTGATCAGTTGGCAGATGCCTCATACGAAATTATGGGTTATAATTTTTATGAGTATATACTTGTGTAGGGCAACCTAGGAGGCATTTACTTACAACTGGTTGGAGTCATTTTGTTACTTCAAAGAGATTAGTTGCTGGTGATTCCTTCGTTTTCCTCAGGTATGAATTATGATGTCAGAGATGTGTAATTTGTGTAGCTTCTTGCATTGCGCTACTGAATCTCATTGGTTGTTTGATGTTCAGAGGTGAAAATGGGGAACTGAGGGTTGGAGTTCGACGTGTTGCCCGCCAACAGAGTAGCATGCCTTCCTCTGTGATCTCCAGTCAGAGCATGCATCTCGGAGTACTTGCTACTGCTTCCCATGCTGTCACCACTCATACATTCTTTGTTGTCTACTATAAGCCGAGGCAAGTTCTGGCATCTGAGTATCTATCAATTGCGCCTATATGGTTCTTTTCAATTTTTCAAGTTTCCATCCTTTTGCTGACTGGAAGGCGTTTCTATCCATGTTTAACCGAGCAGGATGGGCCAGTTCGTCATAGGTTTGAACAAGTATTTGGAGTCAGTCAACAATGGTTTTACAGTAGGCATGAGGTTTAAGATGAGATTTGAAGGGGAGGATACTCCAGAGAGAAGGTAGTCAGAATTCTTTTTTGGTTTTGGATTTTTAGCTTGTTTATTATCTTTAGACTAATCTTTTGTTAAATGTGATACTTTTGAAAAGGTTTACGGGTACAATTGTTGGCGTTGACGGCCTTTCACCCCAATGGAAAGATTCAAGATGGCGGTCACTGAAGGTTCATAAGTCCTCACTTGTTTGTTGAAGTATGTTATTGTCTTTTGGTTCCTCTCTTCTCATTCTCGACTTGGTTATGCAGGTTCAATGGGATGAGCCTACGTCAATAATAAGGCCAGATAGGGTTTCCCCGTGGGATATTGAGCCTTTTGGATCTGCTCCCCCTTCAGATGTGACTGATCCCATAAAAAACAAGAAGCCTCGGCCTTCTATTGAGATTCCAAATCATGGTTAGAATTGCTTTTACACCTTTTTGCTACTTTGGTGATATGTGCCCTCATAGCAGGACTGTGTGAACTTTGTATCTGATGCCTACCTTCTATTGCAGAGTCCATGTCGATTAATGATTCAACACCATGGAATCCTTCTATTGGCGTTGCTCAGGTGAGCCATTATTGACGAACTTTGGATTCAATTAATTTGTGCGACTTTTCAGGAGTTCTTATGTCTATTTCTGTGCCTTGGCAACACAATATTTCACTTTAGAGTGAAGCTGAAGACTGTAAGAGTGCAACTGCATGGTCTGTTTTCTCTGGATATGCCACTCCAAAGTCCACGAAACAAAGTGATGATCAAATTGACGATGGGAAGAAATCTGAGGCAGTTGCGAGTTATCGCTTGTTTGGCATTGACCTGATGAAACCTTCCACGCCCATTAGTAGAGAGGAGGAACTTGTGCAAGATCTAAATCTGACTGGAGGTTCTGCTCCTGATCAGGGTCACAGTTCAGATTCAGCTGCTGAATCAGAGCAGAAATCAGATCTGTCAAAGGTGTCTCGTGAGAAGAGACAATTGCAACAGATGTTTTCATCGCGAGAGTTGCAGAGCAAGCAAGTTTCATCTACCAGAACTAGGACCAAGGTACTTTTAAGCTGACGTAACTTGTATATTTGAGTACTTAGATACGGAGTATCATAGATACTGTTGCTATTGCTGCACTAGTTTTTGTCCATTAAATGAATGTGTCTGAAATTAAATGTGCCTGGCGAAGGTGCAAATGCAAGGTGTTGCTGTTGGTCGGGCTGTTGATTTGTCTACATTGGAGGGATACGATCAACTAATTGACGAACTAGAGGAACTATTCAATATAAAGGGAGAACTCCGCCCTAGAGATCAGTGGGAGGTCGTATTCACTGATGATGAAGGTGACATGATGCTTGTTGGCGATGATCCATGGCCGTAAGTTTGTCCACTCTTGGTGTTACAAGTACACGACACAAAGTTGTAAATTTCCAGCCATTGATTGACTGTTTTTCTTTATCTTGCAGGGAATTCTGCAACATGGCTAAAAAGATCTACATCTGTTCTGGTCAAGAGTTGAAGAAAATGAGGCCGGGAAGCAAATTGCCTGCGTCTTCATTGGAAGGTGACGGTACTGTCCTAAGCTTGGAATCTTCTGGGAATTGAACGTTTAAATCAAAGCGCAATTCCCTTGTAGGTGGTTCTGATTATTCAGCTTAACTTAATCGAGTAATTGTCTAAAGATTCGTTAGTGATTAGTGCTAATATGGAGAAGTTTAGGGGGGGAAAAGAGGGTGCATTTTCCTTTTGTTGGCAGCTCACTTTTTCGAGCTTTATTTGAGCAATTGGAAGAATAGTTCCAAAAACCAACAACTAAAGTTGGTTTTTGAGGAGTTAATTTAATGTCTAGGAAAGTTAGGATTGTAGAAGTGATGTGAATATATAAATGTCACCCCAGTTGTGCTGCTCATGTAGTCATCCTCTTTATCTCCTTGGCTTGTATATTCAATGTACATGGGTCTGTTTCCTGTTTAGTCATCCTGTTCTCTTTTTAGGATCAATGTTCATGTAATGCCACAAATTGTTGTAAGAGGTAATCAGTAACTCGGACACTCGGTATTATGTAGCGATGATTTTTACAAGTTCGCAGGGGTTGCTTTTGAAACGATCATGGTCGACTAACTGACTGGTGACGTTTTTTGTATCGTCTTTTGTGTCCGAGATGGTATCTTGTGAGAATCAACTACAGATGACTAGATGAGTTCCTCTATGAACAACAGAGCATCATGCAATAGTCGTTGGCCTACAAACAGGCGATTATATGGTGGTGTGGTGTGAGTCTTGTTTTAACTTGTGAACATGTTAGAAGGATCCGTAAATTTTGAACAAACAAACAAAATCTTTTTCGATAAAAGCATGTAAAATCGTTTTCAGTAAGGGGGATTTTGTTCATTTCCTGGGACATTATTGCATTACAATGTACTAACGACTTATTACATCGGCCGTGCCCATAATCCTTGTCGGCCCAAACTTATTTTACGTAATAATTGAATGACAAATTTAGCTAAATGACATCTTTTTTTTCTTCTAAGTTTCACCTAGTCGGCTAGTCCTTTCGACACTATATCTACACCCGTTATGCAGTTGCGGAACCAAGTGGAGCTTACCTAGCTAGGCCAACTCCTAAAAATAAGTTTCGCCCCAAACCAACTTTTAATCCTGGTTCCACCATTGCCAGAATGTACGTGAAATATCGATGCACATGTGTTATTAGAGGATCAATCTTCAATTAACATGGTATCGTAGGTATCGATCAAGAATAAAAGCAAAGAGATTGCGAATGATGCTCCCCCATTTATATCCAACATTTTAATTTACCACTATTCATAAGGGTGATTACATAAGGAATCAGCTGTACTCGGAAGTAAATAATTTACATTAATTACTTATTCTCGAGTAAGAGCATTTTCTTGGATATAAAAGCATGTTTCCACTAGCAAAGGAACCATCAATTTTGCTGTGCTTCCAAAATCATTGAGTTTTTGTATACGAGTACATATACTAACCACTATGGCTAGGATGGCAGCTTTGATCGTCATTGCTCTCTTTGCTACCACTTTGGGTAATTTTCTCTTCACCACCTTCCCCAATTCGTTACTCCGTACTAGTTTACTACGGAATATCACATTACGCAAATGTAAACCAGAGCAATCGGTAAGACAGATGAAGGATGGTATACTAAAGCAAAAATTAACATATCCAAAATGTTTGAACGTTAAAAATAATTTTAATGTCGTAATGTTATGAGTACCACACCTCCGTAACTTTACGCTTGAAATTTATATTGAATTTAATTGATGCAGGAGAAGTGATGGGTAAAAAATGCAATTTCTACACCGAATCACCAGGAGGGTGCCCAGACGTAGAGACTTGTCTCGAAAAAGTATGTGGGCCTTGTTCCGGTAAATCTGGGCCGGTTGTTGGTGAATGTGTATTTGACATTGGATCAGGCCCAACTTGGAAGTGTAAGTGTAGTACTGAAGCTGGTCAACCATGCCCAAAGCCCGGGTGCCATAAGCCACCAAGTGACCCGGCCCACAAAGTCCTAAATTCAACCAATTGGGTTAAGCTAAGTGAAACTCGTGCCATTTTGTATCCATGACCATGAGAGTTGAGACAACAAATTGTAACAAAAGTGCCCCGTAATGAGACGGTTTCATAGGAGAGCAACTGCTTTATATTTTACGAAAACAGATTGATATAATTGTGATTTTCGTAATTGATTTGTTTAGTAATATTTAATCTGCCATATTAAATGTTAAGGTGAAGTTCATCAAAGAAATTCCAAGTTATCGTCATAAGAAAAAGCCGGGTTTTCATGTGTTTGTTCTATGGGCACATGACATAGAGTTAGATGTTTACAAGGCACACAATAGTGATTTGTTAATAATTAACAAACACTCCCAAGTAATTTCTGTAGAAACTCAAGATTTGACTAAAATCAACAATTTTTTCCTTAATATTAGCATATTCTCAAGTGGATATAGAATTTTCGACGGAGTGTTTTTCTTAAGTAATTCTCACCTTCTATTTTTGCTTAATGGAAAGGTATATAACGATCTATTTTTCTATATTAGGAAATTGGTAATATTTTCCATAGATTTAGGAATACAAGGGCATACCTTAAAAAAAAGGAATACACTCTTAACTATATAAAGTACAATATCCCATGCTTTCTAGGACATCCGATCCCACAGTATACGCGCGTCGTCCAAGCTAAGAAATTCACTGAGTACGTTGGTCTACAGTAGTGCAGTACACAATGGCTAGATTAAGTGCAGCTTTCATCATCTTGGCTCTCTTTGCAATCACTTGTGGTACGTAAATTCCTCATTATTACTACATCATGCATGCATTATGTATATAATATCGTCCGACTTTTATTAACGTTGCACTTGAGATATCGTGGTAATGTTATTAGCGACTAGCGTCGATTCATGTTTAATTAATTTGTACGTTGTGGTCGCAGGAAGAGTGATGGGGAAGGATAGCTGTTCGTACTTCACTACACTACCGGGAGGCTGCCCAGACACATACAAATGTTGGAGCCTATGTTTTAGTTGCTACAGAGGACAGGGTAATATTCAGGCCCAATGTGTAGCACCAAAGGAAGGAATTTTGCCTTTTTGGCAATGCACTTGTTACTTTTTGAATGGAGCTCCTTGCCCTACGGGTGGACCATCTTGCCCTCGCCCACCTGCTGGAGTGGCTAGTCAAGCCCGAAACCCGGCTAATTGGCTCATTCTTGATAAAACTAGTGCTGTCTATCCAAAACTCAAATCGGGAAGAACCAACTCAACCAAGCCTTGATTGACGATAGATATATATAGTCCTCCGTTTCTTTCGATCGTTTACGTGTTGTTGGAATTTATTTACAAGTTAGTAGTTTGATTTTCATGTTCATGTTTATTCATACGAGTAATTTTTATATCTTTTTCTTTGAAATATAGTTATGGAGTCTCAATAAAAAAAATATTTCTACACTCTAATTTGTGGTATTAATTTACAATATTTATTTAAATTTCAATAATTTGTGATAATTGATCAATACATTATTGTTTATATAACCTTTAAAAATTTTGGTTAGATCAAAAGTTTTCAAGTGAATGAAAAGAATATCCGAATTGAATCATATGAACACACTAAAACCTCGCTACGTATTATTTCAAAAAAAAAAAAACCTCGCTACGTAAATAAAAAACCAAACTACGTTTTGTTTGTTTAAGTTGAAACCTAAAACATTATTGTCAATTGGTAAATGGACCACAAGTATATTTTTTTTTTTTTTGAGAAAGAAAGAGAGTAACTAGGGAGGTTCTCGTTGGAAACGAGAACTCCACCCTAGATTGTCCTTACGAAGAAGGACAAGAAAAGCATGATGGGGAAAACCATCAGCAGTAGGGGTATACACAGATTGACGGTAACCTAAGTTAGCCAAGTAATCTGCAACCCCATTGAGAACGCGAGAACAATGAGCAAAAATGACCCTGTCACAGTCAATTAAATCGCGTTTTGAATCTGCTAAAATCATTTCAATTTGCCAAGGAATGGAATTTGGATCTTTCATTGCATTTATAACCGTTGAATTGTCACCTTCCACAATAACATTTTTAATCTTTAAACTCTTAATCATTTTAATGCCTTCCCTAAGAGCTATAGCTTCGGCAACAAGAATAGAAACTTTACCGATAGTCTTAGCACCAAGAAAAAGAACTTTACCCGAATCATCTCTGAGGACATAACCAACAGAAGCCTCTCCATTGCTTCTACGAGATCCATCAAAATTTAACTTAACAAAACCTTTAGGAGGTTTTCTCCAATAAGTGTCCTTCATTTGAACATGATTTGGCTTAGGAGGGATTGTCTTAGTAAAATTTTCTGACTTCCAATGAGAAATGGATCTAAGTGTGTTTTCTAAAACAGTTTCACTAGACATGGATTCATTTTTAAAAATTGTATTGTTCCTATTAAACCAAAGGTGCCACCAAAGAAAGCAGAGATTTGAAAAATCTATCACAAGTATATGGTCCTATATAAATGTGTGCTAGACGTACTGCTAGCTACGTACATACCACTCCAATATCTTGGGCATTACTTAGTGTCTAGCTTAGTGATATCGTCACCACTCGATCACCAATCATGATGAATAGCTCAAATAAGACAATATGCACCACCACTCCACCACTCCATACGCACAAACTCCTCCGCCGCGCCACCTTCAACCGCCTATATATGGCGGTTTACGCGGTGGCAATTCTAGCTCTTTTATATTACCACGTTACACATACAGTCTTAAACTCTCCACTCTCCATATTTTCCATCCTTCTCATCCTTTCTGACCTTATCCTCGCTTTTACGTGGATATGCACCCAATCTTTCCACGTCTGCCCTATCCGCCGCCACGAGTTCCTCGAAAACCTCGATAGCTTCTTGATGAAGCAGGAGCTGGAGTTGCCGGCGGTGGACATATTCATTTGTACGGCGGACCCTCACAAGGAGCCACCCATGGGCACCGTCAACACCGCCTTGTCCGTCATGGCGTATGATTACCCACCGGAAAAGTTGTCGATTTACGTGTCCGATGACGGTGGGTCCCAGGTTACCCTGTACGCTTTTATGGAGGCTGCTAAGTTTGCGCGCCACTGGCTTCCGTTTTGCAGGGACAACCATCTCATTGTCAGGTGTCCTGAGGCTTACTTCACTGCCTCTTCCTACTCTACTGGTGAATTTTTACCCGAGGCAGATAAAATCAAGGTAAAATTTACGTATCTTTGCTATACGTAGTAAATATATAGACAATTAAAATTGTCTTTGCTAACGGTGATTGTACTATTAACTAACCAATGATGCTGCATACGGAACCCTACTACAATTATAGACATGATAGACCGTCGTGTGATTCGTGTCCATTTGAGTATAAACCGAATGATTAAATTATCGATCATCTTTGATTTGTTGTCATATTAGATGGGCCGTGAAATATCGTGATAGAGTAGCTCAGTCCATAGATTAACCCGACATACTTACTCTTAATAATGAGGAGCGAGGATATGTACCTTATAGTTACGTTTGAGTAACAAGCTTTCTAAAGAAGGTTTGATCCCTAGTGAAGTTGGATACCACTCCGCCCGATTTTGACTAAAGAAAAAACTTTTTGTTTATAAGGAGATTATCATTCTGAATATATTCACGTGGATTGACTAATGAAGACATAAAAGTACCGCCCTTTGCTTTCAATAACATTTGTGTTGTGTACGTACCTTTCATCACGCACTTCACCTTATCTTCACTTAGAATGGCCAAAATAGAGTATATATCAAGTTACGAGCTGCAGCCAGAAATCAATTTGTCTCCTCTCTCTCCTAGATTGCTCATTGCTATAGGCCTATAGCAATTAAAGTTTCTTAGAAGAATAGAACATATCTCAGATGGAAAATATTCGAAACTTGTATACATCAAAAACATGTTATAGTCATCTGATTAATAAATTAACAAATAACGTTGGACAAAGTAAGTATAATTTAACATAACTACGAGTATATATGTAATATAAGTTTTCATGCATCCTGAAATCAATAATAGGTCAAACTCGCCGAATTCTAAAAACAAAATAAAGAGAAGCTTTATGATGTTGCCTGATTTGGTCTTTTTATTTTTTCGATGTTTGGTTTATGCTGTTTTATTTGTTAACGTCATTACATGGTAAGAATAGAAAGATTTCTAGTTAATTATCCTTTCCTATAAATGCGTAAAACGGGGTTCAAATTAAACAATTAAAATTATAATTTTGTAATGAAATGAACGATAATTGTTGGATGAATGTTTATCGCATGCATGGTGCAGAAATTGTATGAAAGTATGAAGGTTAGAGTTGAGAATACACTAGAAAGAGGGACAGTCCTAGAGGAGGATGTCGATAGTGACGAAATGAAACAAGTTTTGAGCAAATGGACCAAAAACTTTACTCGCCAAAGTCACCCTTCAGTAATTCAGGTATGAGGAATTTTATTACTATTTCTTAAGACGTCTATAATAGCCGGTGCAAATTACCTGTCCTATTTTTCTATCCCATTCTATATACCCCAAACAACTACATGACAAAAGAGATTATAAACGAGACATCTTGCAATACTCTGAAAAATCTTGCTAACGGACGATGTAAGTCATATGCTTGACTAAGCCAGGAGACAACTCAATCATAATTCTTTGTATTGTTGTATTGATTATGGTTGTTAGAGAATACTGTTACCCTCAAATGTTTTGTCTTGTTTTATTTTGTTTTGTTTGAACTTTGAAGGTATTGCTTAGTAACGTCATGGACAAGGACACGAGCGGCGAATTGACGCCCAACTTAATATACGTTTCCCGGGAGAAAAGCAAATCATTTCACCATCGGTTTAAGGCTGGGGCACTCAATGCTTTGGTAAGCATCTATTTTCCTTTTAAATGGGTGTACTAGACTACTAGAACACAGTTCACGACATTTTATACTCTGCTAAAACTCAAAACGTTGAGTTTTTAATTTAAGTGTCCACAAACTTATAGCGTAAATTTGAGTTGGCGTTAAGACTTCGAAAATAATATCTTCATGTGTTGTCTTTTGCTTCTCATAATAGACCCGAAATTTGTTCGGATTATTACCAAACATGACATTTCAATCTTTGTATGTATGCGGTGTGAAGGTTCGTGTATCAGCAACAATGACAAACGCACCAATTGTGCTGACATTGGACTGTGACACTTATTCGAATGATCCAAACACTATTAAGCGGGCCTTGTGTTACTTTTCGGATCCAGCAATCCGACCCACATTGGCATACATCCAATTCCCTCAGATTTTCCGTGGGCTGAACAAAGGTGACATTTATTATTGTGAGCACAAACGTCTTTTCCAAATCAACCCAATGGGACTAGATGGGCTTTTTGGCCCAAATTACGTTGGAACTGGCTGCTTCTTCCAACGTCGGGCCTTCTTCGGACCTCCATCAACTATAATTCTGCCCGAAATCCTTGAACTACGACCACAACATTTGGTGAAAAGGCCTATCGTGTCAACGGAAGTGCTCGAATTAGCAAACCAAGTTGCTACTTGCGACTACGAGAACCAAACAGAATGGGGCACAAAGGTGAGACCGTAATAACTTTGTCTTTATTTTCTCGTTTTGTCAAAAGGAAGTCGTAAAGAGTAACGTTTACACAAATGTGCTTACGTTTTGGTTATATGTCACAGTTGGGCTTTCGTTACGGGTCGTTGGTTGAGGATTACTATACAGGCTACAGGATGCAATGTGAAGGGTGGAAGTCCATATTTTGCCACCCGAAAAGCCCGAGCTTTTTGGGTGATTCGCCCGTCACTCTACTTGATCTATTGGGCCAGTGTAAGAGATGGATGAATGGGCTTCTTGATGTTCTTTGCTCCAAATACAGTACCGTCACATTCGGTGTTCGTAAAATGGGCCTGATCATGGGCCTAGGCTATACCCACTATGCATTTTGGCCCATTCTCTGCATCCCAATTACCTTTTATGCTTTCATCCCTCAAATAGCTTTGCTCAATGGAATTCCCATCTTTCCCAAGGTAATTTTTAGTATGGGATTTCTTTTAAATTTGGTTATGGATTATTGCACTGAAATACGTTACGCACCTCGAAAAGTAGTTAAAGTGTGATAGTTGCATGTCACGTTGTGTTATCTAACTATGTGGAATACTCATATGTGATATATAGCTAGTATGTGACATTGTGACATGCTAACAGGTATCAGAACCGTGGTTTTACGTGTACATTTTGCTCTTCATTGGCGCAAACGCAAAGGACCTCCTAGACTATCTACTAGAGAATGGAACTTTGGAAAGGTGGTGGAACTCTCAAAGAATGTGGATGATATGTGGCGTCTCAAGTTTCTTATTTGGGTGTGTAGACTACACCCTTAGCTCCTTAGGAATCGCGGTACGTGGTTTCGACTTGACAAGCAAGGTACAAGATGATGAACTAAGCAAGAGGTACGATCAAGGTAGCTTTGAATTTGGTGTAGCTTCACCTATGTTTGTGCCTCTTACAGTGGCCGCATTGCTCAACCTTGTTA
This sequence comes from Spergularia bocconei, assembly GCA_963457585.1. Taxonomy (NCBI): domain Eukaryota; kingdom Viridiplantae; phylum Streptophyta; class Magnoliopsida; order Caryophyllales; family Caryophyllaceae; genus Spergularia; species Spergularia bocconei. Next base: position 26,584,460 of record OY734942.1, on the reverse strand, counting down.
CATTTGTTACCGGGTTGTTACGAATTTACACTCAGGGAATGCAGAGTATGGAGGGGTTAATTCTTCAGATTTTACTGTCCGGTTTTGTCGTGGTAAATTCTTGGCCAGTTTATGATGCTATGCTGTTTAGGAGTGACAAGGGAAGGATGCCTTCTAAGATAAGCTTCATTTCAGTGATTCTATTGTCGGTTCTTTGTGTACTTGGTGGTGCCTTCATCAGAATTTGGGGGTAATAATTGAATTAACTTGTAGCAAAAACTTGTTTTGGGGGGCTTTTATCATGGACCATTATTGGACTTATGATAATTTACATTATTGTACGTATTTGTATGTTTGTATATCTTGTGATCTAGCTTCGGAGTTTGTATTTTATTAATTAAAGAATCACAATCACAATCACAAATTTGGGGAAATAATTGAAATAACTTGCCCCAAGGATAATTGGAAAAAAAGTGGTCAAATCTGAATAAAATGAAAGCTATAGATCTATCTACAACATGTAATTTGTTCTATTAATTGAATAATAGCCATGGATTAGATTAGAGATCAACCGTTGATGTGCAGTGTCTTGGATTTGAATCGGAGTTTTACATTTTAAAATCCTCATCGAATAGTATTAATTACTCGCCTATGTGAAAAGAAAAAATTACACTTAACCAAATTCTTATGAATAAAATCATAGCTTATGATAAGTGTCCAAATCGCCCACATCGGCCCTCACAAACCCACCCTTACACCCTAGGTCATCGTATATGAGTTAGTCGTAAAATCTGCTGGCAACGGCTAATCGTACATGACTTAGATATACGACATGATTCAAACGCAACTGATTCACTTTGACAAAGAAAACTCATGTTGTATGCCCATTGCACCAATTCACCGGCAAGTTGGGGACATTTTAACTTCTTGTTAACTTGTTTTTAGTGTGAAAGTTTTCCACTTTGGACAAAAGTTACACTTCCACATGCTGTATTAGAATCAAAACTTTATAAAATGATGCTTTCTCATAATGTGTAATTTATTCCTCTTATCCATACGACCATACCTACCTCATACGAGTATTACGTTACATGTATAGGAGCGAATTTAGGAGGTAACCTGTAGGCTGTAGTGCACCGGTCAGGCGGTCACCACAAATTCCCAGAAAACATTTACACATTGTCTAAAAAATTCCAAAAAAATATAAAAAATTTAGCTGTACTAAAAGGGATATCCCAAGTTTTTGGGGCTATATTTGTCCGAGAGTATACCTTAATAAAACCCCCAATTAAACCCCCACTAAACCCCCACTACCTAATAATAATAGTGTTACGTTAGCTACTAATTAAGTTGGTGCACCCTAATAATAAACCTACACTAATTAAGTCCTCCATATAAAATGGACCTCACCCAATAATATTTTGGACACCAAATATTATTATCACCAACCATGGAGACCTCAAATTTCAAGTCAACCACCACCACTCCACCACTTCATACTCACAAAATCCTCCGCCGCGCCACCTTCAACCGCCTATTCATGGTGGTTTACACGGTGGCGATACTTGCTCTGTTTTACCACCACTTCACACATACACTCTTAACAAACTCCTCCTTCTCCGTCATCTATACGCTCCTTCTCCTCCTCTCTGACCTCATCCTCGCCCTTACGTGGATATGCGCCCAATCCATGCAATTCCGCCCTATCCGCCGCCACCAGTTCCCCGAAAACCTCGATAGCTTCTTGATGAAGCAGAAGCTGGAGTTGCCGGCGGTGGACATTATCATTTGCACGGCGGATCCTTACAAAGAGCCACCCATTGGAACCGTCAACACGGCGTTGTCCGTCATGGCGTATGATTACCCGCCGGAAAAGTTGTCGATTTACGTGTCCGATGACGGTGGGTCCCAAATTACGTTGTATGCTTTCATGGAGGCCGCGAAGTTTGCGCGCCATTGGTTGCCCTTTTGCCGGGACAACAATCTCATTGTCAGGTGCCCTGAAACTTACTTTAGGGAGAGTACTAGTAGTAGCTCTTTAGAGACTTTACCGGAGGCACATTATCAAATCAAGGTAAATATTTCGTGTTTTGTTAAATGTCGTATATATGTAGACACTTAAAATTGTCTCTCGTAAATATAGACACTTGTTAGGGAAGTTAACAAGTGAGTTAGATCGGATCGAGGTCGAAGAAGTATTATTATAGTGTAGTAGTGAAATGGACAGTATAATAATGTGATGGTTGATTGGTTGTTTAGTTGTTTTCATATGTGTGTGTATATGATGCAGAAATTATACGAAAGTATGAAGGTTAGAGTTGAGAATGTACTTGAAAGAGGGACGGTCCAAGAGGAAGATGTTGATAGTGACGAGATGAAAAAAGTCTTTTGCAAATGGGGTAACAACTTTAGTCGTCAAAGTCATCCCTCAATAATTCAGGTTAGAAAAGTCGAGTTGTATTTTATATATATATGAGACCGTCTCAAATCAACTCCGATTACTTTTGTTCTTTGTAGCTGTATAAAGACGTTCGTTTGTTAGAAAATATTAAGATATACAATTGTTTCAATTGTTTGAAAGGTGTTGCTTTCTAAAGAAATGGAGAAGGACGCAAGTGGCAAAGTGACGCCTAACTTAATATACGTTGCTAGGGAGAAAAGCAAAATTCATCACCATCATTTTAAGGCTGGGACACTCAATGCATTGGTAAGATACAATTACCAACGTAATATTCGAGCTAAATGTTAACTTTTTGAAAAACAAATTGAACAATCGATTATTATTAGTCGATCGATGATCGAAATTTTAGTTTTGCATTCTAATATTTCTGTGTGTACGTTGTGAAGCTTCGTGTATCAGCAGCAATGACAAACGCACCAATTGTGCTCACCTTGGATTGTGACACATATTCTAATGACCCGCAAACTATTAAGCGGGCCTTGTGTTACTTCTTTGACCCGGCACTCCGGCCCACATTGGCATACGTCCAATTCCCACAGATTTTCGGTAGGCTGAACAAAGGTGATATTTACTTTTCCGAGCACAAACAACTTTACCAAATCAACCCAATGGGTATGGATGGGCTTCTTGGCCCAAGTTACGTTGGAACTGGCTGCTTCTTCAAACGTCGGGCCTTTCTCGGACCTCCATCGTCGGTAATTCAGCCCGACATTGTTGAAACTCAATCACAACTTTTGCCGAACAAGCCCATTGGGTCACTAGAAGTTCTCGATTTAGCGTACCAAGCTGCTGCTAGCGACTATGAGAACCAAACAGAATGGGGCACAAAGGTGAGATCGTGATAATTTTGTCTACGTTTTACGTTTGGTTCGATTATGCTTAATACTTCCGTGAATACTGAATACTACACATTTTGGTTATATGTCACAGGTGGGTTTTCGTTACGGGTCATTGGTTGAGGATTACTATACATGTTATCGTATGCAATGTGAAGGCTGGAGGTCCATACTATGCCGTCCGAAAAACCCGGCCTTTTTGGGTGATTCGCCCGTCACATTAATCGAGCGAGTGAGCCAATGTAAGAGGTGGACAATTGGGCTTCTTGATGTTCTTTGTTGCAAATACAATACCATCACATTTGGAATTCAGCAAATTGGGTTCATGGCCCTTTGCTATACCCACTATGCATTTTTGTCACTTCTCTGCATCCCAATCACTTTTTATGCCTTCATCCCTCAGATTGCTTTGCTCAATGGTATTCCCATCTTTCCAAAGGTAAATGAACGAAAAACTTAGGGCGTGTTTGATATCTTTGTTTTCAAATTTCAGTTCTGTTTGTGATATTGATGATACGTTGAGCACTTCTAGACGTAAAATGTCACGTTTATATGTCACATCAAGAAAAAAGTATTTACTTATGCATGCGGAACACTCACACGTGGTTGTTTTAAAATGCTAATAGGTATCGGAACCACGGTTTTGCTTGTATATTTTGCTCTTTATTGGTGCATACGGGAAGGACTTCCTAGACTTTATACTAGAGAAGGGAACTTTGGAAAGGTGGTGGAATTCTCAAAGAATGTGGATGATATCCGGTCTCACAAGTTACTTATTTGGGTGTGTAGAGTACACTCTTAGCGCCTTAGGAATCGTGGTACGTGGTTTCGACTTAACAAGTAAAGTACAAGATGATGAACTATCCAAGAGGTACGATCAAGGTAGTTTTGACTTCGGTGTGGCTTCGCCTATGTTTGTGCCGATTACAATGGCCGCATTGCTCAACCTTGTTACATTTGTTACCGGATTGTTGCGAATTTACACTAAGGGAATGCAGAGTATGGAGGGGTTAATTCTTCAGATTCTACTGTCTGGTTTTGTGGTGGTAAATTCTTGGCCAATTTATGATGCTATGGTGTTTAGGAGTGACAAGGGAAGGATGCCTTCTAAGATAAGTTTCTTAGCAACATTTATGGTGTCACTTCTTTGTGTTATTGGTGGTGTCTTCCTCAAAATGTGGGGTAACTATCCATTTGAATTGTAGCAAAAATGGTTCTAATTTGAGAGGCTTTTGGTTCGACAATAATTGGGCTTATTATGATGGTTCATTAGTTTGTCTTGTTTTAAGTCTACTTATAATCCTGTATGTTCTTTCCATGTCGATGGTATATTAAATGATCTAACTATGAACATCATGCGTGAAATGGTAATTCATGGAATCATGGTAAGTCACATAATCAAAACATTTTTGGCGTAACAAATGTTCACTTGCCTTACATTATTCGCATTCACAATTTCATTAATTAGCAGGCCTATATAACCGATGCCTTGTCATCTTCAATGTGACAAGTGATATATAAAGTTATTGAAATCCTCTATTCATCAAGTTTTTCTCAACCGATTTGTCCTAGGCTACAAAAATTCGTTGGTCCGCGGCTCTTTTTTTTTTCTTTTCCCATGGACCAACATTGTTATGGTTATTTAACTACACTGTGAATTGCTGCTCGTACTAGAAGATGGCTCTTCAACCATCTGAATAACATGCTGCTCTGGTGTTCTTGAAGAACTATGTACATCAGAGGCACTTCCAGGACTAGCTCCTTGGTCATATTGTTGGGCCGGATTAGTATTCACTTGTTGGGCTGTTCCAGGCCCAAGCCCAATAGGAAGGCCCATCTTGATTACAGACAGCAGAGGGCACCTACATAGTGGACACGTGGCATTTGCTCGGAGCCAGTGGCGTATGCAATCGCCATGAAACACGTGTTTGCACAATGGCAGCTGACGTAGCTTTTCTTTCATTTCAAACTCACCCAAACAAACACAACATCTGAAAAAGAGGACATGAAATGAATATGATTGGTACAAGTTATCACTTTTTCCATAAGTAGGCTAATTATTGAAAATCATAGAAACATAGCACGCAATGTACGGTACGTAATTAACACATACGAACGGCAATGGTCCGTATTATCACAATGGAGTGAATGGACGACTGCTCTCTTATATTGTTTTCATCGTTAACTTAAATGTTAGTTGTTCGTATAAGTACTATAGGTATTCGAAATGGTATTTTAGGCTTATCTTTCGTAGTGAAACCAAGAAAAGAAAAAAAAAGTTGGTAAACGATTTAACGGAGCAAGCTTCATGGGATGTCACATTAATTCAGGTTACAACTTGTGACGGGTTACCTAATTTTTTTAACATATGGTTGTGTTCATGTTTTGTCCTTGATACTCCCTCCATTTTATTAGGTTCTTTGCGTTTGGTTTGAATCTGTGAGAGGAATTCATACACAATGCAAAGAACCTAATGAAATGGAGGGATTAAAATGCAACAAGCAATAATCTAGCAACTGATCAATGTTGGGGAAATGTTATTTCTAATAGGATCAAAACTTTATAGAGACAGCATGATATGATCATGATGATTTGTAATTATTCTTCTCATCCCTACCTCATATTAAATTCGATTATCCCTAGCATTAAACAACGAATATAATCAAAGATCACAAATTCTATTGTTTTGGAATAGTAATACATCATGCCTAAAGCCTTAATCACTAAACCACTTTGGGAGTCTTGTTGGACTATCGATCTTGTTTTCTAAATCATACTCTATTACAGAGCGTATGTAAAGGCGATAACTACTACTATATAATGACGAGGAAGTTTTGAACTTGAGACCGAATTACTAAATTTAGTAAAATCGAGTAGTCATTTGAAGCAACTAAGCAACCATGCATGACTAATTGACTATTGAGTATTCTCACTATTTTGCTATTGACAAGACAGAGAATAATTAAAGTTAAGAACACCTGATTCTTCACTTACATTGATTCCTTTGCCTGTAATTCTTCATCAAACTGGACTATCTGTAGCTTGTCCTTCAGCTCTCCTAATTTGATACCCATATTCCATGGCTACATCAAATTTAGAAAAAAAGGTTAACCAATCGATCATTTCATTAAACCATCAAATTATTTATTTATTTTACTATGGGAAACTTTTTGTTATTATTGTACAGTACATATGTACAAGAAACAAAAAATTTGACCGCCTAGCTACAACAATATGTCTTTTTTTTTTTTTTCTACAACGTCTAAATGTATACAATAATATGTCAATATGATTATATGAAGGTCCTGAACTTTATATTTATTACAGGGAGATTCGTATAGGTAATTTCACGCATTGGATGACCTCGTTAAATTTTCGTAGTTTCAAATTGAAAACTCACGCCAAAGTTCGGAAAAACTTAAATAAAGACTTACCGGAGAAATGAAAGAAACTGAGTGATGATTGGCAACAGAATGTTGTAACCTTGGATTTTGGGACGCTGCCATATTATTAGCCCTTCTCTTGAGATAGAAGAGATAGAAAAGAAGAAATAATATGATCGAAAATAAAATTGGTATTGAAAATATAAAAGCTTGGTATAGCTTTAGTTGAAGTTCTTCAGGGTACAAATTTGGATTTGTAGTACTTGAATCTTCATCATGTCTTCCCATTATTACTAAAAAATAATTTGACACACAAATGTTTTTACTAGAGATTTTGATAGAATGAGAGGGAGGGACTTTTGAGTGTTTGATCCATTTGTATTTATAGAGTTGGACCAGAAAATATAATTAATATTTTTTATTCATTTTTAAAGAAATAGTTATTTTGTATTTATTTTTATTAATTTAGAAGATCATTTGAGAAAAGGACAAATATAATAAGTTGCTTTTGTACACAAAAAAATGGAGCTTTTAGAAGAATCACAAATGATGATGATATATTTATATTCTCCCTGTTTTCTTCTTCTTCTTTTAAACTTTTAATTTTTATTTTTTTATTTTTTTTATTTTATTTTTTTGCTGAATGTTGATGGAACAAGCCCATGAGTCTCCACTATGAGAGGAAAAGGGAGGAGAGAAATATAATAAAGGGGCCCAACATACACTATGATCATACTTGGGGGCCCAATTGATGCTCATCTTCCATTGACATGATCACCATCATACATTCTCTTCAATATTAAAAAGTTGGGAGTGCTTCTTATTTTGGGGTAGGCATTATCTAAGATGGTAATAATGATTTCAATGGTGAAAAAATTGCATTTGGTGGAAAAGTTCTAGGCATGGAAATGTTACTACCTTAGTTATAGACAAACTATTTGATAATGATTTGGTCAATTAGTGGGGTGAAGTTAAAAGTCGAAAATTCACAATTCGAGGTACCAAATTTATCATTATGTTTAAGATCTCTCGATTTTTATCGTTTATGTTAACATAGTACTCCGTATGTCTTAAAGGAAACTATAACAAACAGTGAACTCTGATTGATCGGTACCTATCAAATTCGAACCACCTTCATTACCCGCCAACTAAACTATATGATAAAAGAACCCATTGACTGCCAAATTTCTTAGCTATGTGCCCAGCTGCCCATGTCTATTTAAGGTCTACTGTTGGCAGGTTAAGGTTCTACCAACTATTAGAGCCATTTCGTGGAAAACCAAGGCAAGAAGGTTGGTTCACCTCAACCTCAAATTAAGTGACATATCACTACCTTATATAGGTATGTAAAGCATATAATATAATTTCTATGTGAACCACACACCACACTTAACGACCAAATATGACAATTTCTAATGATAGGTCATTTAGAAGCTACTATAATTAAGACATGAGGTTTGTTGGTGATGGTGGTTCAGTTAAACCTAACCCCTGAGAATCTGCTAAGTTCATGTTACCACAATTTAATGATTAGGTTTGGATAAAGTTTAGGTATAGTTCTAATGATTTTTCTTAATCTTACTTTAATTTTTTAGATAGAATTACTTTGGAACCTTATTAAGTGCGAAAAGCAGCGGTCATTAGTTCCTTGGCCGGCATCAAGTGTCACATTATAATAGCGTAAACGGATCATGTTCTTGCTCTTTAGCTCTTAATGGACTACTCTGCTAGCACACTAAGTTGGCCGGCCAGTTGCAATGCCTTCTTTTGTTCCTATATTCGGCGCAAAGGCTAATACGATGAGGAAATGGAGATATCGAACAACAGTGGTAGACTACTTAAGCAAGGCGAAAGCAGGTCCAGTTGACTTTGCCATAACTTTAATTTAAATGACTTCTCTTATATGGAGTAACATTTTCTTCCGATATTAATCAGCGGAAAGACTAATACAATGAGGGAGTGGGAAGAGAGTACTAGTATTGAACTATGACAAAGCATTTTAGTGCATAAGTTGCCCATTTGCAATGTGGGGTTGTAATATCATTAATATTTCAGCATTAGCCACAAGGTACAATAATAACACATTAACAACTGCATGAATTTCAACTATGTCAGCAAAGATTGAGGATGCCAAAACCCATTTCAAAGCGATTAGACTGATTACATTAAGAAGTAAGATTAAAATTTGCAACTTTTTCACCAAGTTTGAGTGATTTACCAACTGCTATCGCACCTAGAAGATCAGATCAGTATTCAACTCTGACATAGCAGCCACTATCTCATAATAAAAACAAATCAAATGATTAAGACTTGCAACTTATTATTACCTTAATATCTACTACATCAGAGATTTTCTTGCATATCATTTATCCTACATGAGTACTTGAGTAGTGCAAAAGTCACACAGATCGACGAGGTTTAACGCGACTGTGCTGCCCCTTGATCGTAATCAAGGTTCGTATAAACGATTATTTTTGCGCTCTTGACGGGATTTTAAGACATGGTTCCATTAAGGGTTGTTATTTGTTAACATAATGCTAATGTAAGTTGCTTCTACTGGAGCTAGTGGATTAAAAAGTGTGCTCTTTTGGTATCCCATCAGATATTTGAAGTTGTATATGAAAAAAGATGAGATCTTTCAACTACTACTACTACATGAGATCAGATTCTCCCACCCTTAAGATTCTACTAATCTTACCTTACACGTATCTCTTTCTCTTTCACATTTTAGGGCAGAAAGTGGGTGGGTTAACTTTGCTCCAATTAATACCCAGAGAAACATAATTTGGACTGTGGAAAAACACACAGGAAAATCAGGAATAATCATTCATATATATCCAAGTGACCCAATTGTATGTGTTTTAATTTTTAAACTAGTTTAGTACGAGTAGTACATTATGATTATGTATGCGGCTTTTCAAGTGCTAAATGAACAAAAATATCTGCCAACTGACTCAACAGCATCATTCTGCTTAGTGCTATCTGACTATCTGAGTATAATCTTTGGCATGATATTGGAGTAATCAGCAGCCTGAACATTTTGACCATTTTGCAACCTTTTTCTTTAAAATTATACTGGCATGGCCTGAGCGAGCAACGAGAATCGGACCCTACTCTTCGGATTGGACGAGGGGATGATATCTCCGATCATGACTCATCCCTGCTACATACCATGAGATGCATGACGTATTGACAGACGTCCAGTTTTTAGTTGCTAAATAACAAAAACTGACCAGAGTCGACTGTACTGTCGTCCTGACTTATTCCAATCCTATAGATGGCACCATAAAGGTACAGACATGCGATAATGGCTGTCAAAATCAGGATCACAGGGTCATTGCTGCACTCATTCCAGCACTGATTTCAGCAATAACCTTTGCAAAGATCTGACGCTTTTATCTGAACAACAACCTCTCACATGCCTTTCACTAGTTTAACACAAAGCATAAGAACAGATAGAAGATGTTTTGATCCGAGAAAGAGACTGTCATTTCAAGGGTTTACAGTGATAGGACGTAAAATGAGGATAAACCACACTTGCATAGAGGTCGGTGAACTCACTATCTCTGAAATCCACAAAAAATGATATGCTTCTGGACTCGGTAGAACATTACAGATGAAGAAATGTATATGGCAAACAGATTCTACAGTTGTTCCTTAATGTCAACATCAATCATAAACCTATTGTTTTGTAAAGGATTTCAGTACTTCCTCTTACGAATTTTGAAACTTGTCGATCTGATGACATCGTCATCAGCTTGGAGTGTTGCCTCGAGAGCTGTCATGGATTCTGGCTTGGTGAAATAGGTGAAGAGGAGATAGATGCCATCCAAGTAAGTGTTCGTCTCACCAGCTTTGTTCTTCTTCATAATGCTGTAGGCCAACGGGATCACCCCCCTGTTGAAGACTTCCACATACATGGCTCCCCCAGCGATGAGCAACTGCAAAATCAAACAGTGTCCATGACTCAGAAAATACCATATGTTGGTGCTCTTTTATGTCTCTTAATAAAAATGGCATCAGCCTAAGATTCTAATTGCTAACTCAAACGGAGCATCAATCATTAGTTCATTACTATTATCTTAGCCTTGAAGATATTCAAGTACCTAAAAGGGTGGATCAATGATGGATTATAGGATTAGCAGGATCCAAAAGATTTGAAATGAAAGTACGAAACTATGAACAAAAATCTACTATAAGCCATACATTAGCATCAAATTGAAAGGATCTGACAAAGTTCAGTCAATCAACACCAGGTCTAAGGGCAAATGGCAACTCGACTACCACTATTCTAGTGATGGTACATTCGATCCTTCATCTCACATTGTCACATATCCATTCTAAGGGCTTGGAGGCCTTGGGCAGTTCATCTAAAAACTGAATTTGAAAGAAACAACTGTTGCACTACAGCATCTTCTTACATTCAGACTTTAGAGGCACTTAACTAGTAGAACTCAAATTTTAGTGATTCTACTCTACTTTTCTGCAACAGTCCGAAATCATTTTTGACCTATGTCAATCATATTACCCTAAGCAGCAACGCCAGCATTAGATTAATGTATGTCAGCAAATCAAATTGCAAAAGATCTTCACCTTTGTTTGTTAGGTAATCCTTTAATTACTCAGCAGCCATTTGAATCTTGTTCTAGAAGGAAGTTTGAGAACTATATAAAGAGCCTACCTTGATGACTGGGAGCTCACTCAGAGACAAAGTTTCTACATAGTAAAAGTAGGGACTTGTAATTCGATCTTGAAAACTCTTAGGTCCATCCTTGGTCAATACCACGTCACAGAAACATTCTAAAGTCCAAACAAATATGAAAACCAAGGAGCATTGCAATATTTACATTTTGTGTAAAAGGGTGAATTGTTCCAGTACGAAGACACTTAAAAGTCGAGAATTGTCTTATTATCCCAAGTTCCATCCTAAACTCAAAAGGAGTTTTTACAACATCCACCCTTTAAAGCCAATACGCCTCATTTAATGGGTTACTTGATCTACACTTGAGAATCATCTCCCTCTCAAGCGTATCAGCAATATAACCATCCTTGGGCCGCAACCATCAACTTACATTGTGGGTTAAGTTTCTCTACTCTTTCACACCTCCCATTGGTCTCAACTCTCAATAGTTAAAGAAACCAACACCACCATAACTCCAAAATCCCAACCATATGGCATGAGTTCATCATCAGTCAATAAAACTCGATTGCAACTTTCAATTCACCAAAATTTGTTTACAATCTGCCTCTCAAGGGTAATTAGACTATTAGTGATAGAACCAGATAAAGACACCAACATTACAATTCCAAAAATGGCAACCTTTCATATGGTATAAATTCAGTCAATAAAACTCGATTTCAACTTTTAACTCGCAATATTTTGTTTACAATCTGCCTCTCAAGCGTATTAGTAACAGAACCAAATAAAGATACCAACATTCCAACTCCAAAATGGCAACCTTTATAAAAGGTATGAGTTCAGTCAATAAAACCCGATTGCAACTTACGAGTTCGACTTTTGATTGCCAATGGTTCTTTCACACCTCGTTCAGTCACTCACCTTCCAACATCTAAAGATACCAACATTACAACTAAAACTACAACAAAAATAAATAAAAAAGAAATGCCCCCATGCAGGATCGAACTACAGACCTTCAGTTTACAAGACTGACGCTCTACCACTGAGCTATAGGGGCTCATCTTGCTACTTATCCCCACACTTAACTCCTAATCCTTCATCTAACACGCCTCTAATTACCATTACCATTACCAAACCTAAAAAAATATCTCAATTTCGCAAAAAAAATCTTTAAAAAAATATAAATTAATTAAAAATTAAAGGTGAAAAATGTACCTCTTCATATTTCTGGGTAAGACCAAGGCGCTCATCTTCAGTCATATCGGGCCTAAGAACAGCCATAGTCTCATACTGGCGGAGGCCCGGCGGGCACTGGGGTTCGGGCTTATCCTCAACAGCAAGGCCCGGTGTGGATGAGGAGGAGGGTGGGTCCTCGTCAAGCCCGGTGAACCCGCCCTCAAAGAAGGAGCCCGAGAAGTCCATGGTTAAGGCCTTGAGTTGAGATGGGCCATAGCTGGGCCGGTGGTTAAGAGTGGGCTTGGGCTTGGTGTGGAAGGGTTTGGTGAAGGTGAGGGTGGTGAGGGAGAGGAGTCGGGTTTCGGGCTTGGAGTTGAGTGATGAAGAAGATGAAGGGAGTGTGGTGGATGAGAGGGATAATGTCGCCATTGCTTCTTTTTTTTTGGGCTCTGCTGCTTCTGGATAGTGTCTCTCTTGTTCAGATAAGACTAGAGACTTGAGTATACTTCACTTCTTTGCTTTTACTCTCTTCTTAAAGAGTTGTTCTTTTTTACCTCAAAAAAAAAAAAAAAGAGTTGTTCTTTTTACGGAGTAGTTTTTTACCAAGTTACCATGTACTACTCGACGATTCTATGGTAAAAAGTTAAGCTAAAGGTTGTTTGGTTCTTCATTTGGAATTTTTGTTGCACATAATGAATCGGATATGATCGAAGAGTACGGAAATATAATGTGAGCGAATTTGAATAATGTGTTTTTGTATTGCGTTTATTGAAACGTACGGAACTATAATATGATCGTATTTGAATTATGCGAATTTGTGTTGTGTTGTATTAACCCTGTTATGATGTTATCGCTCCTTTCCAATTAGGCAAATGCTTAAGAATATCCCGTGTTAACATACTTGTAGGTCAATTAAGGAATTCACTCGTTCTAGTATTAGCTGACCTATATAATGTACATGTTGTACACAAAGTTTGATGTGTGTCACAAATCAACAAGTATCCATCATCAACAGCGAAAATTTTGAATCTGAGCCTTTTACTCAAACGAGTTAACAAGTAGTACTATTTTTTTTTAACTAGTTATTTGATTTTTAACGGTAAGTTAACGAGTACTACCTAAAAGTCTGACATGTTTGAACCTTGTTGATATAGTAGTATGTTTCATATACATACACAAAATATCGATCCCTAATTGACACAAACGAGTTAACTAGTACACTCGATTTTTTTTTTGACGGTAAGTTAACGAGTACTACTCTACTTGAGTTGAGAAAAAGGGAACGAGTAAATCGGAAGCTAGTATAAATACATACCCTTGAAGAGGGGGTGGTCTCTTAATCATTCTCATTAGTGTGTTGGCTTGCTGCAAAAGAAAGGGTGAGTTTTAGAAGAGAAGTCGACGACGAACTCAACAACACACATCACCAACAAAAAAAATGGATCCAAAACTAACAGAGGCTGCTCAGACATTCGAGCGCTTCAAAGCTGCTTTGTTGCGTAATGATTACGATGTTTGCACTCGCCTCCTTTGTCAGCTCAAGGTCTGTACTTTATCCCCCTTTTTTCCGCTCAAACCCTAGATCTCACTCGATTAATTCAATTTCAATTTATGCCCTAATTTACCCAATTACTGCTTCCTTTTTTTTGCTGTCCTCGATGATTTTAGCTTCTAGGGTTTCGCCGAGTTTGATTTTTTGTTGATTTTGTTGTTATTCCGCCCAATTGATTGTGATTTTGAGCTGTGTTACTGTAATTTCGCATGAAGGTTTAATTTTAATTGAATAAATTGATGAAATTGTGTGTAAAGGTGTAATCTTTATATGTTTATTGCTTACATTGGGCGAAATTGAACCTGGGTTTTGATTTTTAGGAATTGGTACAAATGTTAATGTCGATGGTTAATCCTGAAGAGGGTTAAGTTGGATAGGTTCGGGTTTTGGCGAATGTGGCGTAGCGGGTTCCGATATCTTTAGGGCTTTAGATATAGTTGTAGGACTTGAAATTCAGGAGAGGCGTTGAAAACCCAGAATATTTTAGATGCAAGTTTGAATTTTTTTGGCTGCGGAAGCTGTTTTGGGAGGGAAGACAACAATGCATTGTTAAAAGAATTCGTCTTTCTCGACTTCTGAGGTTTTGCGAAAAGTATGATAGTTAAGTGAAATTCAGAATCAGACTAATCAATCAATTAGGCTATGAAACTCGTGAATGTTCATTTATGTTTCTGCTGAGCTGATATGGGTAGGTCATGGGCAGTCGGTAAGCCTACTTATTGCCCATTTAGACGTTGGCTATTGTGGCTAAATATGCGGTATGCTTGCTGGAGTTTGGAGGCTTTTTATTCACCAAGTATTAATTATATGCTTTACGCGTTACCAAACAAAAAAAAAATTATATGCTTTACTGGCTCTTATTCTGTGTATTTGGGATGTTTACGTTAATAGGTTGCGCTCACGGAATTTCCAAGCCTTCCACCATCGTTTGAAGCAACACCTAATGCTGTTCATGAACTGACATTAGCAAGTAAGTTTCAGGAATACTGTTTTGCATGAAGCATTCTCCTCAGTTTTGAAGTTTAGCAGTCATTTACTCAAGCTGAGTTGTATTGGTTTTGATTGTATATTAACCAGGGGACATTTATGAGCATGCCGTTGTTTTGAGTGTCAAGATGGAGGATCAGGAAGCGTTTGAAAGGGATTTCTGCCAGTTGAAACCATATTATACTGATGCAAGGTACTTCTGAATTTTCTTTGAAGTTTATTTCAAAGATCTCTTTGGATATGAAGTTATGTTCTTTCGCAATTAGAGAGGTTGTAAATTTATTGTTTCTTTAGTTACATCTTGCATGTGTGACGAAGAGATTTGATACATGGCTGTTATTTTATGTGGTGATCCTGCAACCCCACTCCCTGAAATCATTATTTGTTGTGAAGCTTTTGTATTTCATATGTAGGATAAGGTCAGATTTTTGATGTTTCTAAGGGGGGGGGGGGGAAAAAACCCTGTCTAATGACATGTTAAAACAAGTCATTACAATATGCAACTGCTTGCGTGCACTGTCCGTGTTCCCCTGAGTACACCATTTTTGTGAAACTTGAAGTCTCAAAGTTCTCCCACGCCCTGTTAGATGGCTTCATCTTCTTTCACATGCCCATTCCTGTTCAGTTAGCAGAGTGCAAACTCTTTGTTTTTCAAATCTGTGAGTTTTTATTTGTGTCAAGTGTTCTTATGCTACCTTTTGCATGAGTGGGATGCTCTGATCCTTTCCCAAGAGACTTTGGTGGAGCTTCATGGGGTAGTGACTTGGCAGGGGTAGGTAGTGAGAACTAGTGTAAATGGGTTGAGATAAGCTAGATGGAAGCTGCCAGAGAAGAGGACCCATATTGTTCAAGGAAATCTAGTTACCTCTTTTTCAATATAGTAATTCACATGTCCACGTTTCTATAACAACTTTGTTGCAGACTTTAGGCGATGTTGAATAGGTAGTTGAAAGAGTTGTGGAATCTTGGGTCCCTTGTTACAATTGCTGTTAGTCCTTTAGGGTTTGTTCATTTTGAGAGGGTAACGTATTGAGGTGTAATTTAAAGCAAAATATAAGAACGAGGGAAGTGATTGGAGGTGTAAAGTTGAAGGAGGTCGGTGGGGGGGGGTACTGTTACTCCTAGTGGAGGTAATGTATGATGTATCACCCTATGGGGGGAATTGGTTATGATCCATTATGGGGGAACTGATACCCTCCTTTCTTCCGCATCCTCTCTCTACCATGGCCTCCATCCCTCCATATGTTCTTTTTACTCCATTACCTTCCATGAGTTCCATAAAAAAACAAACTAAAGAGCGGTAATCCTTCTCACGAACAGATGGCTGGACACAGAGTCAAAACACGTTCATAATGTAGATCGCATAATATCGCTTTATACAAGTATGAAACAAGGCAAAAGCTATTCTAACTCTTAAGAACTTGCCTCTGTTTGCTTTGTGCCAGCATCAACTGTCTTTTTTCTCTTGTTTCTAGACTTCTGTGCATTCCTTACTTATATCTGGAGTTTTGACTGTTAAACAGGGAACGGATTCCTCAATCTCCACAAGAATACCCCGTCTTGGGTCTCAATTTATTGAGACTTCTTGTCCAGAACAGGATAGCTGAATTTCACACTGAGTTGGAGTTGCTTTCATCTACTGCTTTGGAGAATCCTTGCATCAAGCATGCGGTAGAGCTGGAACAGTCGTTCATGGAAGGAGCCTACAATCGTGTTTTGAGTGCTAGACAGTCAGTCCCCCATCAAACTTACGTGCATTTCATGGACTTGCTGGCCAAAACTGTGAGGTATATTTCCTTTAATACCAGTATCTCAATGCAATTCATCTTTTCTGGTTGTTGTAACATTTCTTAATTTGTGGAGTGTTGAAATAATTTATTGCAAATTGCAGAGATGAAATTGCTGGATGCAGTGAAAAAGCTTATGATTCCCTGACACTAAACGATGCTAAACAAATGTTGCTGTTCTCGTCTGACAAGGAATTGCAAGAGTATATCAATGAGGTAATTTATGCTAAGCAGGTCTTGATTAAATACACAGTTGACTGTTGCTACATTCGGCTACATGTTGCAATATGATAGACTTCCGCTCTGTTTATCTGAAAAAGATCTGTTATCACGTATATGAATCTGTCAACATATTGAGGTCTCTTGCTATGACCACAATGAGTATTCTTAATTTGCATGTATATGACTTTCCTATTTCACAGAACATTAGTTAGAGGACTTTAACCATTTCAATATCTGCCGTTCATGATACTATCAAGTTTTCATCAATATGTTTCTTCTCGTTTCATGAAAGATTAAAATGTTCAGTATTTTCACTTTTCAAGAAATCAAAATTACTCTACTGCTTGCAGGAGCACCCGGAATGGGAGATTAAGAATGGATGCGTGTTTTTCCAGAAGGCAAAAGATTCTGGTCCCTGCAAGGAGATCCCGTCTCTTCTCCTCATCAATCAAACCCTCAGTTACGCGAGGGAATTAGAGAGGATTGTGTGAGGAGTTAGCTATAAAAGTTCATTTTCTGCATTGATCAAGTGAACATATGCAGAATTAAAGTTCTGTATTTGAATTTAGCACAAGATTGAAAATTCATGTATCCAGCATTTGCTTTGGCTTTTCAGTTTTTTTTGCAGTATTAATCGAATTGATCTGTTTGGTGTTCCAAAAACTTTATTCAACTGATCCTATTGCGTACTTTAGGAGTTCGGGTACCTGCCCTGTGATATTGTGGTCATCTCAACGCAGCAGGGATACATCACCGTGTTATTACTGACATTTCAGGAAGAGCACATTTCATAATAGCTCATGAACATAGGTATCCGTAATTACAGGATTGCAGAGTTCAGCCGTAAACAGTAGTTTTTTTTTTCTATAACTACAAACAAGACTAAATTCCTAGGTCGAAACTTGGACACTCGAGAGTTCCCATCGAGTTTTGCGTATCTGCAACATTCCTCATCTGCAAGCTAGCCAGTTTACTGAAAAGTCGCCTTGCCAATGCCTTGGGCTTGTTCGGTGTCGGAGATTTTCCTTCCATACTCGAAGCATCTGTTTCAGGCAGCTTGACACAAGGCTGCAGGAACAACACCACCAAAAATTAATGGTAAGACAACAGAAACGTATCCAAATGCCAATTGACAAACGTGTGATCAGACATTCAGACCTGTTGTTGAGAGGGTCTTGCTTCTCGGCTTCCAGGTGACATGCTGGCGATACTGCTCGTGAAGCCTGCTACTGATGATTCAGTCATGTTTTCAATAGACAGAATATATGTGTCTCAATAAAGGATGTATATACATGCTAGTAAACCAAACTTACCAGGTATAGGTTGATTGAGGACAGGCTGATTATCACTCACTTGCAAATTGTTGCTGGGCTCGGCTACAACTGAAGGCTGGCTGTTGTGAGATTCGGACTCAATTCCTTGCGTATAAACTGGCCTTTCAATGTCATTACTGCTGCGGTCTGTTTTAGCTTTGGCCGTTGCTGTAGTCTCATGAGTGGTTTCAGTCTTGGGAGGATCGCCAATACAGCCTGTCTGAGTACTTGCTAGTTTTGCAGCCTCATCAGACTTGTGCTTATTTGTTCCTTCGGTAGCTTGGTGTGGGTTAAATGGCTTGCTGTCAATGCCAGACTGAACAGCCTCTGAAGATTGTGAAAGGCATTGTTTGACTGGAGCTTTTTCCATGATGGGAATATGCTGCTGAGCTGCAGGTTTCTTCAAAATTGACAAAATATGATTCACTGCATAAAGAAAAAACAGGCACAGAACTGTTCAGATGCTACTGTTGCAAAGGGCAATTACTGCTGCAGAGAACTGCACATCTATACTAGTGGTGAAGTCAAAGCTACTCCTATCGGGGGGGGGGGGGGGGGGGGGGGTGCGGAATCTGGCATTAAACTGTAAATGACTGCTTGAGCAAAACCTGATGAAATCCACCCTGAATACAACAATCGCCAAGCCTTAGTTCAAAGATTTGGGGCCGGCTGACATAAAATGCCCTTTGAAACCGTCATAAGTAGGTAATACAAAGGTAAAGAGAGGAAGCGAACTAGTTTTTTTTTTTTTTTTGGTAAAGAGAGGAAGCGAACTAGTAAAATAGTAGTAAATCGCGTTTGACAACTGTTTTAAAATAAAAAACAGATAAACAACACCCGAGCAAAAATGCATAGCTATAAAACAAGCGAAAAGGGTATGAAGTTTCACAAAAATTATGAGAAATTCACCCTTAAACCCCAAATGCTAAGAAACCAGCAAACTGCATACACACTGACACAGATACTGGTCCAAAGGAGACTGCAACAAGTTTTTCGTTTATTCTGGCAATTCTTTTGAGCAAAAACAACATTGCAGCAGTATGAAAATAAAAATAAAAAATCTTTCATTTTTGTTTTCTAGTTATGAGTCTTGTGACTAAGCTAAAGTTAGATCGTTAGAAGAGGTTTAGCATCTCAGAATCACAGATAATTGGCTATGACATTAAGCAAACTATGTACCATCAGTGCAGTAAAGAACTTATGTACCATCACGTGGAGGCATATGAAAGAGGGACGTCTTCATTTGTTTCATCTTGTGGACTCCCAAGCCACTCAAGCTCGAATCAAGGCAACTTCTTGAACCATCATCATTTCGGCCTTTTCCTACATGTAGTTGATGAAATAACCTCATTAACTTCAAAGATATCATGACGAATAACAGCTAGTCATTAAACCAGCAAACCAATAAGTAGTATACTGAATCTTTCACGGATCAACTGTACCAAATTCTAGTTCTATCTACAAACTCATCCTAGGTAGAGTATAAACTTGGAAAGAATTTATAGATTGAGTTAAGAGTCAACAGACCTACTGCAACAGAACTACCAGTCGGGAGCTGCTCCTGTCTCTCTGGTACTTTGCATCTTTGTGGTTTGTACATCAAATTCTCTGTATCAGAAGAGACATAAGACAATTTAACCAATCATGTCGAAGTGCTTAAAACAACTGCTCAGTCCGGAGTATGAAGTTAGATGAGTCTTTGTATCAGCTTCAGGTAGACTATGTTTCAAGATCCCTCAATGATTACTTAATTATAATATTTGTAATAAGTAGTCTGGAAATGGAGATACCTTTAGACAGTTTATGCCATTGCCGACCATTCTCTGGTTGATGACTGTTGCAATTGCTTGCTTCTGTCTTAACATCTGCACCTTTTGTGTTTTTCTCCAGGGACTCTCCGATATCAACCAAATGATTATCGAATTTCAGTGATTCACCAGATTCAATTACTTCATCTCTCTTCAGGAATCTCTTATCTATTTGAGTTTTGCTGGAGTCGTAGAGAGCAACCTGTAAGTATTTGGTGACACAGGCCTAAGCATTAATTGTCATGTCCTGTTGTAATAGGATGAGCAGAAAGACCAGAAAAGCCATGAATAAGATTAGGTTAGGCATAAACGAAAGTAAAGCGAATTTTTAGGCCAGTCACCAAAGTGAAGTAAGTTCTGCACAAAGATTATAACTAGAAGAGTCTTTTAACAACATGAGCAACAGGTACATTCACCTAGATGTCTGAACCAATGGCTTAATATTTAGGGATGAGGCTATGTTCATCTTGACCCCAAACACACTCCGCCTACTATGGTCGTCCTAAAATAAATCTAGAGCAATGGTTTACAGGATACTAGTGTGACAGTAGCGGAAATAACCTGTAGGAAAATATAAGAAATCTTCATAGGACTATTTTTTGCTTAAAGGGAGATTCAGATGTGCTATTTTTGTGATCAGTCGACAGTTCTGTCTTCTGTGCAACAGACCACCATTTTGGAAGACAATCTTTTTGAAACCAACAAACTTCTTGGGCCTCTATCACAATTCAATCCATATAAACGAAGTTTATAAATTATAAGGCAGGGATTTATGACAAAACCTGCCTCCCCTGAGAGCCACAAGTAATCAGACGTATGAAGCCATCGTGATACTTCTTGGCCTTTTGCGTAATTTGTGTAGTATATAGCGCCTCCCATTCTGTAAGGCAATAGAAACGCATCAAGATGACTTGTAAAGGACTGGCCAAGACGGCAAGCAGTTCAGGTTCAAAGCAAAAGCATGCAAATGTTTTCCAAAGTAATTGAGTTGTTTTGGTTGCTGCAGGAAAAACAAATGCAATTTTCTTTTTTCATCATAGCTTCAGTCATCGACACAACACAGGTACGAGTGCATACTGACAAACAAACCTTTAGAAGACGATGGTGTGACACTTGATGGACTGTGCTGAGTACTATACTTGACCTCTTCATTTTTCTTGAAGTCTGCAGCATGAAGATGTTCGTAGTTAGTACACTAGTAAAGTTCCATTGTTCCCCAAACTATAACAGCTTGTCCAACAAGATAGACGTGAACACACACCACACATATATAACAGCAAATCACATTTCAGACATTCAAGGAGAGCATAGAGACAACCAATACCTCTGATAATTTTCTGAGACGGACTTAAGTTGTTCCCTGAGGTCCTTCTTCCCGAAGCATAAGGCCTCTTATCTTCATAAACAACAGTAAGTCAGACCCACATACGATTGCTAAGCATGAAATAAAAGACATAGGACTAATAATTAAGAGCCTATAACCAATAAGAACGACCCTTACTAGGAAACGCGTTATTTCTTGACCTCTCCCCATGTGAAAATCGAGGCTTCTCAGGAGTTGTACTACCACATTCAGATTTAGGATTCGGAAGCAAGATACAGCCTGAGCCGCTTTCAGGATCACCAATATCAACAAGGAACGAAGAAAATGCCATGGATTCCCCGGCTTTCACAGATTCATCTTTCGTCAAGAATTTGCTGTCTAACAGCTTCTCACATTCATCATACAACATCACCTGACAATTCAACACGCGTTTTTTCAGCTCCAAACAAACATCACATCTACACACAAACTAGTGTCATTGTCAAGCTGTGATTAACCCTTCCACTACCTCAAGACCAAAAGAGGAACAAATGTCAAATACTCGAGCTCACTCAAATCCCAAACTCACACCAATTGCACATTTGCACAACTGAATGACCAAAAGTTCGCGCAACAATTTGAAGAAAAACCTCGAGAATAGGTCAATTCTTACCATTAATTAGATTGACAATAATAACTGGATGAGCCTAACACGCTAACATAAGTGCTACCGAGAACGCGAGAACCGACTATACGCTATCTAAAAGTGAACTTGATTAGGTTTTCGCAACTAAAAAAAATCGACTGCGAAAATGCGCAATTTTCTGCTTCGGTGACAAACTTCAGCGAAATAGAAATGGAATAAATATGACGAAACGAGCGAAAAATCATGAACACAAAATTACGAATTCAATGCATAAAATTAATTAACTGATTATAAATGCAGAATTTAGGCATTAAAATCAGATTAATTGATAAAACGCTTGAATTAAAACTTAGGGTTTAGCCATTTAATCAGCTAAATTAAACAGAATCAACTAAAATTGATAGCAATTATGACAAATTCAGCACCAAAAAAACACAGAAATCCAACATAATCACTTGATTAACAACTTCAATTTCACAATAATAGAAATTGTAAGACAGCATTTCTGATGAAATGAAACGAAGAGTTGGAGAGAGATAGAGAGAGAAGGAAACCTTGTTGTTGGCGTGAAGATGAAGGAAGCCGTCTTGATAGATTTTCCTCTTCTGCTTCACATGTTTCGTATACGTCACGCTCCATTTTCTCACTTCTTCCATTTTCTCTCTCCTCTCTCTTTCTCTCTCTACACCTCCAGAAAGACGATCTCAATGGCGGGAGGAAAACTTAAAGAGTACGCTGGAAATTTCGAATTTTCAATTTTTGGATATTTTTGTGGAATTTCATTTGGGCCTTGGTGATCGAACTGATATGGGCCTGACTTTTGACGTCTTGGCCCAATTATAAATATACTCGTGTTTCGTTTATCATAATTTTGTCCTGATTTATATCGATAAAGTTGTTTTTGAGGTCAAACAGTGTTGTATTACTCATCCGACTAGGCGGAATTGCCATACATTTTAGGAGCAATTCCAACAAAAGGAATTAATGTGACAAAGAATAGCGTAAAGACTAGAATTTTACTTGTGTTTAGCCTATATCATGACATTCAAATTAAGATGAGAATTCATCGTTAAGCGCACACTTCAGAGATAGCCAACAAAATTACTCCGTAGATATTTTATGGTCATTCGTGAATTGTGATTTACAAAAGTCCATGCTTGCTCGATAAATAAAATTAGTTTCACTATCTATCACAACTTGTTGCTCTTTGCAACTTACACAATGATGCAACTATGCTAACTTGCAAAACCAACGGTAACCATCAATTGTTACAGCCACCAATCAGCTTGTTATCACGTTGCATGAAATTGTTCGTAGCTTACCTACTTGCTTGAAGACCTAGACCTACTGTTAGGGCTTAGTGAACAAGCTAGCTAACATTATATTACTTATTGGGCTCTAATTAAAAAAGCTTCATTGACCAATATTATCATAACAAATTACCAATATATAAAATTGTAACTTTTATTATCTTGAGTAGTAATTAAAGTGTATGTATTAACAGGTAACACAGTACAGCACGGTACGTAGTCAGGACCCAAAATTCAATAGAAAATCCAAAACGAGTTTCGCCCCTGATCACAACAACAACTGATGAATATATAATTGTTCACGAAATGAGATAGAAGATCGCTTAGGGCTATATATGGCTTTAATTAATCCAACTAAATGAAAAATGGAAAGCTATTGGGCGCTTACTTGGCCTATTAGGAGTACATGTTTCTACTTGATTGCATTCTATTGATGTTAATTATTCAAAGAAACTAAAGATTTGGCATTTAGTAAATACTTTAGAACAGAACATATGAAGATTTATAGGGATTTGACAGAAAAGCCAAGGTTGGTGGAGGCAGTTGAGTTGGAATACGGATGAATATGATTGACGATAATGATGCCATATTATTATTGTATACTGATTGGCTGGGGTTTAAGGAGCTTCTTCCAACTGATGCATCTGATTAAACTTATACTCCTATTTTCTTTACTCCCTCCGATTAAGCCAACTTACGCATATATATGCATCCAAATTAGTTATAAATGTTGACTTAGTGAAAGAGAGTTACGTTACTGGATTCAGTATCATGGTTAAAATAAAAGCTACTATATATGTGCCTATTTAAATCTCGTAAAATATTTGAATTGGGCGGTCATTGGTGATACAAGTATGTCATGGTTTTGATGATCTCATTCTTATATAAGAATTTATGGTTTTGATATTTTGTACGACTAGCTATGATGGTCAATGAGTTATTATATACGGAGTATTTACAAGATTTATTTAGATATTTGTTCACCTGAAAGTCGTCTTTGCGTGAATTACATTTTTTTGGTACAATTGCGTGTATTACATAAACATATGATGTTCCTTCTCACTTTTGCTTTATAATAATTAACTTATATATATGTTATGGAAATAAATCCAGTAAGAAGTGTCAATTTTGTCAGAAGTCAGAAGTGATCTGGTCCATCCATCTCACTTAATCTGATGGTCTATATTAAAATGAAAAGAAAAGAAAAAAAGAAATAAAAATATCCTCAGCCCCAAAAATCACACATATCTTCTCTCTCCTCTCCTTCCCTCTTCTCTCTCCCCATCCCGTCCCCAACCACCGCCAGCCGCTGCAGCCGCCGCCGAAAGTCACCATCGCCGACAACAGTGCCGACGACGATTCCTTCCGGCATCAACGACGTTTTTCGAGCACCACTCCACCACGAAAACCGCCTTATTCGTCCAATTTTCGCGCGTATTTTCTTCAGATTCGGCCGTCGCCATGGCCTTCCGTCGTCGAACTGCACCTTCGCCGGCGTCCCCTCTCATATATGCACTTATTTCCTTCGTTGCTGCTGATTTCCCGATGGTACATCTCATTTTCGCCATGGTTAATTGAATTGAAGTAATGTTTAGGTGAGGAGAGAGAGAAAATGAGAGGACATAGATGGTGGATTCGGTGATCGGAGGTTACTGAGGTGGTTCAGGAGGAGGTGAAGGCGGTGTTAGGGCGCCGCCGTGGAAAGCGAGGTCTTCGAGGAGAGAGAAACGAGAGTGAGAGAGGGGAAATGGTGGATGAAGAGGTGGTGGAGATGCGGCGGGGGAGGGGGCTTCCGCTCGCCGGAGCACGGAGTACATGATGGTGGTGGTGGAGCGGGATAAGGTGGTGGTCGGAGCGGCTGTTGGTGGCTGCGTGGGTGGTCGGGGTAGTGGTGGGGGAGGGGGTTGGGTGCCGTGGGTGGTGTGCGTGGGAGGAGAGAGAAAATGGTTGAAAGGTAGGTTTTTTATTTTATTTTTTATTTTCTTCGGAATTTTGTTGGTGAGGTTATTGGAGTTACGTCATTTAGTTGGTGGAATTAAGTTAAATTACGTGTTTAAGTTTGGGAGTTATGTTGAAATTATTAGAGTTACGCATTTTAAATATTGGAGTTATGTATTTTGATTGTTGGAGTTATTGGAGTTATGAGATTGAGTTAAGTTGGAGTTACGTATATTAGTTATTGGAGTTTCGGGTTTTAGTTTTTGGAGTTAAGTTGGAGTTACGCGTTTTAGATGATGGAGTTAAGTTGGAGTTACGTGTTTTAGATGATGGAGTTAAGTTGGAGTTACGTGTTTTAGATGATGGAGTTAAGTTGGAGTTACGTGTTTTAGTTAGTTGAGTTAAGTTGGAGTTACGTGTTTTAGATAATGGAGTTAAGTCGGAGTTATGTGTTTTAGTTAGTAGAGTTAAGTTAGAGTTACGTGTTTTAAAGGATGGAGTTAATTGGGAGTTACATGTTTTGGTTAATGGAGTTATTGGAGTTATGAATTTTAGTCGGTGGAGTTATGTTAGAGTGACGAGAGTTAAGTTAAAATTGGTGGAATTCTAATATTATTGGAGTTATACGATTTTAATACTGGAGTTAGACGACTGGAGTTACGCGTTTTAGTTGGTGGAGTTAATTGACTGGAGTTACTGGCTGTAGTTGATGGAGTTATGCGACTGGAGTTATGCACTTCAAGTTATGGAGTTAACTGAAATCAATGGTTGAGATTGCTTCTGACTTCTGACAGAAATTATACTTCTGACCGGATACGCCCCCTATATATTATGTTAGCTTGGATTGATTGTTTGTTTGTTTGTTTGTTTGTTTTCTAGCTCGCATCCTTGCAACAATCATGAATACTACTACAAGGAATCTCAACAACTCAAGTGTAAGGGACGTCTATGATCATGTTGATCTTTTTTATACTATAAGATCATCGGTGTCGTGATTTAATTGACGAGGTAAGCTCAAGTTAGCTAAGAAATTATGCAAAGATACTTTCAAGGTTGTGAAGGGAAAGCAATGGTGTATATTCTTGGGTCTCACTATTCTGGGATGCGGCGATCATATGTGATGTATAGATTCTGAAATCTGAATGGTGGGCAATAAAATTGTTCGGTAAAACTTCGTACAAGTGTACTTGTGTAGTAGTTCAACAATCGAACACATAGTTCATCATTTTGTGTTGAATCCTTCTTTGATAAAAGTGATATGTAATGTAGTTTATTATATATATACTTTGTATTTGTATAAGCTACCCCAATATATTGATCATAAGGCCATAAAGAGTCGTGAAATCGAAAGATCAATATAATAAACTAAATATTATCAAAATAACATACTCCGTACATGTTTTTAATCTAAATGTGTATGTAGTAACATAATTACAATATTTTGATCTTCTTCTTTTTGTCGTTCTTGTCTTATATGTATAACCGTAAGGTAAGGTCATTCTATCAATATAATTAAGCGATTAAGATTTAATTTCGATAAAATTTAGGCCTCTGGGCAGCATATGATAAGGAAATGGAGTTGTGAGCATCACGATATAGAGTCACATACTCAGATGATCAGATTTAGTTTATGATTAGTTGATTACAATAATCGATTACGTCAATTAATTATGATTAATACAATTACAAATGTATTATTTATTTCGTGTATTTTACTATCTTAGCTTGAATGATTTAGTCCATGATTGTTGTTTTAATTACCGAAGTCCTTTGCATTTGGCATACATTAATATTTCAAAAGCTTGAGATCAGTAACGCCTACGACTCTACGAGTATATACTTTAGCTAGATAGGTTCTTGTCCAAACGACTATGCGTTAATACTACATACATACTCAAAAAAGATACATATATACTGGCATGGCCGTGCAATAATATTAAATTCATACTTGATTGTTATATATGTCATATATGTGTAATGGTATACATGAACTTGGTGTACTCAAAGTTGTGCTCCATAGTTCATATGTACCATGCAAATGCATATGGGAGAAGGGAGAACATTGTATTACAAGGCCGGTAGCTAACCATATGTTTCCGGTCTGAGAAGAAAATGTGACTACAAATTGAATTTTGGCCCGATAATACAAATAAACGAGGCATATTAAGTGTCGTAAAACGAATGATGAAAACTTGTGACAGGTACTTATAATGATTATAAGCTCCATCATGTATATAGTTTCATCTCAAACCATCGGTACTAGATTTAAAACAAGCAGTTTAGTACGAACAGGTTTATTAATCAAACTCAGAATGCAAGCAGTAGTGTAGCTAGTTCAAAGGCGTTCGTATGAAAAAAACGTTGATAAAGACATGCAACATATAAAAATACATGTATGCGAGAAGCTAAGAAGATATTTCTAGCAGGAAGACATAAATTAAAGTAAAGAATATGATCAGATAATCATCAAATTGGTAATCTTTATTACGCGCATATATATATGTTTCTTAGCTTAGTGACATGTCCAATACAGTGGGAAAATACGTCCTTGTTATCACTCATCACTACTTTGTATCCACTAGGGCTTATATATACTTCGTATGTATGTTATACACCTCTACTTGACTTCAATCTAATTTGTCCAACAACATAATACATACGTACGTTTTACTTTCGTTCTTTACTTCTTTTTAAGATATTTAATTTTAACCATGGTTAAATATTGTGCTATTACGCTATCAATAGATCACCTGTGTGATGGTGAAAAATTGCCAACGGGACAGGTTGGATTAGGACGACATGGAGTCGAAAATAAAGATATTAGTCGTTGGTGAGGTACGTAGCTATACATAAACACTTTTGAAGATAAAATTTTTGAACTTTTTTTTGTTGTGATATGAGCAAGTCTAGGAAGTAACTTCAATCATATGAAGAAAGTAAATTATCATGAAAATAGCTTTTCCATTCCATCAAAACCCTTAATTTTTTTTTGTCAACCAAACCGTCCATGTTTTATGGCATTTCTTTAGATTTCTCGATTCTCACTTGCATTTTTTAATAACAGATTTATAGTTAACATAAATAATGGCTATGGATCGGATCGGATTAATCGAACCATTATCAAAATAATCATCATACATTGGTGATTTTAATTAGAGCTTAATATGCCGACAAAAATTCTACGGAGTGGAAGAAATCGTCATCCCATATGCCCTCTAATTGAATCACTTGTGTCCAGTTGGCTTATATAAATGCAGTTGACTATATAAACAAATAATAAAATTTATTATTACAATTAAAACTCCCTCTATGTTATTGCTCTGATCTGACGAGTTCAGCCACTAAGTAAAGGCTCTGTAAATTGCTAATTTTTTAAACATGAATCAACAATCATTGAATCTTTGTGCGAGTTTGGATCGAAACATTTTTTCTATTTCCTTTTTTGGCCAATACTATGTTTATTTCGTCAGCATTAAGATTTATGGGTGCATACATATGAATCTTGTGTGTGGTATTTACAAGAACTTATATTAAAATAGAAAAATTAAAGTAAACAATACTTAAATCGGAACCAACTTCAATATCCTAACCAAAAAAGGGGAGGGATAGACGAGAATTTTGTTCCTGTTTCATGCAATTCAATCATTTACGAGTATATGAATTCGATAATGTGATAATAACACAAACCAATACAATTTCTAGTTAGTCATATGTCTCGTGCCATCAAGTGTTGAAAAATGAGAATAATATACGTTAAGTGATAGAGTTTTTTGAGGGTCACTTTAACTCGTATTAATGTTTTTTTTTTTTGTTGAGTAATCACGTACATAGATACGGCGAGAATTATTACACTCGACAATAATGCTGCGATATACTATCTCAATACATCTCAGTTCCCGACGTCAATATTAATCGACAATAGTAATTAAACACAGCGAAGAACCAAAAGATTCCAAAAGAATTGTGTCTAAGTGTTGGTAGTGGAAATGCAGATTCGGGTGTCTTAGGTTGGGGCCAAGATCAAGATCTCATTCAGATATCATTTGTGCTTTCTCCTTCGGCCGCATCCGAGACTCTAGCCCAATGAATGCCACCCACTACAACTGACGTGGCTTCTATTTTTTCCAGACTTTCCACTCGCCGTCCACTCACAAGCTATTTGTATTTGTCTAGTGAGTAGCGGTTTTAAAATTACGGATTGAAATTTTATAGAGCTGAAAATTGTCATGTATATTCACTTAAAAATTGTCAAATTTATCTAGTTCAACTTTTTTATTTACATTTTTTTATTAAACTCTATTAGCTACTCCATGTAACTATGTAAGTATATAAACCATTTTCGAAATTAAAATTCTAACTAGAAAAACAGTTGTTATTTAAAAAAAGAAGTTAATATTGGTGTTTTCATGATTTGTTCATATTTTATATTGTTAGGACTATCTAGACAACGACAAGCTAAAAAACTAGTTAAATTTCGGAAACAGGCCATAAGAATCATATATGGTGAAGCTAATAATAAGATTTTAGGATTGAGATCAGTCGTAGACTTGTACTCATAGTGTATAAGGGATATTTAT
Source organism: Spergularia bocconei (assembly GCA_963457585.1). Lineage (NCBI taxonomy): Eukaryota > Viridiplantae > Streptophyta > Magnoliopsida > Caryophyllales > Caryophyllaceae > Spergularia > Spergularia bocconei. Next base: position 26,554,543 of record OY734942.1, on the reverse strand, counting down.
GGTAGAAGAAGTGGTCGTCATCATCCTCTACAAAGGGCCCATTAACTCCAAATAAATATAGATTATGAAGATACCTTAGAATAAAGAATTCTTAGTCTTAGTTGTCTTGTTCACCAATTTGCAATTCCAAATATTCGAGAGCAAAGTTTTATTTGATTTTGTAATCATCAATTGGGGGAATCAATTTTCTTATGTACAGAATGGTCTTTGCAACCTGTTTTTCCTCATTATTATATACTTGTGCTCATAAATCTATCACTCAAGGGTCATAATTTTTCAGGAAAGTTGAGTTACAATAATACTAACTGTGTATTTCGATCTATGTTATTAATTATGTTGTGAAAATTGTAGAATGGAGCTTTAACTAGTTATTAACAAAGTTTTCAGGTTATTTTCTAAATACCAATAACTTATGAACTTGTTTTTTCAAAACTTAAGTGAAAAATGAGAAATTTAACAATTAGGAGGAATGACTGAAATACTTTAACGAGAGTATTAGAAATTATAATAACTTGTGATTCGAGATTTCTATACGAAAGAATGCTTAGCTTCAGCATTCTATATATATACTGGATTGTACTATAGTATCACACTACCATATCGTATACGAGTTTTTCATAACATCATATTCCGTATAATTAAGGACATTGTATAATTGCATGTATTTCCTTGGATTGTGCACGAGCATCGTGGTCCCCTGGTCCCTATTCACTAGTTGAGATAAATTATGAATATCAAGCGATTATTACGTCTAAAGTAGCTTTACACACTTAAGCAATTTTATTTAAAATACTTAGGGATAATCTGGCATCATTACTATTTACTAATAGTTTTTGATATAGTAATGGATGCAAGTGAATATACTATTGCTAATGGAAAGTAAGGAGTTGGTAGACGGCCTTCCTTCGTCTTTCCTAGCCCGGTATTCTATCTATAGTTGTCCCCAGTGGCGGATCCAGAAAAATAATTTCCCGGTGTCCCAATACTATTTGTCGGTGTCCCACCCTTGTTTTTTAGGATCATATCATAATTTTTAGTACAAAAATTTGCATTTCGGAAATTTTTTCCGGTGTCCCAGGACCCCCCCTCCCCTAAGGTAGATCCGCCAATGGTTGTCCCTTGAACTTTTGAACTCGATGTCACATTGTCACATACTCCCTTCATTTTATTAGATTCTTTGCATTTGGTTTGAATCTGTGAAAGAAATTCAAACCAAATGCAAAGAAACTAATACAATTGAGGGAGTATTAAATATCATCGGTGCCCCGTGGGATAAGTAACACGCTGCAGGCCGGGCAGTTCTCAAACTATTTTCGGCTCCATTTCTCAATGGCCTCGACTAAATATCCACTCAGTAGATGCGAGTCTATGCCTGAGGCTCCTATACCTTGGATCTCAATTCTCAACTCCTACCCCTATCAAATTATAAGTGATGAAAAATTAAATGAAAAGAACCTACATACACATCAGAACTTAAATCATTGTCTTCCAATGATTGTCCTTGACTAGACTATTAGTAGAATTTAAACAGTCTATTGTGCTTATCATCAAAAGCACTTTCTTACCAAGCAAAGTGACGCAAAAGAAAAGGTATGTACTTGTACGTATTTATAAATTTAATGATCATGCAAATAATTGATCCTTAGCTTTGGAAAAAACAAAATTGTATAATGCATGCAGGAGCTCAATACTCATTTCGTTACCTCGGATCAATGAACATTTAGACCTGCACATAAATGAAATTTGCAATTATATTTTCACGATACTTCGAACATATAACATATGACTTGAGCAATTCAAGAAAGGACGATTTAGCTAGATCGTAAACAATAGAACGTGTATGAATTAATGATATATGTGCACGCAGTAATATTTTCTTCCTTTTTTTTTTATTAATGGAGTATATGAAAATATGTAATTATGTCGTAATGTCGTATAATGAGGTCATATGTTTTTCTGATTGATAACATTGTTGCAAAAATAATAATAATAATGTGCGAAAAATCGTCGAATCCTAATAGAAATCCAAATCTTTAGGGAGGATAAAAAGGTATACCGTATACTATACCAGATGCTATACTCTTCTAATGGTCATTAGCACGGAAAAAGATCTCCATTAATAGACAAAACAAACAACTTGAATGGAATTTAAAGTTGATCCGAAAGAGCGTGGATAAAAAAAGATGAAGGAAAATTGAAAAGTGAGAATCTGGTGCACCATACCAAATTCATTGCAAAACCAAGACACATCAATATTCCTGATTGCAATTTCTATCCATTATAGTTGAAAAAGAAACAAAAGTGAAAATGATTTTAGTCGTAAAGGAACTAGGAAGATATTAGATATATACTCTTCAAATGTCATCCAACTTTCGACATCTTTCCCTTAATCAAAAGCGATACTCTTTTCAAGTGTTAATAAGGTGTCTATATTCAGACGAATCGAGAATCAAATCTCTAACCACTTGCTATTTGCCACTGATACTGACACCAACCAACATCAGTGTAAATGTGAAACTAAAGATGAAAACACTAATTTCTTTTCCTATGCAAATTTCTGACAACCCCACTCTAACCCCCTCGAAAATGAGTTTCCACTGCCTACAACCTCATTTTGAACATTCCCGTTCGCCACTGTCGGTAAATAAAACGATATATAAACTCCTCCAATCCAACTCCAATTATCCAAGTGAAAAAAAATGGAACCAATAAAAACAATCAACTTCCTTGTTACTCCACTTGAAGTTTTTCATCGTGGTCTCGTAAATATAGTGGGAAGATGTGTGGGATTCCATATGAGGAATCACAATCAACGAATCAAAGCATCAACTCTCCCCAAAAATACCAACTTATTTAAAATAAAATAAATAAATAATTCCACAAAAAAAAAAAAGAAAAAAAAGTAGTAGTACTAGTAGTTGTTTTTGTTTTGTTATTATTTTTGTTGAGCTATTGATCACCCATCAAATGTAATCCCACTACTCTGTCCCCAATCTCTCTCCTCTTCATATTTCATCAACACAAAAAATAAATAAAAAGAGGAGGAGAAATTTTAATTAAAACCCACACCATATACTCCGTATTATACACACATACAAATATATACATACAAGCTGATTATGTCCGAAGCAGGAGCTGCTACAACTGAAGAAGATTCTACTACAAGATACAACAATACCAACAATAACAAGGCTCCTCCATTTCCGAGAACGCGGGAGCAGTATTCCGGTGTGACGCAGCAGCAGCCTTCATTTTGTTTGAATCTTGAAGCTTCATCAACGGCGTTCATGGACCTTGATTTTGGTGATCTCGATGCATCTTGGTCGTTCGATCAGATCCCTACTTCTCCTCTTCTTATCTCTACTTCTGACCAGCCTTTTTCTCCTCTTTGGGCTTTTGCTGACGTCGGTCAGTTTTCTGAGGACCGGAAACCGTCCACCACCGCCGCCGCTGTTGGTGGTGGGTTTTGTCTTCCCGCTGACTTTTCCCGCTTTTCTCCCTGTATGCTTCAATTTCTAGCTCACCTCCTTTTTTTTTTTTAATTTCGTTTTTATTGGATTTGACTTTTTTTATAGTCTCGAAAATGCGGCGACATTTTGCCAAGACATTTTAGTATTTTCCCGAGGCAAATATGATCATTATATGGGCCCGATTCAATCAAACTTGCCTCGGGAGTTGAGAGTCTGGGAGTAGTAATTACTGTCTTGACAAAATTATCGTTACATTTATAATGGTCTATGTCTATATAGGCTAAGGGGGGAAATTGAGAGATTGAGTTTTTTTTTTTTTTTTGCTATAATTGGTATGTAAAATGTGAAAATCAATAGAAAAAAAAATACTCAAAAGGGTTTTATGTTTGTAGGAGTAAAAAAAGGGAAGAAAAGGAATGATTTTTCATTTTTGAGGTTGTATGAGTTTGATTAGTTTGGATAAGGCTATAAGTTTTTAGGGTTTGACTTATTGGTAGTCTATGAATTTCTTGCCTTTTTTGGCAATTGATTGAACAGCAGTCAAATTAAGATTCAAATGCACAGTTAAATAGGTTGATTGGATTAATATTCTGTATTAGTAGGCAAATTAAAGTTGAGAATTGTAGAACATTGAATGTAATGTAAAGTTGGTAGCTTTTTGATGAAGTTTGTTGTTTTTGGGGTATGAGATTGGTGATTGACTTTTAAAATGGTTGTGGTGTGGTGATAATAGGTACTCAGGAACCGGTGGCCGAAAACGGAGGGGGGAACGGTCGTATGAATGAGGGTGGTGGTGATGATGAGGATTATAAGAAGAAGCCACCAGCACCATTTGTGGGGTTTGCTCCTTTGGAGAATTTGGATGTGTCGTTTATAATCAAGGAGAGGATGACACAGGCGCTTAGGTATTTCAGAGAATCGACTGAGCAACATCAGATTTTGGCGCAGGTTTGGGCGCCTGTAAGGAGTGGGAATCGTTATGTGCTTACGACTTCAGGGCAGCCCTTTGTGCTAGGGCCGCATAGTAATGGATTGAATCAGTACAGGACGGTGTCTTTGATGTATATGTTTTCTGTCGATGGGGAAAGCGATGTTACCCTTGGGTTACCTGGACGTGTGTTTAGGCAGAAGTTACCTGAGTGGACACCCAATGTGCAGTATTATTCAAGCAAGGAGTATCCGAGGGTTAATCATGCCAAACATTATAATGTCAGGGGTACCTTGGCTTTGCCGGTTTTTGAACCGTCTGGCCAGTCTTGTGTTGGTGTGCTTGAGCTCATTATGACTTCACAGAAGATCAACTATGCTCCTGAGGTTGACAAAGTTTGCAAAGCTCTTGAGGTTGGTTAGTTTCATGCTGAAACATGTCTATTGATTGAATTGGTTTTCCATCCTGTTTCCTTGCATTGGTTTCGATGTTGGTACTTTGACTTTTACCACTTAGGTAGCTGTGGGCTGCTGGCCGCAGGCCGCTGCATTACATTTGGTATGTGTGCTTAGACTAAACCATTTGCTTTGTTACTGGAATCAAATCTTATATAGACAGTACGTTTTTGATAAGCGTTCATCATGGGGTTTATTACATAGTGTCTCCATAGAAATATTGATTTCATATGATTCTACCTTTGTGTTTGTTAGTTTTTTTGTAGCATTTTGGTCTGCCAAGCATGATTATTGGAATCGGCCTACTCATAATTATCACTTCTGGATAAATGCCAATGCATGTTAATCACATTTCAAGCATATTTGCTTGATTATTTAACCAGTTTGGTGAAAGTGTGTGATGAATGCAATTTGCTCAGTTCTGTTTCTACTAATGCCTCAAAACATGTACTTTGTCATGGAGAAAAATAGTCATGTGGAATTGAAGTTGAATGTGGCCGAGTTTGATCATATGTATTGGAACATGAATCCATGTCTGTTTGTCAAAACCATCTGCTTTTAATTAAGTGTTGCGCTGCATATGTTATAGATCTTCAGCTCTTCTTTTGCAGGCAGTAAATCTTCGGAGTTCAGAAATCTTGGATCACCCTAACATCCAGGTAGCTTTTTTTTTTTGGTCTACCCGGTGAAGCTTGTAATTTACTTTGATCGAACCTCTTTAGAATAAATACTTACATTATTTTGATGTTTACTCAGATCTGCAATGAAGGTCGACAAAATGCACTGTCTGAAATCTTAGAAGTAATAACAGAGGTATGTGAAACTTATAAGTTGCCTCTGGCTCAGACTTGGATTCCGTGCAGGCATCGGAGTGTTCTAGCATACGGTGGTGGTCTGAAGAAAAGTTGTTCCAGCTTTGACGGTAGCTGTATGGGACGAGTATGTATGTCCACCACTGATGTAGCATTCTATGTTGTAGATGCTCATATGTGGGGCTTTCGAGAGGCCTGTGCTGAACATCATCTTCAGAAAGGGCAGGGTGTTGCTGGGAGGGCGTTTTCGTCCTATGGTCTGTCTTTTTGCAGAGACATATCACAATTCTGTAAAATTGATTACCCGTTGGTGCATTATGCTCGAATGTTCGGGTTAAAGGGAAGTTTTGCCATCTGTTTGAGGAGCAAACACACTGGGGATGACGATTATGTTCTTGAGTTCTTTATGCCTTCCAACATAACAGACAGTGCTGAGCAGTTGAACTTGCTGGATTCAATTTTGGGAACTATGAAGCAGGATCTCCAGAATCTCATGGTTGCGTCTGGAAACACTCTGGAAGAAGAAAGAAAACACTTGGAAATCATCGAGGTCTCTGCGGATGACCATCAAGAGTTTGAAACTGAACCTAATTCGTCGATTAAACCTCTACCTGTTGTAGAAACAATGAATGGTGTATCACCACTTACAAAGAATTCCCAGCCACAGTTGATGGTAGAAACAGATGCTGCAACTGGTGCTAAAAATGCTGATTTCGCTAATGGAAGCCAAAATGCAATTTCTCCTACAGAAAATAAAGAGGCCAAAAAGCCCTCTGAAAGAAAGCGTGGTAAAGCTGAAAAGCAAATTAGCTTAGATGTTCTTCAACAGTATTTTGCTGGGAGTCTTAAAGATGCTGCAAAAAGCCTTGGAGGTATAATATTGGTTGCTACATTTTGGCTTTTGCTGCATTGCTAATTTCAAGTGTTGTTTTTCCGCCAACTTTTTTCTGTTCATGCTGCATTTGATAATGCATAACCAGAGTGTTTTATGTCGTGTAACAGTTTGTCCGACGACTATGAAGCGCATCTGTAGGCAGCATGGGATATCACGATGGCCATCTCGCAAGATCAACAAGGTAAACCGCTCCCTTACGAAGCTTAAGCGTGTGATCGAGTCAGTACAAGGTGCTGATGGAACATTTAGCTTGACTTCTCTCGCTCAGCCTACAATGCCAGTGCCTGTTGGATCTATTTCATGGCCTGCTGGTGTGAATGGGAACTGTCAGCAATTATCTCCAACATCTCAACCTACTGATGTTCCCGATGAGAGGAGTGAAATGCCGCCCTCTGAACCAAGATTTGGTGGGCAGTCTAGCGGCAGGGCATCAAGTCACGACGAGAGGAGAAATGAACAGAATGGCTTTGCTTCTAAAACAGGAAGCGCTTCCAGAGAGGTGAGTGCCGGTACATCAACTTCTCATGGATCATGCCATGGTAGTCCTGGAATTGAGAGTAACCTACCAAATGGAAATTATGTCCCCAGCTTTCATGATCAAGCGGGTACATCATCAGGTTTGATGTTCCGACAGAATGGGAATTTACATATGTCGTCTGCTACCCGACTTCCTGATGCCCTCCTTGCTGTACACTCTCAAGAAGCCTTTGGGGGCATGCCTCTTGAAGATGCAGGAAGCTCAAAAGATCTGAGAAACCTCTGTCCCCTTGCTGACCTCAATGTAGATGAAGCCATCCCGGAACAAGGCTGGAACAACCCGTCTTGTCCTAACCCATCATCAAGAGTAGCAACAAGCGCTGTTGGTATGACATCCAGATTTTCTGCTAGACAAGATATGAAGACTGTTACGATAAAAGCTACGTTCAGAGAAGACATAATCCGGTTCAGATTCTCCTTCTCGTCCAACATTGTCGAGTTGAGGGAGCAGGTGGCAAAGCGGCTTAAACTGGAAGTAGGCACATTTGAGATAAAGTATCTGGACGACGATCATGAGTGGGTCTTGATCGCTTGTGATTCCGACCTACAAGAGTGCTTAGACATTTCGAAATCATCAGGCAGCAATATGATTAGACTGTTGATACAAGACATATTGGGTAATCTCGGTAGCTCATGCGAAAGCTCAGGGGAATAAGTGGTAAGTGGCAATCAGTCTTCAGAGGTGTAGATACCTGATTAGGTTGTAAACCCATTCTTGTAGTAGTGTTATTAGGAAGCTGGGAAGTCGGAAGACGGAATTCGTAGATCGGAGCGCATAAATCAGATGATTGCGTAGGCAAGCTGTATATAAGTTTGCTTGTATTATTAGGGGAGGAGGGTGAGCACGGCATCATACGTTCTCTGTTGTTTTCTGTTTTGCTGAATTTTGTTCTCAGTTCCTTGTAATTGTAAATTGTAAATCGAACATGTTCAGTTTAAGCTACTTGGGCCTTCGCTTTTCCATTACTGTTATTATACTCCTACATTTGACACACCTTTATCTTTTTGGGCTAGATCAGGATATCAAAAATCAAAGTTCCGTCAAAGCTACAATATCTTGCTGAGTTTACAAGAAACTCATCAAGATATATTAGAATTAGGGTTAGGGTGTTGGAGTAGTCATCAAGTTACCAATTTACCATGTACTACTATAATAAGCATGTTATTATCATTTTTCTATAGTAATCAAGCCAATCTTGTGTTTAATTTCTAACTCAAAAATTTCATTCTTTCTCCAATACTCAGTATAACCCTTCCAATTTAAAATGGGGGGATGCTTGAGTCGTAAACCCGTTAGTTGGATAATTGATTCGGGTGCCACAAATCACAATACTTGTAACATTGAGTTACTGTCGAATATACGTGACATTAATCCGCCACTTCGGATCGAATTGGCTAACGAGGCGTTTATGCAAGCAACCAAGGAAGGTACAGTATATTTGGATGGAAAGCTTGTACTTGAACGAGTGCTCTTCATCCCAGAATCACGTTACAATTTTGTGTCGGTATATCAGTTGAACAAGGATTCCAACCTCACGGTAACCTTCTCTAAGAAGGGTTGTCTCATACACGACCGTGAGGGAATGCTCGTTGGAACGGGTAGAGTATACGGGAAGTTGTTTTACCTAAGAGACGGATCTGGGTGTGACAATGTCATGTGGAATATTATCTTACTATTCTCTTTTCTTCTGGTGATGTTTTTACTGTTCCGTGAATATAGGTGTAAGTTAGTCTAATGCTTAGGATCTCAACGTGTCCGGGTTCGAATCTGCATACCCACCAGCAGGAGTAGCTGTACTGTGCCTAAACAAAAGCTATTTTGGAGAACACTGAACAGTGAACCGTCCGTGGACAAACATGGCTCCTCCAGGCAGGCTTACTATGGTCCATTGCGGGCTAAGCATTGGACTTATCTAGCACTTAGAGTTGTACTTGTTAATTAAACATATTCAGTTTTAGCCACATTGCTAAATTAATTATTGTTGCATAATGATTTTGTGCCACCCGGTGGTATTTACCTTGCGTACCACCGGTTGCGCTACTGTCATTTTTTATTGATAATGTTATCACTAGTTTGGGCTTTGGAGGCCCAATTCACATTTGGGTTACATGAGTATATGAGGGACGAATTTTTGAGGGCAGCCATTGACGGAGTGGTGTAAATTTTTGAAGCCCAATTCACTAGATTGGGCTTTGGAGGCTCAATTTCCATAAGCCTAACTTGATGGAATTACTACCCCACAAATATGTTGCCATAACATATCTTTGGTGTACGTTCCATAACATATCTCCAGATTTTGTTATGGTCGGAGTATTATGGAACGTACACAAGAGTTTATAAAACGTACACTAGATATTGTTATGACAATATATTTTGGGGTAGTAAATTTTTTTAACTTTTTGGATAAATTTCAGATTTTTACCATAGTAATCTTGAACTTGAGAATATAACATTCTTGTGTATATATACTCCGTAAATGGCAGCATGTATCAATCTCACAAAATTCTCCATCTCTCCAAGATTTCTTTCTTTCAATTCGGTACAGTGTGGAGCTCGAGTAATATGGGAGGATGCGTGAGCAGTAAGATTGTTAAGACACATAAACCTGTTTGTTGGGTTATTGATTCGGTTTCCTCGAATCACTGTACAGGTAACATTGAGTTAATGTCGTGTATACGTGACATTGAGCCAGTTGCGATGGAAGGGGCCGACGAGACCAAGGAAGGTACGGTGATTTTGGGTGGAAGATTTATACTTGAACGAGTGCGATTTAACCCAAAGTTAGATGGCAATATATTGTAGAAGCAAGGAGAATTTGGGTACGTCTAGTGCTAAGTAGCTCGCAAGTACGAGATGAAGCCCATTACTGTAGAAGTAGGTGAAGTCCAAACAAAAGCCTGTAAATGGATTTGGCATCTTGTATAAATCACATGGGTAGATATATGTCATTGTATATATAGTCTAGTTTGTACAGGTCCTTCAATGATTGAGAAATAGAAAACCTTACATCCAATTCTCGCAAAACTCACAAGCAATTGCTCACTGTTTTCTTCATACAAATCCTGACAACTTGGTGATGAGGATGCACAATCATATGAAACTTAACATGGTATCAGAGCCCATGGTTGAAAGACCTGGGACTCAAGAAGATAAATTGGGCCCGTATGCAGATGGACCAAGTTGACGCAACCGAAGAGAGCTAGGAGAGCCCCGGTTTGCGATGCTACCGAAGAGAGCCAGAAGAGCCCCGGTGAGCTTGTGAAAGTCCAGTCTGCGCAGATGAGCAAGATAAGAAGGGAGCCGAAGAGAGCTAGAAGAGCCCCGGCTAGCCCCTAAACCCAGTCTGCTAGTAAAAGGGAACTCACATGTGAGGGGGAGTGTTGAAGTGAATAACACATGTGAGTGTCCCACATTGGAAAAAGAGGAGAGAGTTGACATGTTTATAAACCAAGGAGTTACTCCACCTTTTACTAGCAGACTGGGTTTAGGGGCTAGCCGGGGCTCTTCTAGCTCTCTTCGGCTCCCTTCTTATCTTGCTCATCTGCGCAGACTGGACCTTCACAAGCTCACCGGGGCTCTTCTGGCTCTCTTCGGTAGCATCGCAAACCGGGGCTCTCCTAGCTCTCTTCGGTTGCGTCAACTTGGTCCATCTGCATACGGGCCCAATTTATCTTCTTGAGTCCCAGGTCTTTCAACCATGGGCTCTGATACCATGTTAAGTTTCATATGATTGTGCATCCTCATCACCAAGTTGTCAGGATTTGTATGAAGAAAACAGTGAGCAATTGCTTGTGAGTTTTGCGAGAATTGGATGTAAGGTTTTCTATTTCTCAATCATTGAAGGACCTGTACAAACTAGACTATATATACAATGACATATATCTACCCATGTGATTTATACAAGATGCCAAATCCATTTACAGGCTTTTGTTTGGACTTCACCTACTTCTACAGTAATGGGCTTCATCTCGTACTTGCGAGCTACTTAGCACTAGACGTACCCAAATTCTCCTTGCTTCTACATATATTGTCAGTGTATCGGTTGAGCAAGGATTTCAATCTTGAAATAACGTTCACTCATAAGGATTGCTTCATGTACGATCGCGTATCGGGGGAGCTCGTTGCAAGAGGTGTGCAAATTGAACGGACGTTTTATTTAACTGAAGTCACACCATCAGCACCCTTGCGAAATCAACAAAGGTTTTCTCCGTATTCTAAGCCACCTTTTTATTAGATGCATCTAAACACTACGACATCATATGGAACATTCAACATTGATTTACAGTACGTTTTACTATTGTCATCATTATTTCCGAATAATGAAAGACTCGATTCTTGTGTTGAACACATATTTTATAATCGATTGTCCTTTCTCCGAGTGACCTATGTTCGCTATTTATGTTTTTCAATATTTTATTATGTTTAAAATCGCCTATAATACCACTTCAATTTAGTTACATAAGCAATGCCGGGTTATACTACTCGAACAAGAGCTCCCATCTCCGGGATCATTAACACCATTGGGCTTTTCTAAAGTACTTGAATCAGCTGAAAATGGGCTCTGTATTCACTTTGACCCAACCCACCAATCGGATCAGACCCGACCCAACCACCAAAACATAACAAGCCCAATACCATAGAAATTTTATTCGAAACCGGTCTCATACAAAACTTTGCTGAAGACAAATTAAGACGTCTATAGTCCACGAAGAGTACTAATTAAAAATCCCCAAATTAAACAAACCCTAAAATCGAATCAAACATTCAAACCCACAACATTGAAAATTAAAGACAAAGAAAACCAAACAATAATCAAATCGAAGCGTGCAATTAGCGAATTAAAACTTCATTATATTCCATAGTAAATCATTTGATTAATAACAACATACCAAACTTCTCAATTACACCTTCATAAAAAACTATACTACTAATCAAGATCCCCAAATTACCCAAACCCAACCCAGATCTAACCCAAACCCGAACCAGAACCCTAACCACCGAACCCGTAGAGAGTACGGCCCTGCCTCTTGAGAGCGTAGACGACATCCATAGCAGTAACAGTCTTGCGGCGAGCGTGCTCGGTGTAAGTAACGGCGTCACGGATGACGTTCTCCAAGAAGATCTTGAGGACGCCACGTGTCTCTTCATAGATGAGGCCGCTGATACGCTTGACACCACCACGGCGAGCGAGACGGCGGATGGCTGGCTTGGTGATACCTTGGATGTTGTCTCTCAAAACTTTCCTGTGACGCTTGGCCCCACCCTTTCCAAGCCCCTTTCCTCCCTTTCCTCTTCCTGACATTTTTTTTCTTTGGTTGTGTGTTGAAGAAGCTTTTAGATTTGTGTGTTTGTGACTTTAATGAGAAATGAAGGGGGGTTTATATAGTGGGAGGGGTTTCTGAAATTTGAAATTTGGGTTGGAGGGAGGATTTTTGCGCCTTTTGTGTGGCCGTTGGATGGGATTTGATCGTGCGGTTTAGAGTGTCGATCCGTGTGAGGTGTTCCTGTTTGTTTTGAGACGTTGATTTGTTTAATCTGACGGTTGGGATTGCGTATGGTTGTCTTTGCGGATTGTGGTTTCTTTTCATTTCTTTGATTTAGTAAAGAGTGTGTTTCTTTGTGGTCCTATTTATGGATTATTATAATTGTGGTTTTCTTTTTCTTATGACGTGGTTGTGTGGAATGGGAAATTCCGAAATGGTATCACCAAGTGTGAAGTCGAATTAGTTTTTACTCGAGTAAACGATACTTTGATAACCGTAGAAACGTACATTTTAATTCGTTTTTTCTGAATGAGTCACATACAACAGGCTTACAGTCACAAGTCACAACCCATAGTGACAAAATATGCAGATTCTTAGTTCAACGGTAATGCATAATTGATTGAGAATGATCGTACGTTATATGCACCGGCTACACGACTTATTTGCTTAAATTGGTTGGATTAGATTGTTGTGCAAAACTTTACCCACGTGTTCAGTTGTTGTGTTAGTTCAGAGTTAATCCACGTTAGAGGCCTAAAGTCCAATAAAAAAAAAAACGCCTATTTTAAGAAGGTTACCCCAATTTTACGAGGTTAGATTTGCTCCTAAACAACATTATAACTTGTGAATGGTGTGAAAGTTATGAGACTTCGAGATCATATCCTTGATTTTACTTTGTAGATAACAATGTGCAAGTGTGTTCCTCGATATAGCGGAACTACAATGGTATAGCTCTTTTACACATTCGATTGAAAGCTTAACTTACACTTGACTCTAGGAAAATTCATTTTATTGCAGTACAACCACAAAAATACAACAAAATACATACGAGCAGATATTGGGCCTTCATGGGATATGGGCCCTTCCATTTTCAGGCAACTGGGCTACTCGGCCGGGTTCTCCGTCGAAGCTTACTTCGGTTAAGCCCACAGCCTTGCTTTTCCTGGCTGCGATCTGTTGTTGGGTGGACTTGTAATATGTTCCGTAAAGAATCAATTGTGCCAATGAAAATAAGGTGCCCAAACCGTTTGGTGCCTGTTTATAAAAGTAAAAACTCGTAAGTTGGAATTAGCTGGTTGTGTTCGTGTTCCAAACTATAAATTCACCAACATATCGATTTATAATTAGATTTCTTGGTTATGTTTCACATACAACAACAACAACAACAACAATCAAGCCTTATTCCCAAAATGATTTGGGGTCGGCTAACATGAATCGTCATCCAGTAACCGTCTTGTGTACGCCAATAAATTTCGAAAACGTTGTAAATATTTTAGAAATATTTAAACACTTTCAAAAGAAATTTAGAAAGTCGTCAAAATAAATAAAAAGTTTAAAAAATATTGCAAGAAACAGATAAACTTTGAACACAAGTTAAAAAGTTTTGGAATAATAGTTGGAAAAACCAAACAAATAAATCAATTACAGGTGAGTAATGAGAGATGGAGAGCTTACGGCAATGTAGGGATCGAATGGATGCAAAGCGTAGATCGTCCATGCTATACCATTGGCAAATGAAGCAAATGATAGGAAAAATGGCATATATTCAACACTTTTCGTGGTGATCACCAATTTCTACATAGAAAAATATGTCAAAAAGGTATTAGTGACATAACATAAATCCTTTTAGGCTTTTAGCCATTCTTAAAACGTTGTGTAATTTCAATCACGTCCCCTTATCAAGTTATCATCATACTTGTATTTCAGCTTACCAAAAGAGCATGACAAATTTTTGTTTTAAACAGTGTAACTACTATAACTCATCATGATATCATGATATGACGGTTTTCTAGGCGAATTTCAGCATAAATAAAGAGTCCGTACTACGAAATTTGAGAAAATGAAATTACCATGACGGATAACGGGGAGGCATACATCATGATGTTGCATACGATTGCAATCATACCAACAATTGAAGACCTTTGTTTGGTGGTATGCGTCAAACTTAGTACGACAGCAGCCATAATTCCCACAATAATAACCTCAGCAATTGCAATTAACACAACTTTGGCCCTCTTTTTCTTGTCGGAGTAAATCACAAAGAGTAACAAATATGTAACCTCAATGAAAAACCCTGCCCCATTAATTGTTATTACCAACATGCTGTTAGGGTGGACAAAGGGCAGTCCATAAACCACCCAAAGCATACAATTCACGAATGTTGCTAAGTATGGCACTGCTGAGTACTGTTCCACTGACTTCTTCTTGCATATTCCTATGAATGTTGGCCTGAACAATGTACCAAAAACAAAACCGATAGACTTGTAAGCGAGAAAGGTAGTACTACATACATTCAATACTTTGATGTCTATAAACAAGTAAACAACGCATCAAAGATATTATTATACCGAGCTCAAACTAATGTTGAAACTATAAATGTATGAGTATCGTCACGTTTACTAAGTTGAATTCCAAAATTGAATATTTCTATGAGTTGGTAGATGAAGATGAGTTTTGATTATCCTTGTCTTTGATATATAATCATCTACTATGGGTAGTTAGATGTAATTTTAACATGATATAATTTGTCTTCAATTTACAATAACATTACTTTTTGTACATTTCTGTGATTCGGTCGTGACAAAGGATAATGTTAGCAAGAAAATAAAATTGCAACAAAATTGGAACTTACACTGGAGACAAAAACAAGAAGAGAGCTGTGACATTTCCTGCAATTCAAAGAAAACAAGGTTACAAGACTTACAACTTCTATATATGTATGTAGCTTATTCACATATTATACATGTTTCTCTACACGTTAAGTTGTCGATGTTTTCTTTTGAGACATTGGATAACGTTGTTGTAAATACAGTATGTAGAAATGAATACATAGAGTAAAAATCCGAAACATATGTATAGACACACATCTAAGAACGTTAGACCTTAACTCGGCTCATATATTCCTACAGATAACTTGATTTGCTCGAGATTATATATTTACCTATAATTCCTGCAGCAAAACGAATTGCACTAGGCGAAACCATGGCTTTAGATCAGATTCGAGCTCGATATCTTGAATTAGGCTAAGGAGGAGACCGAGAAATGAAATGTGGGAAATTATGGTATGGATTAGACTTTAGGTCGACAAAAACAAGTATACTCCGTATATATATCAATATATATGCAGTGTATACACTGTATAGGAGCAAGCTAAAGAAGAGGTTTACTTTGTCACTATATAATATATGCTCTGCCTCTTACTAACATAACTCAAATCTTTAGACGCAAGTTTAACTTATTAGACCAAACTCCCAAAAAATTGCCAAGAGAGGAAATAAGGAAAAAAAGAGAAATAAGCTAATCCACTAAAATAGGTAGTTCATTTGCATGGCATGTTACCCTTTGGACTAGGGAGGTCATGAAAATGAGAAGGGTACGACACTACACATGAAAATTAAGAAATTAAAACTATGAATTTGGGAGTTTGATGAGACTTTTAGAAATGAAAATGAGTTCTTTTTATAGTTACGCAAAATATCATTTGTGGCACTTCCTTCTAGATTCTTAAATGACATTGTTATCTATTACCAAATTGCAAACATACACTGAATATTGATACAAAATTACAAATGTTATCTCTAACCCTGCAGCAGCTGTGCTTGCCATTGTTGAACTTGTTGCATCCACACCATACCCATTTAATTATATTGCATTGATGAATACTATCTATGTACACAATTTTGATCACATCTACATTATATTGTACAAAAGCTAATTAGTACTCGTTCTTACTAAATACTAATTCCGATCCTAACTCTTTTATATACGGAGTATCATGTAGTCTCAGTTAGCTTATTTGACAAGATCATTTATTTTGCCTCGTTAGAAGCTAAGATCACACACGTGTATTTGTATCAGTAAAATCATTGCGGCTCCTCTTGAACCCTCAAAGAAGATTATTAGCTCTCTTTCCACTGGAATTGCTTGGTTGAACTTTTTAATATTTCGTTTCCAGCTACCTCTTGAGTTAAACTGTCTAGTCTAGCATGAAGATACTTACTACTTAGAGTCACTGAACATGCATGAATAATTAAAAAAACTGAAGATATCTTTATTGGAATTGAATTTGGTGAGCTGCCGACAATGAAGAAATACGATAATTCAAATCTGAATTAACCTTAGAGAGTTCGAGTACGTTGCTTTCCGAACCATTGAACCAATCTATTAGAATGGCTGAACAATATTGTAGAGGGTTTCATTATTCAACATCAAATGACAAATCAAATGGCAAATCAGGGTCGAATTACAGTCTTTTTTTTTTCAAGTTAATGTGATAGAATCTAATACCCGAGCAAATTTCAAAAGCTAGTTAGTTAATTATCTCTCACAAGATATGCTGCTTAACTATAAATGTTAGCTGAGCTTGCATGTAAACTCTGTAATCTCCATCGATCTATAAACATAGAATTTATTAGCACATGAAAAATTCTGCATGTTTCCGAATCTTCTAGGTTGTAAGCAAGAGACCCCTACAAGAATATGTTTTGTTACAGGAAGGAAGACCAAATTAATGTAACAAGATTATTTTCTAGTATTCATAACTTTTTCAGTCATTTATACTTCATATCATCCTAGATATTTAGAGTAGCTAGGGATGTATTTAGCTTAAAATAAGAATCTATAATTATTCTTCGAGAGTCACCAATAAGCTAAGGCTTGGAATTTAGATAATTGGGTTCTAATTGAGGGTAAAGTGTATATTAAGCCCCTTCACACTTTAACCAACAAATTAGAAGATCTCATCGAATTTATGAGGTTTGTGTTGGCCACGAGTATCTTACGAGGGCATGCAAGAGCATGTTTATTCAGACCACATGCTTAATGACTTACACTTTGTTTTTGCACACCTAGTGACCAGCTATTGTGTTCATGTTTGCACACACTGCTTACTACTTATTCAAACGTATTGATCTTTACACTTTAGTAAGGATTAGGAAAAATCGTATATATATATGTAGACCGTTGGACAACAATTGCATGTAGATAAGATGTATGTATACACTACGATCTAGTAGGAATAATCCAGCTAGTGAGACGCAAGCTCTTGCTCTTAGACATGCATGTCAAGTAGTTGGCCTGGCAGGGAGTAAAGTCATTTTCTTAGCTAGAAAGCGGCGGCATATATGCATAATTGCATAAACGAGCAAGTTGGATAATAGTATACAACTATACATTAGCTGATTATGTAGTTACAATAGACAAGATGTAGAAGCAATAATAGTGGTTAACATAAATCTTGAATATATTCTTCTTTAAGCTGATAATATGAATTTTCGCTGTCTCTACATTTGAAGTTTATTCTAAACTTTTTTGTGAATATGGATGGATTTTTGGAAACTAGCTAGCTTGCTTAATTTAGCTTTTTACAGATCCTAAATTAGAGAATGGAACTACATGACAAGGGCTTTTCCTCAAGTGACATGATAATCTTACTTTTTGTCATGGTGTCGCTTCTATTTTCGTTCAAATGTAGTCGTGATTGAATACAAGATTTCATTTTTCATTAGGGAATCGGTTAGCAAAAAAATATCAGTTAACACATAGAGGAATCTTGAACCCTCATCAGATAACATTTATCTAGTTATGTAGCGATTGTTTGATTGAAACGCTTAGAGGATAACTTCGAAAACCTTTCAATTCATTTTGATCCAAATGGTTAAGATAGAGATGTTCATAGAGTCCTACTAATTTCTCTCGAAGAGAAAATTCGTCGGTAATGCATTTAACTGACCTTCAGAATCTAAACACTATCCCGCTTTAAAATAAACTTGTGAAGAAAACATAGAATTTCATATTTGCCATAGAATTTCTCCCTCCATTTGATTTAATTTGATTCGATTACAAAACACGAGTGACACCACTTCCCGTTAGCATTATACCATCAACTAAACTAAATAAAATAATACAACTACAACAAGCTCTATGCTACATTCACTAGTAGTACAATAACTTAGAGGGGAGTGAGGAGATAATATCATGTCGCAATAACTTTAGGGTTAGAACCGTCATTTCCAGGCAGGCTATTAACCTTATTGGGCTCCCGAGTAACAACGATCACTTCTTTCAGGCCCAAATCCAACTTCTCTGTTGCTTTTCTTGCAGCCATCTGCTCTTTAGTGGACTTGTAGTATGTAGCGTACAGTATAAGCTGGGCTAGCCCAAGTACACACCCTGTTCCATTTGGCATCTGCATTGCGTCACACACAAAATCAGGCCCAATTATTCCAAATGATTAGCGTAATTATTACGATTCATGATTGTTGATGGATTATTTAGATAGGACCCCAACACCAACAATTTCTATGCTCTGATTTAGAACTGGTCATTACACGTCAGACCCCGGAAAAGTCACTACTACATTGGCCGTCTAGTTTTTGTACTTTTGTGTTGTATCCGTACAATAATGAAGATGATGAAAATAATTGAGTTTAAGCATAATGACACATCTTATTCGCCGATTATTCAAACAATCTCGGCCTCTCGGGATTAAGACTTTGCTATTATTATCGTTCTATATACCTGATTGAAATGATCTCGTACTAAGTCAGTCTTTGCTATTATCGTTTTGTTTTACATGTTTGAAGTGTCATTCTTAAGCTAAAGGTTGGTGGATCATTCAACGTATACATTGCATGGACATGACTAATAATCAGGTGGCCCATGCATGATGCATGGAGAGAGGAGAGAGGGATATAATGAACTTACAGCGACGTAAGGATCCAAAGGATGGATGGCGTAAAGAGTCCAGACAAGAGCATTGGCGAAGGATGTTACTGATATTGCCAGCGGCATAAATTCCACGCTTTTTGTTGTAATCACCTGCTTCTGCATTTTGTCACAAAATCAAACATATTGTTAAACTTTAGTATAGATATTTTTTTCATTCCGACGTATATTACTTATTTCTTGACGAAAACGAAAACGAAAACGAAAACGACTTGTCAATTTTGTCACTTGTCAATTTATCAGATGTAAATATGTATACTTCACATTATTCGTTAATATTCCTATTTTTCCTATGTTTTCGTCCCCCAACTATTTTGGTACATAGCTAAGCACAAATCAATTTTGAGTGATCGATTGTAATTTGTCGTTGTCATCATGTTATTAACAAGATTATAACATCCCCTAGAAATTCCAGTATCGTCAATTTTATGTTGGAAATCTTGGAATCTCTTATTCTTAGCTTTGTTCATATTTTAAAGATATTCTGATCTCTAAAGTTTACAACTTTTTTTTCACGTACTAATTCCAACATATGGTATAAGCCATTTAGTAATGTCATTTCATGTTGTACTTGTAAGTTCAACCAAAAATATAATAATTTGAATAAAAGACGATGTTAGCTAGCTCAACTCATATTTGATTTCGAGAATACTAACCATGACGGACAAGGGAGCGGCGTACATGATAACACCACTAACATCACCGAGCAATCCGATAATAAGAGCGCGGCGCTTGGTGGTCTTAGCGAAGCTGAGGACCAAGACCAAAGCAATGCCGACACCGATTAATTCACCGAGCGCAATAAAGATCACGGTCAATCTTTTTCTCTTGCCGTCGGAGTAAATAACAAAGAGCATCAAGTAAACAAGTTCAATAATGAAACCAATTCCGGCAATTGTTGACACCAAAATGTTGTTAGGTTGGATAAATGGCATGCCGTATATTGTCCATAACATTGCGTTTAAGAACGTGACTAAGTACGTAGTCGCCGAGTATTTCTCAACCGATCCTTTCTTGTATATTTGTATGAACGTCGGCCTGAAAAAATTGTATACAAATTTATCAACACACAGATATTTTCAACTTTTTTTATTTAATTTGTAGTAAATAATTATGTGTATAGTAGGAAGCTAATTAAGAAAATTACTTACAAGCACTGAAGCACATATATTGTACAATACTTACAAGCACATCATATATTAACATGCACATATATTGTACGTTAATTTTTTTGCATTAATTAACAAGCTAAGAAAATTACTTACACAGGTGATAAGTACAAGAAGAGTGAGATGATGTTGCCTGAAAATCAAAGGTAAATAACATTACATCAAATTTCCGTAATTAACAGTATGTAATTATATCAAACTAAAGTAAAATCTTAGTAGTGTTATTAATCAAAATGTCCTGGCCATCATCGTGAATATTTTGTAGTTAAATTAGAATAAATTAGATTACGGACCTATGACGCCGACGGCGAATCTAGCAGTAGCCGGAGAAACCATGGTGGTAGTGATATAGAACTTGTTGGTGTATTACTGTATTATTATAGAAGCTAAGAGAATGAAGAAATAAAAGAAGGTATGAGAATAGAAAGAAGGGTAAGCTAATAAAGAAGAAAATGAAAGAATGGTAGTTAGAAAGTAGTAGTAATGAGGAGGAATGTGAGTTTTTATGTTGCAAATGTGGTGAGAAAGGGAGAGCATATATATAGGGAAATCAGACGTACCAAATGTCTTAAGAGTAGTCTTTAGGTTAGATATGGAGTAGACCCTATAAGTTAAAGGGTCCCCTTAAAAAAAGGTTAGTCCAAAATTTATTTTGTACGTAGATAGAGAGTCAGAGAAGAGAGTAGTGTACTACTCTCATTCATCATGATTCTCAATCTGCAATTTGTTAAGTGCTTGTCAAAGTAGAATGTGCTGTCTCCAGATTCCTTTTATTTTATTTTTTGGTGAGAAAAAAAAAAGTTAATTTTTTTTTGGTAATGATAAAATTAGATGCTTGATATTTCTTGCAATTTTTATACTTTTGGTTTTCCTTCTCCACCTTTCGTTGAAGTTTTTAACCCCTTTATCGAATTATATTCTTGCTCGTTTGTGGGATGTTTTATTAGTGCATTAGCTCGAATTAGATTGCTTTTTGCTTAATTCTTTTGTAGAAATGACTTGCTACTCACATATTCATGAATCCCTTGGGGGAAAAAGTAGTTGCAAGACTATCTAGTAACTTTGGTGTATGAACTTAATTATCGGTCCATTAATGACATATTCGTTATCTGTTAGTTAGCTTTTAGACGACTAAAATTGTACCATAATTTTTTTTATTATAACAAGGATAAACTCCACATTTGTTTAGTCAATTTTAGAAAAATTTGCTAAATATTATTAGCACTTCATTATTAAAAAAAAAAAAGATACAATAAAAATAGATACATATCCATAGCGTTTTTTTTTCTGCCATCTATATTCGAACTTGTAACATATTCAATAAAAAAATGGATGGTGGCTAGAGTTTAATTGGCTACCTCAAAAGTCAAAGCTCATTAGTCCTTTTGAATTTGAAGGAGTCACAAACAATATAATGTTCTTATGATGAATAATCCAAATCCAAATAATTGTCCTTAAATATTTGAGGATATTGGAGGTAGTAGACTTTCGTGATATAAAGAATAAAAAATGCAAGTAAAAGAACAAAAATTGAAGGCCCATAAAAGATAAATATATTCTGATTGGGGTAAGATATAGTCATAGCTTTAGAAATGGTGGTGGTAAACCGTAAAGTTCAAATATGATATGGGATCCAAGTCAGATTAGTTTGTTCTTAAGCTTTCTCTAAAAAAAAATTAAAAAATTCTAAGTACGTCTTAATTAGTAAAATTCTAAGCTTTCGTGTTTTTTTGAGGCATATTGTTAAATTGTACGTTGTACTTGTTCATGTTGCAGCCGCACCAATTCAAGTAGTACTGAGTTCACCGGTAGCGAGTAAAAGTAGCTAAGCGTGGACCTTTTTAGCTTCATCGACCAAACAGTTCTTTTCAACATAAATTATTAAATTGTTTTCTTCTAATGATTAATCATAAATATACTATCTGTCGATATAAAATTTCAGTAGCATCATACATGCATATACTAGTCTTCATATTTTGGCGCATTAAACTCTGGAATAATAAAGTTTGGCTCTCTACCTATTAGTAGATTTCGAAACATGCAGATTATTATTGATCGAACAAAAATTATACGGAATACTCACTAATCTAGTACGAATGAAATAGACGACATCAAAGTCAGTATATTTACTTGATTTCGTGGATTTTATGAGCTTGCAAGTGGCTGTACTACTTAGTTCTCGACCATTAGGCGGCCTTTAAATTGCGAGCTGACTGCTGATGAGCTTGCTTCCTTCCTTTTAGTACACACACTTTTGTATCGTTACCGTGTTTCTTAGCCCTCCATTTTGGCACAGTAGCTAGATTTAGTTTTATTATATGGTTTTTACTTTTTAACATATGGTACGGTGTATGTTATGATGTTATGTTGACAAGGATCAACGTTGAATAGCTTTGGGCGCCTACAATTACGAGACAACTCTCGCACAATTGGAAGTGATATTTAGAAAGGAAAGTAAGGAAGCCACTTTGAACGAACTACATGCATGGTACTCATCCTAGTCACTGCCATCTCATGCTGAAATGATAATTCATCGACTTGTTGTTTTCCTTTGATCTGTTTGATCGAGTTGATGGAATTACCAAATCTTAACCACGCAGTAGTAGTGATACATTCCACTTTTCATTGACGAAGATCAGAATTTCCCTGCAACAGTCGATAATATATTATGCGCATGAGGGGACGATTACGCGAATTCTTCACTGACATTATAAATTTTACTGGCGCTACTCAATCTTAAAACGACATTATTACATAGTACTTGCAGGATGTAACATACACATTAGAGTACATAATATGAATTTTGACATGTGAAGTCGATATAGTCATAAAGAATCTGACTGGAAATAACATATAAGATCAGGAGGAAATACATTGCTAATTAATCAAAATAATTAAAATGTTTGAATTCTCTTCCATACTACTGGATAACTTATACTACAATACTTTTTAAAATTCTGGTTTGAAATCACCTTGACGAGAATCAATCTAGTGAATTGGAGAGTGTGTGGACCGTGGCTATTAATAATTAAAATCCGCATATATAATAGCTAAGATACCCTAGTTACACTGTTAATTTCAAAATTTGTGGATTATTATTCTTCCAAGTTCTTTAATAAGATGAATAAATTAAATATGTCGGGGGAATTATTCGTAATCTTAGACGACCCTGGAGATGGGTTCTGCTTCTGGAATCAAACAAAATCAATCAATAATCTTATATATATACTCAGAATTTATCATGATTCATGTTGTTATGAATTGAACGAGAATATAACCAAGATTTACTGATATTTCTAATGTTTCTTTGATGGAGAAATCACCTACACAATCTCTCGCAATTTTACCATTGGCTTACAAGACGTCGAATACTTTCGTAGCTGGCCTTTACATGGAATTATGAAATATCCGGTTAGTCTCCTATTTTTGCCCCTTCATAATTTGTTAATATACACATAAAATTAAGTAAGCTCTAGATCAATTAGTAATCAAGAGATTGATTATCGTTATTGCTTCAACTTAATTAAAAGTCTCGAGCTTAATTAACAACATTTACATGCAGTGATGATACCATACATATATAGTACCGGTAATAGAAGCCGGTTTCGAAAATACTGTGTGTTTGTGGCCAATTAAGTTCACAATCAACTTCGATTAGTAGTGGATTATTGCTTTTAAAAATTAAGCCATGGAGATAAATTTTAAAACTAGATTTGATGCGTCAGATCCACATTGCGTCCCCAAAACAATTAGTTATGATTGGTGGCCAGTCACTCGTCATAGTATAGTATAACGAGCAATATGAACAAATATGCAGCATCCGTCAATTTCATTCGTTAATAGGCAAAGGTTTGCATTATTGTGAATTATGCATGTTTTGTAAACACCTGGTGGCACCAATTTTGTTAAATTATTACCACCATACTAATTGTGATCGTATCCAATGTACGTAATTATTGCCGTTTTTGCCGAGATCGAGGCGTGCAACACCTTGTGTGGCGGTGCCACCCTATTAATGCATTTTCAGACTTAACTAATCAATATATATAGAACCTCTTGATTACTTCCTATCAAGATTATCTATCGTTTTATTTCGTTCAATACCAACTTAATTGTAAGAGTATATTAAGTGACAATGCATGTAAATCATATAATTAACACGACGTGTAATGTGTATGATTGATTTTTAATTCGTCGTCGTCATTTCTAGTGTACGTAATAACGCATGCACGGCATGCATGCATGGGAAGTTTACGAAAAACGATTGATAATAATTTACAAATAAAACGTTTCATGCAACTTGGCGCACATACGAGTTTAATAATATAAATTGGGCAGAAAGCAAGAAACAAAAGAGTACTTTTTTTTTTAACTTTATTTGATTGATATGAAGTTTAAAAGAATGATATGACCATCTTCACCGTACTTAACCCCTTCTTTTTAGTTTATTTTCTCGTCAATTAGTTTCCTCGTAACATTATTGTACGTACGCGGTTTCATGTTTGGATGATTGTGTACGTGAAATGATGTTGTAATACTTGCTAGTCTTGATTGAAGTTGGAAGTATATTATGTAAGATGAGTAAACGACGACGGGTCTACAATTGGTGACATACATAAGATATATCATCTGGCTGGGGATATTTTGTGCCTATGCACGATGTCGACGGAGTACATATAGCTTCTTCCAAAAAAAAAATTTGAGTAACCACGTTTAGCTTTCGAATGAAACTAACATTTTAGTCAACTATTTAATCACGCCTTTCATTTCATTAATTTCTTTTACAGTTTTCAAATTCATATTATTATTGGTTGGTCATGAGCTAGGACAGTGTCACGCACATTGTTCAACTGAAATTGATCGAGCAACATTGATCATGATATAAAGTCAGCATCATGATCAGATCATCAGATGATCACATGATCTAGCTAGCAAGAATCTAGCTGTCATCGATTAGCATATGTGCATGCATGCATGTATATATGTATGCATGTATAGGCCTATATGAATATAGGATGAAAGATGTACTACTATGCTGTCCTTTGTAAAAAAAGCAGCTACTGATCATCATCTTCAAACTGTGAATTGTCTACGTCCACTTTGATGACCTAATTATTATCAGCAGACTTCTTTTATTTCTCTTTTTGGGCCACAATACCGTAGCTTTCTTCTGAGTTTAATTTACTGGCCCTTCTCAAAATTCGTATTTTGCGTATATAACTACTATCAGTGATTTCAAATTGTATGTATTAGGGTGGAGAGTAGACTAGATGGATCGGAGGAGCTTAACGCTAGTGTATGCATAAGCTCGAGCAAGGCTGTTTCATCCTAAAACAGATTGATAATAAAATGAGTTACTCACTTTCATTGTATCGATGAGATAGCAGCTCACACATTTTACACGTTAATTGATGACTGTTAGTCTATTTCAACATAATATTATATCACAACTATTGTTTAAGATTATTAGAAGCAAACCTCAAACATTTATAAACGTGGTGAAAACTACAATTGCGATTACAGCACATTACAAGTTTGCAACAAATGAAATCAAATTATATATAGGAGTAATATACTCCTATATCTCACTATCTTCCCGTAAATGCTAGTACGACGACCATGAGCATGTGAAGAACTGAGCATGTCTAAATCAAGGCTCACATGACCGGCCATATTTATTAAGATGTGTATAGTATATGTTTGTGGCTACTCGTTATAAGAGTGACATTTGTGCATTTTATGTTTCCTTTTCATGGCGCACAAGTACAATAGTACATTAATATTTGTGCAAGCTAAGCTAATCTAAGCTGGAAATGGACACCAGTCAAATTTACTAAATTACAATAACTCACCATGTTCTTCTCTTTTCTATTTACTTACTATCTTGTCTCATACTTCTCCATCGCTTTTTATATCGTGGAATTACTTCAACTCTATATATAGCAACACTTCTAGAACGACCTTGCATGCATAAATTATCTTTTTTTTTTAATGTCTAATAACCAAGTTAAAAATTAAAACAAAACGAAATTGATTAATATTGAACTATATACGGATCACTTGTACTACCAAACTGATTATGGAGTACTCCATATATATCTTTTATCTTATGTGTGCCGGACGAGTAACTCGATGTTAGAACTAGCAATTCTCTATGATCAACACGCAATAATTTAACTGTTATGGATACATGCTGCTAGTGAAACTCTTAATTAGATATTTCAACTTTCAAATCTTAACGTGTCATTGAGTCATCTTTAATAAATCGAAATCTGTCACCGATTTTACATGTTGTTTGAATGACTTACGTAGTCATGTGTAGTCCAAGACTACCAAATGCCTGGGAGACGGGAAATCATTCATGTGAAGGAGTACGTTACAAGCAAGTGATGACAAGAAAAAATCCAGGATGATGGGGGAAAATATCTCTTGGAAGAGTGTCAGACGTAGAACTAGAATTGAAGTGAAGAGGTGTATGTTAGCACTAGAAACAAGGTAGCCATTTTTAGAAGTGATGATTATTCACGTAAGAGCCGATCGACTACGTGTATGGTGTTGCTTTCACTTTACAGCACCGATCCTCGTATACAACCGATTACTTCAATTAAAGGCTTATTACTCATTGTTTTTGTATTTTCGGCCAACACCAAATGGTTATATACCATTATACCGTGTTCTCTTTAAGCTGGTTAGATATTCAGATCACTGGTTAGATATTCAGATCACTTAGCTTGGATTATGCACCTGATTTCTGTGGTGATTTAGAGTTCCGGCTCGTATCGGGGATTTAACTTTATTTGTTCGGGATAACGTTTAAATTCGAAAAGCTACTCAAGGTGACTGAAGCATTTGTATAGTCAATACTTCTCGTATTTTCGTCTACTCGTCATTTAGTGGGAGGAATAGAGAACGTATATATATATTATACATTTATAGTACTGCTTTTGTTTAGTGGTAGTAAACAATAAGAAGTACGGAGTACTACGACTACAAACTGTTGTAGTGTGGGAGAAGTAATGGAGTAATATACTCTAAATGTCCATTACTAATTAATAGTACATGCATGTATTATATACACTTACCACATGATGGTAAAGGGATTCCACAATCCACACATTTTGGATGTTGTTCAAGATGCTTAATGTTTTTCCTCCAATGCAGTCTCAATACAGTGCTGGAGCTAGCAATTCTTCTTAAACATTAGAAAGAAAAGTTAGTGTGGATAATCTAACACACACATCGATTCTTAATTTGGAGCATACGAATAACAAAACAACCACGAATTTTTGTAGTCGCGCACCGTACCTAGTAATGCGCAATCTTCACTTAAAGCTTTGGAGCTTACTTATTATAATGTATTGGATTGCAGCTGGTAACCTCATAGCTTCACATTATTGCTCTATTTTACCTTATCTATGCCCCTAGTTCTGTACCCACTCGTTTTAGTATCATGTCCATATGTGTTCGTTTAAGTATGTAATCATCGACCGGACTTTAATCATCAATTTAAACCGTCGATTGAGTTGGAACTTTCACAAGAAATCACGTACGGAGTAATATATATCTCGGAAGAAGCTGACTTAACTTTCACGATAAATAATGTATGTAATATCTCGGATTAAACCGGCTCAACCGTATGTTAAGCCAGCTTCTTCCCCTTACTCAAGTTCTTGAACTTGCAACCGCCATTACCGGCACAAAAATCTCACCATTATCCCTAAGTCAAAAATGATCGAATTGCAATGGTTAATGCAGAATATGCATCGCATTCAAAGTAAGAATAAATCACCGATATAGACAAATCACAATTCGCAAATCTAGCAGTATAATTCTGTGGTCAAGTGAGCATTTTACCACCAATTATTAGGAATATTCTAGTGCTTTTACTATTATGACTGCGCGAATCAGACCATTATTTTGTGTCACGTTCGTCCATTATGTTTTAAATAACAGTGAACGTAACCAAAAAGATGAACAGAATGTAATTCGCACATTACCACGCTACAGTTATAGTCACTACCAAGTACCAAGGGCCACTTCCTCACTTCTCAAAAGCAGCCTACGCCCTAGTTCTCTCTGTTTACCAGCACTTCCGGTAAGCGGAAAAACGGAAATAGAAATAGGACTACAAGCGATCGGTTCTGTGTACAATGCTACAATCTACGGGAACTATCACGGCCTTACAGCATGACTTCGATTACTGGTCTGCCTGGAGAGATTGCACGAGGATAAATGAAAGGCGATACTCTTACCAAAAATACACCATGTAGATAAATGCATTACTGAAGGACATTTCACTCTATTCTTTCAAGCAAATTGTTCAAGTTCAATAAGCTATCATAAAAAAATGGCTTCCCAATCAAACATTGACGTATTGATGCTACATTGCTACATACTGACATACATTCCCTTTTATTGTCCCTGTGCCTGTCTGTGTAACTCTGTATGTGTGTGTTTTGTATGCTAGTCCCTCTCCGTTTCTATTCCGTCTTCACTTCTTCATACAAAGTCGGGGTTAGGAGTAATCGTATCGAGTGAACAGAGGACTACAATGCAATATAAAGGTCGAAAGTTGTCTGGAGTTCTCTCTCAACTAGGAGTTTCATGGATGGCGTTTTCACTGACCTGAGACTCAGCTTGACATGTTACTATAGCTGTTGTTGGAGCGCGTGTTTTAAGTATCATTTCTTCAAATTCATCTTCAGGCTTTGACAATGCAACGATTGCACCACCAGCCCCAATTGAAGCCTCACCGTCATGTATAACAACTGTTCTTATCACGATGTTCAAATCGAACGTCCTGTTGATGGAGAAGTAACCGATGGAACCTGAGTAAATTCCCCTCGAACAACTCTCGAGAGAATCGAGAATCTCCATAGATCTCAACTTTGGTGCACCAGTCATGGATCCCCCGGGAAATGCAGCTCTCACACAATCTATGGGGCTTACATCTCTACGTTTTCTGCCCCTTATTGTACTCACCATGGTGTGGACAGTAGCGTATGTCTCGACATCCATGAGATTGGGCACATGAACAGAACCAGGATCACAAACCTGACCAAGGTCATTTCTGAGGAGATCAACTATCATCAAATTCTCAGCTTGATCCTTCTCACTGCAATGATGTTTAAATAAGTTATGGGACATGAACATTAGCAAACATAGAGAAGACTCTTGGACAACAATGTTGTTTTCCGAATTGAAGGTCCTGGGTGCGGCATAAAATCACAGGTCATCAACAAAACAGAAATCCTTCCAATTTCATGCTCAAAGGAGTTGTTAAAAGCTTGACATTTTTTTTTCTTCCAAAAGATTATGGTAGTCCTTCGAATTGTTCTACGAGTAATACTGACACTTCAAGAAAGGGGATCAAACAAATCAAAGCACTAGATAAAGATCCCTGGGTCAAAAAGAACACTTCATATCACTCAAGTAGATAAAAGCTAAGAAATATTTCAAGGAGGAAGATCCAAATCCTACCTGTAGCGAAGCTGCAACTTTAACTGTTCATCTTTTTCTGGTGTTGAACTCCGAGAAATGGTGCCTTTAATAGGTTTTGCTTCCAGAACACCGTCTCTGTCCAACTGCAGGAACCTTTCGGGAGAAGAACTGCAGATGCATAGATTCTCCTTGGGAAAGTTCAACCAGGCAGCATATGGGGCAGGATTCTGTTCTCGGAGTCTAAAGTACAGACCTAGAGGATCCAGCTCTCCAATATTCTTTCTCATTTGAGTCGTAAAACACAATTCATAGCTCTCTCCATCTTTAATAAATCTCAGACACTTCTCAACATCTTGTATGTATTGATCTCTAGACTTCTCCGTGACAAAACCAGCTTCAAATGGAGAGGACATAGGAGGGCACAACCGTTGCTTCTTGCAAACATCCGAAACAGGAGCTTTCATATTGAGAAGCTTTTGCTGCATATCATCTAACCAGGACGACTGGCTTTCAGCTTCGTCGTGTATGGACATGATGTAAACATCACCATTTAGATGATCAATAGCCAAAAAATTATCCACAAATAGAAGACAGGCATCTGGAGAAGAAGATTTATGGCAATTCACTGTGGCACCACATTCAACTTTCAGATTATACCTGCACAGTTGGCAGCCTTTTGAGATACATACACACCAGAGGTAAATGCATAATCTGGAAATTTACTGGTGAAAATCTTCAAAGAACTTAACATACCCAATGTAACCTATATATCCCCCACAAAAGTCGAATGGCAAACCTTCGTAATCTTCCTTGGAACAAAAGATTGACAGGAGTTCCTGATGAATAGGAACAGAGCTATTAATTAATACAAATAACAACTGATACACAAAATTCAAGTTATGAATTTTTGAGAAAACTTGTGGCA
Organism: Spergularia bocconei; assembly: GCA_963457585.1. Lineage (NCBI taxonomy): Eukaryota > Viridiplantae > Streptophyta > Magnoliopsida > Caryophyllales > Caryophyllaceae > Spergularia > Spergularia bocconei. The sequence continues at coordinate 26,523,701 of OY734942.1, read as the reverse complement.
AGATCATTCTAAAATCCAATAATGGCCAACACTCGTGAACCTAATGCCCTTTGATGTAGAGATGAATTTCAAGCGACTCTTAACAAGAATGCAAAAAAAAAAAAAAAAGAGAACCTTGTAGAATATGGGCAAAAGCACAGACGCCTGAGTATGTTGACCCTTGACATGAACTATAAAAACAAACTTGAATACAGATATCATGTTACTACCAAACTACTCAGTGTACAAAAATGGAAGATACCTTGTCTAAAAATTCAAGAAAACCATTGTCTAGATACATGCTTCTCGAATTGCCATGAGCATCTGAAATTGACAGCTGACCTCCACTTCTGAAAGTTGAACCACACCAGTAAAGTGTCATTACACTCCAGCTTGCACAGAAAGGAAACAAAGGAAGTTCTACCCAGTTAATGTTATTACCCTACTTTTGGAGCTCTGAATCTCAGTTTTGAGGTCAGAAAGGAGATTAAAATTTATGTGGAGGTCATTGAAAAGAGTTGAATTTCAATCAATGGTATTCTAATAGTGTTCAATATGGGAAACTTCAGTGATCCCAACTCAACATTAACGAGATTATTAAAAAAAAAAAGAAAAAAGAAGAAAACCTTTCATCAGATAGTTTGAATGTAAGTTGCTTCCATAGAGATCCACCTTTCGATCCCATAAATGAAAAGCGAGCCCTTCCCTGACATATACACAACAAAATGTAAAAAGAACTTTTGACACCGAAAATAATCAAACAAAACCCATCCACTAAACGACCCACTATAAGCTTAAAAAAAAGACAAGAACCTCGATTTCCCTCTAATATATTGAAGGAATTGAGGAGATACAACAATAAATGGATGACTCAGGCACACAGTAAGTTAAGGACATAAAATTGATTAACCCAAGTCCCTGAAGCAAAGTGGGTGGTCAGAGACATACTCCGTAATAATTTGGCCTCAAGGATACAATTACACTAAAAATAGAAAGCAAACCTAGAATGCACTGAAATGAAACCAGCACTTATGAGGGTTTTAGTGTCATTATTGTCCTAGTATGCACTGAAATGAAACCAGCAATTACACTAAAAATAGAAAGTAAACCTAGTATGCACTGAAAGCAAACCTAGGGAATCTTCAAGCCCCCAATTTTAGTGGCCTAATTACTCAACCACCTTTTTCGAGAAAGAAGTTATTTCTAAGAGCCAGATGAGGGTTTTAGGACGGAGGGGGGTGTAGAGGCACTGAAATGAAACCAGCACTTATGTATATGCATAGCAACAAACCTTTTCTACGGATGAACTGTCTAGCCAAAAGGTTTCCACCGCCTTGTAATCTCCAAATAATTCAAAAAATATATTCCTTGCTCCGCCAACTTTGTCAGCTAGAGAATCAAGCCTCTTCCACCTTAATTTCAGGTGCCGAGCTCCTATGCTTGTGTTAGGACCATCTAACAGAGTGCTGATATTACAAAGGCCTTTAGCATTCTCCTTGATAGGAAACTGTCTACTACTTGACGGTGACCTGAAGGGATGGATGGCATGAGGTACCTGCATGCATGCTAAATAAACTTTACTGCTCAGACTTAAAGAAAAAATTAGTTGAAACATGCAGCGACCAATATCGATTCAGGATTCTAACTCTCAGGTTTCAGTGCCTCCTTAAAGCAGTGAAACAAAACAAGTAGCCATAGCCAAGAAAGGCATTGTAGGACACTGCCTGACAGACTTGGAAGAAGCTAAAGTGCTAAGAAAAGCTGAGCTCCCTCATACCATTAAAATTTCTGTTAGATGATGCTGCTGTTTTTCCAAGCCAATAATCTATAGTTATGTCCCGAAAATTCTTGAACATCTGCCTCCCATAACTGGTTGCGACACTCTCTGGATGAAACTGAAAACAAAGACCAGCACTCGTCAGCACACCAAAATACGTAATATGCACCATCTTAAAATGGAGGTGAGATCATAAGAGACTATAAACATCAAAGGTAATGTAAGTAGAACGGACCTGCAGACCATAATGAGGTCTGCTGACATGCCTAATGCCCATGATTACTCTTTCACCATGCACAGATTCACTCTGAAGTGAGAACAATGAACTTCCATCTCTATGATAAGCTGGCAGAGACTTCATGCCAATCGGTTGGGCTCCCAAACTAGTGTCGGAATCAGGGATTGAACATGAAGTCTCAAGAAAAGAGAGTGTCTCACGTGACGAAGTCCATGCTGTGGGAATAAGCTCTTTCGGTAATGTCTCCTCATCTATCACAAGTGAATGATAACGGACAACCTGCAGCAGAGATCACAGCAAAGAGCATAAGCGAAATGAAACCGCTCAAACATAAAAAAATAAAATAAATGAATTTCAATCATTTGAAACGAAGATCAGCAGAAATAAGAAATGTTTAGAACAAGTCAGGTAGGTTTTAGACCAAAGCACGGAATTTTTTTCGCTTAGACATAGACTGCAAGTCTGCAAGCAATCAGTAGCGCAGAATGAGTCAGAAAACTAAAATAAAATGCCGAGCAAGAAACTCAAGTTTCAAAATAGACTTTACAGGATTAATAATTTTATTTGCCTCACGCCATAAAAGCATTCTACTTCCAGTTCCATTTATACTGACTTGACTTCTAAGGTTAGCTTTAAATCTAAAACCCATGGGTTGTCGAAAAAAGTACTGATCGAGTTAGTGAAAAAAAAGTTTAAGAGACCTCAGTGTCATGGTTTGGTACAAAAGGTTTCACAGACGAACTCACGAAAGTGGCACATGATATATGAATGATTTATCAAGTGACTAGCAAGCCTTTGCTGCAGTCATGCACTTTTCCTACAGCGAAAGAAACCGACCTTAATGGTTCTGAAGCAGTTCATCTGACTTCAATTGAAGACAAAAGCTTGAAAACAACCTCTTTTGCAGTCGAAACTAAAGTCGATTTAAGAAAACATGAGGAACATACCTTGAAACCAGAATTTCTTCCTGAAGGAATATTATGGAATATCCTACTACCATCGTGCTCAATCTCACTGCAATGACAATCAAACAGAAACATTACCAAGTTATCAGTTAAAAATGAGAAATGTTCAATGCCTTCAGTGAGAAATAATGATGCTCTTTGCCACATATCAGAATCTAGATAGCTGAAGTCACTGTAGCAAATTGCACATGAGAGAGCGAAGGGAAATGATTAAATTCAGGAAGTCATGTTCTAGAGCTAGAAAAAATTGCGTATTTATCAAAAGGACAGATACGTTTTGAGCCCTCAATGAGAGACATTTTTGCCAGTTGCCACACATCACAAATAAATAATTAAATTCTTGAAATCAGTCAAGGTTTTCCACTTGATAATAAGGGAACAACAAATTCTTTCAAGTCAAGTTGTGAAGCTTGAAGGAATCTATCTATGTAGTCTAAGCAACAAAAGGACTAAGTTTTAATCACAAATACCTCAAGCGTCCATGTATTGGTTCTAGAGCATGTACAATTTGAGCACCATGTGCGTAACCAAGAGCCTGCCAGAACATGTGGAATTTCTATAGTAAGCGTGAGCAATGATAAGTGAAATATACAAGGTATTACTATCCTACACCATAACATAAGTCTTCAATACTTTGCAGACTCGTAAGGGCAAAAATAAAAATGTTTAATGGCTCAGCCAAGATGCTTGTGCATGTGAGCCATGTCAAACCACTATAACAGCCATATAATGAAGCTTCTTTATCAAGGTTCTCAACAACTGATCAGAATGGAGCACTCGTAGTTCACTAGTTCTGCTATAGGTTGAAACGGCAATATACTACCATAGCAACAAGTACAATAACACCATTACCCCAGTGCCTCAAAGGCCCCTATCCATGGTGACACAATGGGAGTCAGTAGTTTTCCAATGACCTAAAATAAAATTTGCTCCGTGACAGTTCATGAGTCATTTTGCTTTATTTACAATATTCCACGAATGATGGAGACCCCCCCCCCCAGTCCCCCACCACAAAGCAGATTTCATTTGTTGAGTGTACGCAGGCCAGATATCCATAGTGGAAGAATTATCTCCAGAAATGAGAAGGAAATAACATTGTTTTCATGAATGAAAGCAAATAGTACCGAGAAACCTGGCCATAAATTTCACATAGTTGTATCAATGGCCTGTGGGATTAGGCATCCTCTAGAATGAAATATACGCAAGCTAAGCAATTCAGGTATGTTGATTAAAATGGCTGGGAGGTTGGTATTGTAAATAGAAGAGTCAGCCGCCAAGCCATGTGTTGTTGTGAACATTGCAGGCCGAAATTCATTTCAATCATCAGACTGAAGTCCAACAACAAGAAAGGCGATTCTCAAAGAACTGTATGGGAGTCGTCTTGGTAGGGACTTCCCGATCCTTTTGCATGATCCCAATCATTAAGGCAGTAAATTTAGGTGATACTTGTTTGTTCCTTTCATCTTATCTCAGCTGACCTTGCAATATACAACCTATCATCCTGCTACTTGGAAGATCTTCTAAGTTGGCAAGCACAAGAAATGAACACTCAACCTCAATTATGTCATATGTGTTCCTCACATGGTACATATCCAGGAACCATTTGGATGTTCTGGCGGCTGAATGAATGATTTCAAGAAAACCAATTTCACCCATATTCTTTAATGATCTTTTGCATTTACAAGATCTCTTCTTAGTCAACCTCATTCTTTCTAGATGCATCATGCATGTACTTTATCAAATGCCAAAATGACAGCGACAACCTCAACCAGGAAAGTAGCGAAATTCGACTACATGCTGTTTGTATAATCACCCACTCACTCCGTACTTTTCTCTCCCTCTCAGATTATTTAGTCTTTCCAACCTCTCTCTCTCTCGCCGCTGGATTTCCTAACATTGAAACTTCTAGTCAATCAAATAAACACACAGTGACTTTGCTGACAGGTGATGCTACTGGATGATTCACACTTAGGAGTTAGGACACTTATTTAATAAACATAAATTGATGACCAGGTAACTAATTCAATTCAGATTTGCCCCTTTTCAGCTTGATTTTACTACCAGAATCAGAAGACTTTTATGCGAATAATGATTCTAAGTTGGGAGTAAACTCTAAAATGGAGGAAAATCAGAGTGAGCCTTCTTATAATAGAAATAAAATTTCATTAACAGAAGTAAAGACAAAGGTCAGAGCAAGGAGTCCTCAATGCTCTAAATGATAATCAAGTGACATACATGGCAATTGGCGGGGTCCAATTTTAATTATTTCTATCCTCATTCTATATTAGTGATTTAGTGATACAAGGTTTTCAAACTATAGACATCGATGCTTAGAGCACAGCAAAATAAAGAACATTTGTATAGCATTTAACCCAATGCATCTCTGACATTGAACAACTAAACATTTTCTACTCAAGTTTCATCCATCAATACACCTCCTGTTACTAGAGAAAAGATTATTCTTCTAAGTTTGATAGACTTCACAGTTCTCACCCATTTCGTTTGCCATTAGAATGTACCCTCTGGTAGGTTGAAACAACAGGGGTTGGAAGCCATACGATGGGAATTTCTGGTCAACGTGAGGGATTTCCTAGTTCCTAGTGGAAGATGACACTGTAAATAGAGGAGTATTGGGCCCACTTCAGGACAAGGAAGCGAATGTCAAGTATTGAAGCCATATACAATAACCGATCTTTTTCCCTCTTCTTGAGTTAATGGATGTTTTATCATCTTGGGTATACAAAGCTCTTGTTTCATGCTTTACCAACAGTGACTTAAAACACCAAAAAAGCAGTTCTCAATTGAAAAGATGAAACAACAAAAATACACCACCTCATACTATTTCACAATCAAAGTCGGTGTTGTCAGTTGTGTATCATGCATCATCATATAACAGCCAGAATGACTAATAACACTAATCACAGATACCAGGATGTGACAACTTCCAAGACATACCTGATGGCCAAGACAAACACCCAAAATTGGTATATCTGTGCACTTAAGCAGCAACTGGAGACACAATCCTGAAATCGGGCAAGCAAACACAACAATAAGCTTTCCAAAGAAAATTCAAAAAAAATCTTGACATCAAACTAAGTACTTATAAACATATGCCCAAGTCAGAAACCAACAAGAAAGTTTCCAAAAGTTTACATAACTAACAACTGTCTGATATATGATGCAGAGTAGATCTTAACTGCTAAAATAAACTAGTTTCAACAATATTTTCGGAAGTCAAGAACTATACATTGACGAAATGAAAATGTATACTTGTAAGTTGTAACTGATGAAGCTAAAATGTTGCTGGCATTCAATTAGAAAAAAGAACATGACTTTCTGCATAGAATCTTTACGCAATAACAAAGAGATAAGTCGCTCACCTATGTCAGACGCACACATGGGAGAACCAGGCCCAGGAGATATGACAATGTTATCAAATTCTCTTTCCTCGTACAAATGGAACCACGCTTCTTCCCATGTCCATTCATTATTGCGCACAACTACAGGAGGAACTGGTATAAAGATCCACACACAGAGAAGCCAATCAGTACAACCATCGTAACGGACAAAAGCAGTTTCTGCAAGCTCCAAAGACCATGTCAGAGACGAAACCAAAAAATTTAGGATACATAGGGCTGAAATTAACTTGCAAGAGCTAGCGCTCTGGCAGGGGCCACATGTTGGTACAAAAGATTAATCCTTTGAACCACCACCTTAGCGAGCCCCTTTCCCCCTACACCCTAGGTTCCACAGTTAGGCTATGTCTAACATCCCATGTGTACCAATAAGGACTGAACTGCCTACAAGAGCTAAATTTGCGCAAAGGCGACTAGAAATTCAACATGAATTAGCCAATGCAACGAAAAACACAAAAGCAACATGCTCGCAATAGATAAGAATTGCAAAAGAGGAGCTATAGAGATATACCCTTATTGATAACAGACAACTCCTGGTAGATATTAAAGGTGTAGCTATCATAATTATCAATCAACAAAGTCCTCACATACTCCATTTTACGATTCGTCTCCTCCCCCCACTTGTTATCACTTCTTGACACCTCTTGCAATCGGTCAGGCACCAAATGGGTCGAGGACACCACGACCGCCTTCTGAGCAGCATCTTGACCATAATTACGTAGCTCATCCTGCCTAATTGGCCTCACAAACGCCTTTGGCAAAGGTGATTTCTTTCTATTCGGGCGAAAACCTTCCGGATACGGATTTGTTGGCTCTAAAGACGATGATGAACACCACAAAGCGTAGCTCATTTTCTTCCTTCTGCCAATTTTAATTCCACATCAATAAGTAGCTTCTTTAACAAGCTCAGCCGATATGATCATTATTAACAAATAAATAAATAAATAAATCAAATCATCAGCCATCGTCATTTTTCTTAGAAGCTTAGATTCGGCATATTGCATAATAAGCATAAAATCTCGAAAACAACAACATTACGCTAGTGTCTTAAAGAGCCAGCGCAACCAAAAGTCTAGACTAATGGTTGAGCCCCAACAATTGGCTTTATATCTTAACATAGTGTCTCAAAGGTTCCCGCCTATAGCAAGGCAACGGAGGGTCGGATGTACGCAAACCTTACCCCGATATCGAAAACATATTCGAATGCATATTCAGGAAAACTACTCAAGAAATTAAATCAAAATAATAAATCTAACATTTCTAAAGATAGAGAGAAAGAGAGAGAGTTATTACCGGAAAAGAGGAGGAGTGGATGTGAGTGCGGAGGCGGGCGAGGGGAAGAAGATAAATAGGAGAGAGAGAGAGAGAAAGCGGCGGTTGCGGAGGCGGCGGTGACGGTGGCGGGTGGAGGTGAGACACAAACGTAAAGATTATTTCTTGTATGAAGTATATGAATTAAAATCTTATGATATAAGATTTCTTGAAATAAAATTCATGTAAAAACATTAGAATAAAAATTAAAATGATGAAATCTTTGTGTGGGTGTCTGTGATTGTTCCTTTGTTTCATGCAAAGCTAGTGGACCGTGGCAGCTGCTCCATTTCATTTCATTTCATATTCTCCCCACCAATAAACTCTGATTTTTTTTCACAGCCACCCACTATTTTTTTTTGGTTATTTGGAGCATATGCAACTGGTCAAAAGACCCAAATAGTTTTAAAAAAAAGACCCAAATAGTTAATCGAGAATATGAAAATTCGGACACGAGACAACTTCAAAATAGTTGAGAGAGTCGGACGCATCTTAGTTTATAGCTGAAAATAGGTCTACCCTTGGCTAAGGTTCCATTTATGGCAGTGTTCGGTGAGACAGTGAACTGGGGGTAGATTGAGTGGTCACTCACTGGATTACTGGACCTACTACACTTTGCTTAATCTTTATGTTTGTTTGGACTTTGGAGTTTGGACCCATCATTTTTAGACTAAGCTTTTCCGGAGTCATAATTAACGGTCCATTAATGTCAAACATGAGCACTTGAGCAAATCTTCTTCTTCTTCTACCTACCCCGGGTCCCGACTCCGCGAGCCTGAAGTAGTCGGTCTGGTTGGATAGAACCACATAGGACGCTAAAACTTTCTCATGACTTCGTGCAAGTGTAGAAGCGTTACGACTGCAGGAACCTACAGCAATGCTAGTCGTCTCTGTATACTCATAATGTAAGACAGCGGTGAGGGAAACTATCCAAAGCATGGGCACATTTACACAAGAATACTCGAAACTGGACAAAATCAAAATTCTCAAAAAAAAAAAAAAAAATCACAATTCAGAGGCCTGGACGGGAAACATAGCAACCACAGCGTCTGAGGCCTGTGCTTATGGAGACTCTGTCCGCGAATAAGGAACAGAACATTCAGAGAGCTCATACATACATATGAACATTGCAACATCCAGAACTACAGACACACATTCGCTTTCCATGAATAGCAACAAGCTCGGAAGTCAGATGCAATAAATCACTTTCAACAATCGATTAAAAATAAATCGAACAAATGGAGAATTCAAAACATTAGTAAAAAAAGAAGAAAACGCACACTGACTTACATTTTTCAACCTATACACACAAACGATCTATGTTATACAAGTAAAGCAGCAACACATTTGTTGAAGCTGCTTTCTCAAATCCTAAAACCCCACCTTTTAGTTGTCTCTTTCTTTGTCCTCTTTGAATTAGGATCGATAAGGTTTTCAAGCGATTTTGCTTTACGATTTCTGCACTTGCCTGATTCTTTCAACAGTTCGGCAAGCCTGTTCTTCTCATCGTCAAACTCAGGGTTTGCTGTACCTAGCTTCTCTTCCCTCAATTTGACGACATACTCCAGGATCTCAATGGAATCTTCTATTCTGTAAGGGCATGGTCAATATATCATTATATCCTCTATGACAACAACGTACACATCGCCACAAGCAGGCCAGCACACACTCATTCTAGATTAGCATAGATCCTATAGTTGATTAAAAGGGATTATATTGAGCATCATCATACAGTGGCAACAGCTAGCATTGAAAGTATCAGAGAGAACATCCATTATTCTCTCAGGGAACAGTTCAAAAAGAAAAAGTAAGACCCAACTGTCAAACAGCCAAAAGTTGCTATCTTGGGGCCTGTTCTTGCCCAAGTCCAGAGAAGTTCACAATACTAAACAACTAAAACAAAGGAATTGCAAGGGGTGAGAAGAAATAGAAAAAGCAAAAACTTGCCGGCCCTCCAGAGCGGTTTTTCAAACAGATGTGAAACTGTAACACAATGGTAGCTCACAAGTCCCAAAGACACAAACCATTATTCTTTTTACTTTTGGGTAGAAAGTAGAGGCAGAAAGCCACGAGTGTGTAACGGAACTCTTTAGACAACAAGAAGGCTAGAACAAAACCTTAATCTACAATCAGTAGAACCAATAACAATGTCGCTGCAGTCCATCCTCCCATGGATTCAAGCTAAATAATCCAAATTATTTATATGCTGGACAGTAGGCCATTAGACCATTACCCAATGGCCGGGACCTTCATTTCATTTCAACTGAGGTTTTAAAAATCATTACCCAAATGTCCCTCAAAGAGTCCGTCTATCACAGACAGATATGCATGTATAAATACAAGATTTCTAAAAGGCATTCCAGAAAAGTGAACTCTTACCTGCCCATAGCATCATAAGTCGCTGCGAGATTGCTATATACTCCAAGAGTGTCTTGGTGACAAGGGCCACATTCTTGTTCCAAGACTGCCCTCGCTTCTTCAAACAATTCGGCTGCCTGATCAATTTTAAATAACTGCACGCATGCCAAACCCATCTGATTTAATAATACACCAAAGAAAGCGGACTTCCTTTCCCCGCTGGACCTAAGTTTTGTGACTGCATTTTCAAAAGAACTCAAAGCTTCACCATGTCTTCCTAACATATAATACATCACACCCATACGTGCTTCTAGTCCTGCGATCGTATTCTGCTGTCCAGGCTTATCCTCCAACAGCTTCATCGCCTTCTGCAGGAGCCTCAAGGACTCCTCCGGCTCATTAACAGACTCATATATGGCGGCGATTTCACTCAGTCCACCAGCAATCTCTTCTTGTGTGGTTCCAGGAACAGGCTTGTTGTATATCCTTAGGGCATTCTCACAGTAAGATTTTGACTCTCTGAGCTTTCCAGTCTTGTAGTACAGGTCAGCAAGACGAATGAAAACAGATGCAACAGAGGGGTGGTTTTCACCCTTGGATGCCTTGAACACAGTTAGCGCCTTCTGGTAGGAGAAAATTGCCTCGTCGAAACGGCAGAGGGACTGATATACGTTGCCAATGCCAACATCAATAGAAGCAACTTCATTTTCTTGTCCATTTGCAATCATGGCCATGCTAGCAAGAACAAGGTGCTCCAGAGCTGACTCATAGTCAGCCTTAGCCTCCAATATAAGTGCCATCAGACGTCGATCAGCAGCCTCCTCGAGAGATGCAGGAGCACTATGGACACGGTGGATTTCTAGAGTTTGTTTACACAATTTTTCAGCCTCATCAAATTGCATAGCTTGCACATGAGCCTCGGCTAGGTACCTGTTTACATAAATCCCAGTTACTCAAAAAGTTAGAATCACAGGAAATACCTGCATGGGAAAGAGTTACTCCTATGACTTAGTAAAGGTTCTAAGGAGAGGAGGAACAAGTGGAAGAAGCCACCTCAACAACCACTACTACCACAACAATAACACCACAGTCCCAAAATGATTTGAAATCGGCTGACATGAATTGTCATATTAGCTATAGGTTCTAGCATCTTAGCCTTATTAGCAATCAAAAGACATTTCACCTCTAGCTTCTAAGCAATATGAGAAACTCCATCTTAATCAAGCAAAGAATGCATCGACCCCTCATTAACCTCAAAAGGTCAGTTATGTTAGGCTTGGAACCTCAAGAAAGAACTACATCCTGGATATCATATGATTCATCTAAAAACAGGCAGCAATATCACTTCTAGTCACATCCGAAGTTTTCTCCCCCATACTAACATTACATTGCCAGCTTGATGGTAAAAAGATCTCATCTGCTATAATAACATATTACTAGTACCACCAACCTCAGCTAAACACTTAAATTGCCAATATCCCGTCATGTCGACCAACATCACCCACACCATGCACTCAGTGTAATTCTATGCACCGCGGCCATATTCTTCATAATCTATACTATGTGCCATGCTGCCAGACCAACCAATCAAATCCACAATCAAAGAGACCGAAACCGAGTAGCAAGCCTAGTTATTAAACCATACCAACCAAAAAACTTTATTTACAAGATACAAACCATCATTTCCTCGTTCATACCAACCTAATAATGTCATCAAACTAACTCCAATAATTATCATCCACTTAATCAAACGAAACTACCTCAAAATAGCATCACAATTTCACATAAACCTCAAATTAGCTGGCACTATCACTTCCTCAATTTCCTAAAAATAGACCTCAATAATACATCAATATAAAATTAAATTTATTCAAATCACACTCAAAATTAATTAAACTTGATTAAACTTCATCCAAAAAAAAAGAAAAAAAAAAAGGTAGCGTAAGGAAGAAGATACAGACCGACAAGTCTCAGCAACTCTAGGATCAGAATCACCAAGAGCCATAATCTGGATCTTCAACCCTTCTTTATAACAATCAATTGACCTCTCAAGCTGCCCCAACATCGAGTGCGTATCTCCAAGCTGCATATACCCGGAAAACGCCGCAAGCGCGTGGTCAGGTCCACGCGCCACCTCAGGAACACTAATCGCGCGTTCCAACACCGGCACCGCCTCATCAAACCGGCCCAAACTACAATAAATCGCGGCGACTACGTGATAACTCATGACCAAATCCAAGCTCGGCTCGCCATCGACAGCGCACCTCTCGAACGACTTTGAGGCTCGGATGGCGTAGTCCAACGCCTTGTTGGGCCCATCACCCGAGGCAATTGTGTCTCGGGCTACTTTTAGTAGGAACGGGCCTAGATCCGGGTTGTCGAGAGCTGACTCATCGATTTCGATGGTGTTGTTGATAGGTTTGGGTTTAGGTCCGGAGTCGGGTGAGGGTGAGGGTTTTTTGCGGGAGGTGGAGGTCCGATCCGGGGAGGGTTTGGTTCGGGAAGTGGATGGGGAAGGGGAAGGGGTACGTCTGGGATGTGGGGCGGGTGAGTTGAGACGGGAAGAGGAAGCGGGTCGGATCTGATCCGGTACTGATAGTGTTGGTGGTGGTGTTTTGGCTGAGACTATCCCTGGCATTTTTTTATTATTTTTATTATTATTGTTATCAATTTTGGTACGCCGGGGAATGAAAATGGAGGATGATTGAATTGAGAAGCGTGTAGAAGAAGATGAAAATGGGGGAGGGAATAAGGAGTGGTGGTTATGATGATTCGGTATGTTGGTTGGTGTGAGTGAGTGAGTGAGTTAGGAATTAGGAAGGAAATGGAAGGGAGCGGAGGTTACAGTTTCAGAGAAGACAGAAGAGAGAAAAGAGCAGGTGGACCAGAAACAGGGAGATTTGGGGATTTGGATGTTTTGACAAGTCAGAATTGGGAAACGACAGCTATTAGATAGATTAGATAGATGTGGATGTGGACTGGGTTGGTTATATTTTTGTTGGGGTTGGGGTTGGAATTTCGATTGGGTTGTCGTAGATTTATTCATTATTATGGCTTGATCCAATTAGAATGGAATGTATTGAATTGTCCTTTGATTAATGTATGGGCTTTAAGTAAATTTGAAGACTTATTGAGATCCCAGACTCGTAAAAATTACAAGGCAATATTAGTAATATACGGACGGCGAATAACACCACTATACTATACTATATACTCCGTAATTTCATACATCACTATACTATACTATACTATACACCTACCTCATACTCATACATCTTACCGACAAGAGAGGATGAAACCCAAACTTCATGATCTTCATCGGAGAAAGAGGTAGTGGCGACATGGTCGTCGTTAGCAGGGGAATCATCGTCGAAGTATGGCCGTATGAGGTCAGGATTGCGGCTTCTTCGAGAGTCCGATCTCCTGATATTTATCGTAGTGTAGCGCGATATGATGAGATGTTTCGCGATCTTTACCTGAGAAGGAGGAGGTAATGGCGACGTGGTTGCCGCTAGCAGGGGAAGCATCGTCGAAGTAGATCTGTGTGAGGTAAGGACTGCGGCTTATTCGAGACTCCAATCTCCGACTCAACATTGATATTTATCGTAGTGTAGCGCGACAATGATGAGGTGTTCACATCATTGGATAAACAAACAAGTACATAGACAATTTTTTCACCATTAAATGTCTCGGAAATGAATTGAAAGTGGTATACACAAACTCCCGCAAAGGTAATCCGTAATCTAGTAGTTTACTTGGTTGCGCTACGAGCCTACGACTTACCAACTTGGAGGCTGAGGGTTTAGAGTCGTGCTAAGTTTTGAGATATATTACTGAGTTAACGAGACTCATATATATATATGTTCTACGATAACACGACTTGCGTAATCTTTTTATTTCTGTGAAGGATGGTGATTGTCTAATGTGCTCAGTTAACTTGCAATTAGAATTTATGTTTATGAGTCGGAATAGAAACTTTTCATAATTAAGGGAAACCAAGATCAGCCAGTCAGATAAGAGCTCCGACTTTCCACCAAGAAAAGTATTTAAATTAAAGAAACAAATGTTAATTTCCTAATCCTAATAGGATAAACACGAGAGAACTAAAAAAAGCATAAATAACAAAGTCACCCTAAGATTTTGAGGACATTCTATCTTCGTAGCTCTCGATATTTAGCTACAAATTGAAACCCACCGAGTTATACCCTAGCGTACTCATCGAATCAATGGACGTTGCCCTGCAAGCGCAACCTCCGATCATCAAACGCAAGCGAGGCAGGCCACGAAAGGACTCGTGTAACACCCCACATTTTTGGGTTACTTTAAATAGTATTAAGTTTTGGGAGAGTCTATTTAAGTCTATGAAACCTCATTTTGGGAATTTAAAGCATACCTTAACATTTGGAGACAATTTCCCGTTTTGGCAGCTGTTTGGCAAAATTACCAAAATACCCTTGCTAAACTTATACTATCTATTAAATAAAGAGAGAGAAAAAAAAGAGAGTGTTACGTGAAAGAGAAGAGAAGAAGAAAAGAAGGAGAGAGAAGAGAAAGAGAGCCGCCGCCCATCGCCGGACACCACCACCGTCGGCCGCCGCCCCTGCCACCGGTCACCACGCCACCCTACGCCATTTCTCTTGATTTTATAATCAAGAGTAGTAAGTCTTAAACCCTTTTGATCATTATTTCTAATTAGGGCATCTCTAGATTTTATCAATTATATTGTGATTTGGGTTTAGGTTGTTAGAAATTGTCTTATTGAATTATGATCATGCTAAATTATGGTTTTGAATGCATGATTGATCGATTTTGAAATTGGGGTTTTGAAATTAGGGCTTATGTGAATTTATGAGTAATTTTATGGGTGGATTGATGTGAAATTTGAAGGGGATGCTTATTACGAATTGGGTAAACGTTGGTTTTGATTTGGTGAAGTTTTATGGTGATTTAATGATGATTATGTATGCTGCCCAATTCTGAAAATTGGCTTAAATGGTTGCTTAAGTTATCATTATGGTGTTTTGATGATAGATTCATGTTGTTAATAGGCTTAGGGGGTTGTTGTGCGAATTTGGTGTCGTTTAGAGATCATTTGATTGATGAAATCTAAGTTTAGGTTACTTTGAATGCTCAAAAAGGGTGTTGGTTAGTAATTGGAGTGTTGTTGTATGATTTTAGGTTGTGTGTTCGAGGAAGTTCCATTTTAAGGCTTGAGTTGGTCTTGAGAATTCGCTAGTAAGGTAAGAACGTTGATCACAAACTCACTCACTAGCTATTGATTTGTTGATAATCTTGTATTTATCATCTTGTGCCTTGTTTCGCTCAAATCGTTATGCATCACATGCTATTACTTCAATTTCATAATTCGATTCATCTTGTCTTCGCATGTTTGATCGATTGATTCGCTATCCTCGTGCATGCTTGGCCTCTCGGCCGTTTGATTGACTCTCGGCCTCTCGGCCGTCTAGTTTCCGTGGCCTTTCGGCCTTTGCTTCCCCTCTCGGCTCTCGGCTCTCGGCCATTTGGCCGAGCAACCCACTCGGCCACTCGGTCGGGTGGTGTGTTGATTCTCTTTGTGTATTGCTTTGATTTCTATCTTGTCTTGTTTATGATCATTATGTAGTAACTGTCAAATAATTCATCCGCAAATAATATATATAAAATGGATGAAAGATAATATATTAATCCACCTAGAGTCTCGGCGTATGTTCGGCTCGGCCGACCGCTGTTAATATACCTCTGATCAAGGTACTGTAGGTCGGATTAGCTACCGACTTCCTATTAGTCTTCCTCCTAGATGGGAGCTCGTCCTACCGGCCCGTCTAGCGAGGGGTGTGCACACTAGGGATTAGTAGGGGCTTTTACTACGACTCTAGCTCGAACGTAGTTCGATAAGTGGGGCTATGGGGTAGGACCCTGGCCAATATAAAATGAATAACTCTGTTGTATGAGCGGCGATGCTCCTTTGTTTATGTTATCAATTGTCGTTGAAATTCTTATGATATAACATCAATTCGTTCTTGTTAGCTACGCGCCTCAAGGCGCGTATCTTATCTTTTATATATGCTTATTGTTTCTTACTCAGCCTGTGCTGACGTTCTGTTCCTGGTTCGTCCCTACCATTTTCTGGGGCCTATGTCAATCTTCGATGGCATAGTTGACAGGTCTTGATGTGTGGCTGCGTGCTAGTGAAGCTGATGCATGATTGGGGATTATTTCAAAAGACACATTTCAATAAAGACTTTATTTCATTTCGGTTGAAATTTGATATTTCGTTTGAGAACTGTAGGTTCGTCATTTTAAGACTTCCGCTGTATTGCTTCTTTTGGTCTATTGTAATTGAATTTCTAGCCTAACAATTGACTCAATAGTCAATTGTGGCGTGACAATTCTAAATTATTTCCATTTATAGTTGGTCAAAATTTAGGGTTGTTACAACTCGTGTGTCCGTCGTGATATGTTGGCTACTGTTATACCTAGAAGAAAACGATCCAAAATGTACAGGGTTGCTGGTAAAGATTCCAAACGTAATAAGATGCAAAATTATAACGTACCGTTGAAAAAGAGCGAAGAAAATATTAAGGATGAAACATCAACAGGAGGCGAAACTACAGAGGCGACGTTGTCATCTGAAGATTTCTCAGATAAACGTTGTTCTTGGTTATCTCAAATTACCATACTTGGATCAATCTCGGACATTGATACTATATTCTCAGGCGTTAATATTCTGTACATAATAGAAAACTTTTTTGTTGATATACCCGCTTTCTAACGTTTCCTTGTGAATTCAGTTAATCCTATGATCGATTTGTGAATATCGTAAAGTACAATTGATTTTCCTTGTGAATGACGCCTTTAACTACATAACTGCATCCCCTGTCCACCTTACATAAAAAGATCTTCTAATGGTACGTGTCATCTTTGGAGCATATCATTTGTCATAATACACAACATAAAAATTAATAAAAACATTTTTTACTATATACAAAAAATAACATACGTTAATCAGTATTTATTTGATCAATCATTAATGTTTCATCTTACTCGCCTTGCCTTTTCTCCATTGAATTCGAAAAGTTAGTTTGAAAGTTTTTTTTTTAATGATAATAATCTATATAATGACTGACCATTTGTTTTTCATTTGACGTTACATTTTAATTTGATTTATGATAGCTAGAAAGTCGTTATTCCTAGTCAAATTACCGCTAAAAACTATTTAGAAAATAGAATAAGCTGTTATCGAAACTAGGAAGAGGGGAAAGTCTAAAATGCAAATTCTATGTGGAGACGAAATAAACAAAAGAAATAAATCAATTAAAAAGGGGTTTTTTGGGTTAAAGTTTGACTAAAAGAGAAATATTGAAACAAACAATTTACGAAATAAAGTAAAGCGACCGCCGATGATAATTTAATCAAACACACTAGTATAGCAAGTTTAACCTCTCTCTAATTAAGTCAAGCTAAAGATAATCCCGGTTTTAACCATTAATCCACTTATATGGGGAATTTGAGCAAGCGCTACCAAATTCCCCTCATCTAATCCTAATTTGTCTAGTGACCACTCAAACAAATTAAAATCGAATGTATGAAGAGTAAGGATTAACAATAGATTATGAACAACCCAACTTAGTATCTAATAATTAACCGCAACCCTGACACTAATCAAATCTAATCTATTAATTGCCTAATTGATTCCACAATCACCAATTAGTCATAACCATACACTAATCATGTGAACGTTGCTTCTTTTTGGACTAATAATCAAATACCATCAATTATCAACCAAGCATATGAAATACCCAATTTAATGAGGAATTCTATGGTGCACGACGTGCACCGAAATACACCGTAATAAAGGCTAGATCTACCGTACATTATGTTAAAATAAGATCTACACCGTTCACTAATTTATAATTATTTATATTTTTTAAATTGATTTATAATTACATGAAAAATAGGAAAATGTACCAAAATAAATTTTTGAACCAAAAAATGAAAAGAATATTCAAAGTTTGCCTCGCCGGAAGATGGTGGTCGCCGGAACAATTTCATCGGAGTAGGCAAGTAGATCTCCGGCGAGACGTCGTTGTCGGAAGTCGCCTCCGGCGAAGAAGATCATTAAAAAATGAGGGGGCCAAGACTCGAACCCTAGAGCAAGTGGTTGATGAATTAAACAACAAACCACTAGAGCAATTAACATTTGATGATGAAATGCAGCAACCTACACTATTAATCCGAAACTAGTTTTTGGCCCCGTGTAATTCACGGGCTGTTGAAACTTATATTTTGACGTAATTCAGATTTATGTTCAACTTAGTAGTAAGTTTAAGGTAATCAATTGCAATCCTTAAGTACACCAAAAAAGTGTTTTTTGATCATATGAAGCTATTTTTCATTTAATTTTACTACAATTGTGGACGTTATGTGGCTTTGAATTGAATAAAGGAAAAATAAAAACTATTCGTGCATATTGTGTTATCGTTCTTCGCTCCATTTTATTCTTTGCTTACATCATCGAAGTTCCTCTCAGTTTTCACATGTTTTTTTCAATGAATTTGAATCCTCACAGTTAAATATAGCATCAAGAGCTGCCCCTTCTCGAAATCCTTGACATATATATAAATCCTATCACCACCCACATATTATACAACACCATCGGTGAAAGTGAATAAGTGTAACGGTCAAATTAATTTCTTATACATTACGAATACATAAAACACTTGGATCACTCGTTTTTTTAACAACTTGCTACATAGAACCGTGACCATGAATATGACAGTCCTTTTGTATAAAAATCGAGCGCGAAATAGACATTCATTAGAACAATAGCACAAAGCTAGGTAAAACATGGGTATAAAATGGCCAAATGTGGCAGTACATCTTCCAAAAGGACGTTTGATTGCCATAGTAATTGAAAGGGGGAAGAAAATGAAAATTAAGTTTGAATTCTGCTTTTGGGATTCCTTTTATGTGCTCACATGTAGCTTATACCCCATGGGCGTCGTCCGACCGTTCATCTGAGCATTTAATAGCACCAAATTCAAACTTTTGCATGTTTGGCTCTATTAAACTTGCACCACTATAAACTTGAAATGATATCGTACCATTGTGATTCAGAGCCTCTTTAGAGAAGCCTTTCATCATGAATGATGATCATAAGCTCTGCAAATGACTCTTATCTCTCAAGCAAAGGCTTAGACTCCTTATATCTAGGGTGAGTGTACAAACCACCATGTTATTGCACAAATGCACACAATAGTAAGGACTCACTCCTGCTTAAAGACTATTTGAATGAACGATTTAGAGCATGTGCAAATCCTGAAAGCCTAAGTGTATGTAGATTTCTTGTCAATGCCATCGAAGTTGTCATTTCCATAGTTGCCAAGGACATGAAGCTAAGGGAGAGAGACATACCGTCATCTATTAGGGAATATAAGCTTGATGACATTCCATATCTTTTACCTTTCTGTCGTTACTCTTGGCCCCTTCAACCCCTACTGGAATTCTTCAACCATTATCCGGGGATTTAATCTAAGCAACTTAAGAATAGTCGTCCCAGTACTTCTAAAATCCATTCCTCAATAGCTATTGAATAGTTAAATATTCTCACAATGAAAACAAATGAAGTGCGATAAAAAAACCTGTATACAAAATTTATCACTGATTTAGCATAGATTAAAGGCGTGTCGCTCTTGTAGTCTAAAAACTTGAGGGCTACACTGATATATAGCCCTTCAGACCCACTGCCAACCAGTATTTTTGGTGCATTGCACAAATCAAACTAAGGCAGTTGGCAGATACGCATTGCACCATTTAGATCAAAACCACTACAAACATTCCATAACATTGATGCGCACATAATACAAAAATGACAAAAACTAAGGGAGGAAGAGACACATAAATTTGAAATTGTTTTACCACTTCTTTTCTATGAATCTTTTAGAGTCAATTTCTTTGACTTTTGCACTGTATTGTCTTCATTGTTACGATCACACATACATAGAGAACACTTTGTATGGTATTTGCCCAGGTTATACGATCAATTTCATGCAAAGTACTACGGATCGGAGTATAGTGCAAGAAACAGAGAGTACATGGTATAGGAGGAGAATCGAGACTGCTATTCGACTTAATACATGATGAGAACCTTTCTACAGACAGCAGATACCATGTCGCCCTCAAAACCTACAAAAAAGAAAAAAATCACTCGTAATCAATTAAGTTCAAAATTGATTGTCCAACTATGTTTCATTTTATTAAGGGTACAAAGTATATTTACAGCAGCTCAATTGGTTCCATGCCCGTTCAATTAGAGATATTTTTTGAAGAAGAGGGAAATGTAACAATTGAACATTGAAAGGGGAAAAAACCTCAATTTAGGACACAAAATTGAGATAAATCGTTATAAGACTGAACAGTTATAACTTAACAGTTATAAGCCAAGTGGTACATGATAATTGATCAAATCCGATTAAAAAAAAGGTTTTCTAAGTAGATTATTTAGAACTACCAGGGAGGATGAAGTCAAACTTTAAAAAAGGGCGTACAATACAAAGTAAAAGCATAATCTAATTACCAACTTATATTTACTCCGTAGCATTGTTTGTCCTTCTTTTTTTCTTTTCTTGATTGATTGCGAGCATTTTGCCTTATCATGAACTGTTTTTACTCAACCAAAATTTTGAGTTGAAGTTGTTAGTGATACATCCAACCAACACTCTATATGAATTGAAAAGAATTTCAAAGAAAATAACCAAGAGTGAAATGAATCTAAATCATTCAAGTATTTGAGCACACAAATAACATGATCAGACCCTTTCAAAATCACTATGACTGTCATCAAAGATAACCTTTAATCTGTCCATATGCTTGACTTCCTAATTTAACCAATGACGTTCATAAAACAAACGTTACTCGTACATCATACCAGAAAATAGACAATAAAGCCTCCTTCGTATAATTTGAAATCTGCATAACACGATTTCTTTCTGATCGATGTAGAGGGGTCTGAAGTAAGGTGTCACACAAATGCAGTAGCTTCTAGCACACTTTTCAACAAAACAAAGACAAAAGCAAAAACAAAAACAAAAATAGAAACTAAAAAAAAAAAAGTAAAAATGAACAAACAAAGTTAAACTACCAAAATAAACGGAAAAAAAAGTGCCAGTAAAGGGATGATAAAAGATTGAGGTGTGATTACTTTATCTCAATACTTTTGACCTTACAAAAGCTTGAGATGTGATATTTGATTATGGATCTTTGATCAAAGCAGTTTAACTCTGCTATAAAGACACGGTCTCCCTCATCACTCCAATTCACATTACTTATACAATCAGACTATGATCAACTACAATACACCTTCATAATATTGCCATTACAAACCAAATTAAGGATGGCACAGTTAAGCTAGGTACGTAAAGTTTATTGCATCATACCTTTGGTTGCCCAAGTTCGAAGTCCGATTACCGCTTGCCAAGATTAACTTGAAACCTACATTATTAAACCAAGAAGGGGAAATTAGAACACATTTTATGGCCAGCAGATCATCAAAGCTACTCAACCTCCAAAAAACAATGATACTATATCATTGAAGAACTAAACACAAAAAGAAGCTACTACTACAACTGTAACAAATAGAGTGAAATGTAGTTTCTATTTGTCGTGCTATCATAATTGTAATAATTTGAGCAGAATACAAACATATATAGATCAGTTCTTCTATAAACAACACACGTCGATTCCAAAGTCAAGTACTAATTAGTCAACTATACAATCATGCCAATTGATCATTACTTCTACAAAAATCAGTACTTTTACAATCCCAGTTCAAGTAATGTCCAAAAACATGAATTTGAAACCCAAACTAAGTTTTTACGAATATCACAGTAAACCCATCATTACTAATCCCTAAAATATCACTCTCATACCCCCAATTTGCATAAATCGTAAATTCAATAACTAAAATTCACAAATTAAACAATAGAATTAAGAAAGAGTGAGAAGCAATACTGACAGAAAGGGAAGCATTTTCATGTGGGTCAAAGCGAAAACGTCAATAATGGAGTCAATAATGGAGACATATGACTTTTCGACCCAACTTCATCTTCTACCTTAAGTTTCTCCTTCACTGGTTCTTTTCTCTGAAGTGGAATGAACTTTTCCTAAACCCCAGAAAATAAATGAATGAAAATGCATAAAACAGCTAGAAATTCAATAAATAAGGATAATTGGTGCAGATTCAAAAAAATAATTGAACGTTCCAGTAAGTTCATAGAAGAAAGAGCAGAGTGGAGAAAATAAGATTTTGAGGGAAGAAGACAGTTTGCTAAAGTTATTTACCAAGAAATCGCAATTCATCCGAATTAAAAGAACAAAGCACAAAGCACAAAATGAAAGACAAAACTCACAATTTCAGGGCCACATAAACATTGTAATATATTGGCAGACAATTAAGATGAAATCATATCTTTATCAGTAAGTGTTGGACCCAATGGATCATATAACAGGTGCTTAGGTTGTGAGATGGCGAGCTTACCAGTAAGCCTTACTACTGCTTTTCGCATCTCTTCACACGCATGAATCAAATTAATCCTAAAACATGTACGATGCTTCCATTGAACCATTACTGCACCGAAACCAACATAAATATACCGAGGGGGGGATTTAATAGGAAAAACTAATTAAAAGTGGAATCATCTGGCTTACTGTTGTGTAGCCTTTAGCCTTACCATATCAAACTTTGTCCAAGGCTCTTTGAAGTATCAAATAATTAGTTTAGCACTGCCAAGATGATGTGGTGTTCGATCAAGAATGAAACATTACTATTGGTGCTCCATTTTCTTATATGCAAACCACAAATGACACTCAACAAAGAATACCACCACACACACAATATTGAGAATCCCAATTTCGCACAACCTGATCAAATAGAGCCTGAACTCCATATTCCTCCCAAATTCTTTACATAAATCGAGTATAAATGTAATCTAGCCCAATTTTCCGAGTACAACATTGAAGCAAATAAATAATTCAGCCATATCAACATAATTACATGGAAGGTTCCAAAAGAAAATTCCAATTGTAGACATGCTCATATGTAGTAGTCAATAGTCGATTACCCAAAAATCACAATCATAGCTTGATCCAAATAATAATCTAGAGATCAAACATGTGTACAGATGCAATATCAGAACTACTCTTGGAATCAAAGCAAGAAGAAAAGCCTATATAGCTTAAAAAACCCCAAATTGAGCTAAAATGGATCGAATTCAAAACAATTTCAACAACAATTCAATTCCAGAATTATCAACATTCATCAATTTCTTCAACAAATCTTTTCAATTCAAGACAAATGTCAACTAAAAATTCAACCCCCAAAATTATTCTTAATCACACAACAAAAGCAAGATAAAGTTCGTTGCAACATACCTTTGGTTACTAAGGTTAGAGATAATCATCGTCTGGCCGCAATTCACACATGGGCCTACAATATTACCGAAAAACAAAATGAAAAAATTAGAGCACTTATGAATGAAAGCCAAAGAATGTTATACTAATTACATCTGATGAAGCGATTAATTCACGCAACATTGAGTGAAGAAAAGTTTTTATGAAAAAAGCACAATTGAATAAACTATGAGCAAGTCATCCCTGAACTAAAATAAGTTGAGCCACTTAGTAATCTTAATCAATCAAACAATAATACGTTAGCTAGAAAACCAATCGAAAATCAAACGGAAGCGGCACTTCTCTTGAGCAAGAAGAAATCAAAATCAAAATCAAAATTATGACACACAAAATTATCACAATATAATGCACCAAGTATACACATTGAAAACATGAGAATGGACAAAGCTTGATCGATATAGCAAAGAGGCGTGAGCTCCGTCCAAATACGGCTGTAATCCGGGAAAATCGAATCAATACAAAATCAGAAAACTAATATGAACGACGATGAGTTAGTGTTGATGGTGAAGAGGAAGGCGAGGAAGAAAAGGGCATTTATGTTCCCAAAAACTGGAATTCAATTAAATTTGCGTAGCAAACTGTATATCGTTTGGTTCTTTCTAATGGTGAGGGAAGACGAAAGGTGGATGGGTAGCCTTTAACAGTTTCATTTTATGCTATTTTAATGGCGGAAGACCAAAGGTGAAAGGAAGGCTAGTAGTGAACGCCAAATTCAAGATTCAGATGAATGAGAGGAGGATGATGTGGAGATCGAGAAACGTATTATGCAGTCCATTACACGTAGGAGAGAGAATGGTTGAGTAGTGGCCTTAGTACCCGACACATCATATTTGAGGTGGCTTTTTTTTTGCTGGAATTGCTTCCAAGAGCTGACATGTAGGCGTGATAGTTAGACTATTAATAGATAAGTATAGATATAGATAACAAGGGGGGCCTGGCCCAGGCCCACATCGACTAAGTTTGCCACCATCAGTATAGTTATTTGTTTTATTTGCTTGTTTAGTCAATCTAATATATATATATATATATATATATATATATATAAGCTTACAATTTGGAGCGCATTGAGGGTATCCAGAGGCCAAGAAATGCAGGGAGAGAGTCCAATAAATGTTAAACTCTAACTTAGAGTATAAAAGATAATCCACATAAAACATTAAAAAACGCACACACAGACTCCAATATTTGTAAAACTCTTATTTAGTAAAGTTATCAAGATAAAATATGATATAAACTGTTATAACTCCGGCGACGTATATAAGAATATTATGATACATGTATCATTAGGTTCGTGTCGAAATGTATGTCAATATAAGACCCATTTACACTACTTTTGAAAAGTTAAGAGGGCGTCGAGAGGTCGAGAAATGCACAGAGAGAGTCCAAAAAATGTTAAACTCTCACTTAAAGTATAAAAGATAATCCACATGCAACATTAAAAACTGCACACACAGAGTCCAATATTTGTAAAACTCTTATGTAGTAAAGTTATCAAGATGAAATATGATATAAACTTTTATAACTCGGGCTACGTATTTCAAAATATTACGATAGATACATGTATCACTAAGTTCGTGTCGAAACGTACTTCAATATAAGATCCATTTACACATACGTTTGAAAAGTTAAGTATGATTTTGGTTGAGATATTCTGACAAGTTTAAGACATTACAAAATGCACAGACAGTCCAATATTTGTAAAACTCTTTTGTAAAACAATTATCAACATGAAACATAATATAAACTGTTATTATAACATGTGCTACGTATATCTGAATATTACGATACATGTATCATTAAGTTCGTGTCGATATGTCGACAAGTTTAAAACTTCAATTTACACATACTTTTGAAAAAATATTTTAAAAAACAGGAGTGTCATTTAAAAATAACGTAAAACTCGGTCCAGTGATTTACTTCGTAAGTGATTTTGTGAGATTATGAGTCATCTTATCAAACCAACATTAAATCGTTTATCATAATTTATTTTGACATTACCTAATTAATAAAAAAGAATACGAGGGCGTCGAGAGGTCAAAAAATGCACAGAGAGAGTCCAAGATATGTTAAACTGTAACATTATGTATTTAAGAAATCTACATTGAACATTAAAAAATGTACAAAGAGAGTCTAATATTTGTATACAGAGTAATACTTCGTACGAAGACATAAGTGATTTAATGAGATTAAGAGACATCTTTACTAACAAATATTTAAATATTTGTCATGTTTATTTATTTATTTTAATTAATAAATAAGAATAGGCGATTATGATAAAGTGACCCGTGCAACGCACGGGCTTTTCACCTAGTAGCATCTAATAGCTCACATGGTTTCACATACTCTATTTCATTTATTTAAAAGGTTGTGTGTTCAAATCCGAGTTTGAATGTATTTTTTTTTTCCCTTTTCCCCCTTTTCGAAGTTATATACTTCGTATTACATATGATTATTGTTTGATACGGTTTAAGCGAAATCATTTCAAGGGGGTCTTTAGTTACGTAATTTTAAAATGATAGAGATATATATTCAATTATATAAGAAACATTACTCTATTGTAGTGAGACGATTTAAGTAAGACTTGAAATCATGAGGTTACTAATAAGCAATTGACATGCAATGTAACCTTTTTGAGTAGTGAGTATGATAGACATTTACATCAAACACCGAACAATGAAAATTGTAGAAACCATTTTATATGGTCGTTATGTAGAAGTCACTATAACTAACATATATAATAATATTTTTGCAAAATGTTGTATGAGATCATGTCACATTAACTTACTCAGTATAATTGTTAACGCTCATTATATAATTTATGATATTATTACTCCCATACAAAAGTGTTATTATGAGACTGAATATGATCAAAGCAACATACGATCGTGTTTTGAACACTCCTCAATATAAGAATAATATTCCCGTTAGTTAAATAAATTTTATACACTCCTCAATATAAGATCACGTTATAAAGAAAATGAAACTTCAAATTTTTAAATAAAATTCAATTGTTTTTCGTTTTATTTTTTAAGATATTGAATTTTTAGTCTTTAGCGGAAAAAAAGGAAAAAAGATCAACAAAACTGCGCTTCCCAAGGTTTGAACCCACGAGATGAGTGGCGCATTTGAATACATTTACCAGTAGGCCACAACTTCATGTTGTGAACAAATAAGACTATTATATATATTCTTTATAAAGAGCAAAGGAAAATAAAAAAAAAGCTAACCACGATAACCCAGCGGTCGAATGCCGGCGTTATCGCAGATTCGTTTCCCTCTCATTAATAGTCGCCGCCCATTTTCGTTCCCACGGATCTCCGACCGTCAGCGGACGACGCGGAGGAGGGACGACGTTTGTGGGTTGTAGTCGCCGGCCATGGTTCCTTTGACGGAAAACCTATCGCCTGATCGGAGGCGACAAGGTGAACATTAGGGGTGGCAGATGACGGAGTTCGTCGAGCGCGATGGTCGGCCGGCGGGAGATTGCTCGGTAGTTGTTGCCGGAGAGGGAGAAGATGGGGAGAGGGAGGAGAGAGAAATTCATATTCAAAAATTAATTTCAATATTACTAAAATCCAATTTACTTATTTTCATAAATAGTAAAAAATAATTTAAAACTATTTATTATGGTGCATTTCGGTGCACGTCGTGTACCGTAGAACTACTCCAATTTAATATATATAATCAACCAATTAGAGAAAATAAGGATACATCATGAAAATGAATAACAAGAATTAATTACAATGTAATTAAAAACTATACCATTAATAGGCTAACATCCCAGATGATGCGTTGGAATGCAAGAGCGTTGCTAGGAAAAAAAAAAGAAAAAAAAGCCACATCACCGCTGATTTGTCGTCTCTTAAATACAATTTTATTTGTCTTATCCACATCATTTTCATAACCTCTTTATCTATTCGCTTTCCCCGGTCATAAACTAACTTTCCGTTTTCCTTTCCTCTATTACTATGTTCACCTCCACCTTTTCCCACTCTAAGTGTCTCTCCGTCTTCCTGACCTTCTATCTTCCTAATAAGAAACGATTAGCTCTTCTTCCACAAGTCCGTTCGCTTTCCACCTTAAAAGTTATGAAACCATTACGTTATAAAACACTTCATACTATTATGAATTAAGTTCCATTATTATCTTCATTATTTAATTTAATGATGATATTAAGTATTGTGTCTCTTGGCTTTTCGTTTGTCAATTACGTTGGTTACACATTAGTTTAAGGAAGTATATATATACTTTTATCCTTTACTTGATTTTCAAAAGAAAAAAGAAAAGTGTATGCACGTACACATATACAATGAAAACTGTTTCAAAAGAAATAAATCCAGTTGAGAGGAGATTCTGAAAATGGTGGAGATGGGTTTCTCATACAACGAATGTATGTTGTAGAGTTTTAGTGTTTTTTTTTTTTTTGATATTGGAAATACTTTGGTGTTGTTTGGATACCCTCAAAATCTATGGGAATTTTACTTTCCTAGGAATTGAATTATCATGAGTTGTTTGGTTTCCCTAAAGTGTAGGAATTGGAGATTGCTAGGCATTTCCAATTCCTCCAAAGTATAGGAATTTAATTACCTAGTGGGGGCTAGGTAAGTAGAAATTCTCATGGAAAAAGAATTCCCTTGTTCATCCAAACAACTTTTTCCCAATTCCCATGCTTTCTAAATTCCTACGATTTGCAATTTCATGGGAATTCCGACTTCCCGAGTATATCCAAACGACACCTTTGTATAGTGTGAGGTTATACTCCCAAGTTATTATGTTTAGTTCAAATTTGATATTGTAATTTCAAATAGTTATTTTGTATTCAAATTGTATTTATAATGTTATTTGGATTTTTACCTAGCTCAAAACTGTAAATACTAGTAAAAGATTTTAATTGAATTCTATGGTTAGTTTGAAAGTTTTTTTTTTTTTTAATTGATGATAATCAATGTAGTGACTTTTGGCCGTTGGTTTTCCAAGTTTTTTTTGTAACATACTAATTCGACATACTATTGGTCTTTTGCTTGGCTTAGAATACAAAAAATATGTGTTTCATCATTTTTTTTTTAATTTGTCAAAATAATGATAACTTTGGTTGGGACGAAAAGTGGTGCAGAAAAGGGGTTCTCATATGCAACAGTATAAGAGGGTGTTATTGTGTTAGTTCATATTCATTTTATGTACCCATTATCATTGTTTGTAATCCC
Organism: Spergularia bocconei; assembly: GCA_963457585.1. Classification (NCBI taxonomy): domain Eukaryota; kingdom Viridiplantae; phylum Streptophyta; class Magnoliopsida; order Caryophyllales; family Caryophyllaceae; genus Spergularia; species Spergularia bocconei. Next base: position 26,494,986 of record OY734942.1, on the reverse strand, counting down.
ATAGAGGTCTACAAAGTGTTACTATTAGCATTAATTTTACTACACTAGAAATTTTAAACTACTCACACAAATAATTTTACTGCATGATTTTTTTCATCAGAAATTAATTTTACTACTCCAATCTCAATTTTACTACTATTGACTTAATTCTATATTATTGTAAACAAATTAATTGTGTCTACATTGTAGACCTTTAGCAATATACTTGATGGGACAATTATATTTGGGTATCATTACTCCTTTATGAGGTTTATTTGACTCCATTGTGAGATAATTGTGAATCGTATTTTAGGTAAGGTCAGATTTTGATCCAACAGAAGATAATGCAGTCGCAATAAAGAGCTTAATCTCCCTCCAAATATATTACTTACATGTAAGTATTGGCTGAATTAGGTCATTTTAGTAGCACAACTGTTGTCATATAGTTACCTCAGTTGTTTACTCGAGACTCGAGAGCATTGTCAAACGTTTAAAGTTTGTGTAAGCATTTTAGGCCATTACATCTTCCGAAGTTATGTTAATTCTCTCTAAAAGCAAAATGGAATAAAAAGAAATTGCGCATCCAGGGAATCGAACCCCGGTCAGTACCGTGGGAGGGTACTATGATACCACTACACTAGATGCGCATGACATTCATTGTGTTCGCATGATTCTATTGTATCTGGAACTTTAATCGCTTCACTTCTTTAGTTCTTTGTATAAATGCAGCTGCTAGAATTTGCTGTGTAACGTACTGAAATTTGACGTAAAGTTCAAGATGCTAATATCTGTCATCTGCTTAATTATACTGTCGTTTTTTAAATCGAACCTTCCGCTCGATCACTCACTGGTGATATAAATCTAGCAACATACAATAATTGATTGATGTGTATTAACCTGTTAATGCCTCATTGGACATCATTATATGTAACGATTACATTTAAAACTTTCATATACCTATTTTGGCATTCTTGGAAACTTTTATTGGGTTATGGGCTGATGGAATACAATGGTGGGACGGCAATTAATGATGCCCTAATAATCTAATACTCCCTCCATTCCAAAATATATGACGTTTTCGGTTTTCGAAAAGGCCATTGACTTTCGATTTAACAAAAAACTAATGAGATTTTTATGGGCAAAGCTATACTCATTAGATTCGTATCGAAATAAGGTTTCATGAAATTATAGTTTTATAATTTTTAGCCTTGTCGTTTAGAGTATATTTACGTTTAAAGTCTCACCTCGAAAAGTGAGAAAGTCATATATTTTGAGAAGGAGAGAGTATATTATTCTCCAAGATATCTCGATATCCTATATTATGGAGTACATTGGTAACAATTTATATTGTGGAAGAGAATCAAATAAAAAGTTATTGATTGATAATAAAGCACTTATTGGAATTTCTCATTTTCAAGCTTTGATGGCTAAGGTAGTGGAGAAACAAGGGAGATGTGACCGTGGACTGTTTGAGGATCAGTTGAACGAGCATGCTGAGGCTAACCAAGGTATTTTTATGGACCTTCGCCCTAATTATTAACTACTGTGTATTATGATTTTGAGCAAGATATATTCATGTAGGAGTATATTATAAATTCGGCATATATATGTTATGATTCATCTTTCGGGATGACCCCTATGATATAATCCGTGTTTAAAACTCGTTCTGAGTTAATATGTCTAATCAATCTAGCCAGGATGACTCTGACTTGTTACACCATTTTTATCTTCAATTATCACTAATAAAACTGACTAGTTAATGAGATGAAAAGCAAAGGTTCGCATTCATGCTTGTAATTGAGCAATGCTTATCACTAAGACGTTTCTTTACTACAACTTACAAGATAACCAAAGGTACTGTGTTGGGTAGAGTAAAGGTGACGCTTGCTAATATGGAAATTTTGAATTTAATCTCAATCTTGTTCCTTCCAGCATATAAGCATTGTAATGCATCTTCGGATTATGTAAAACTTTGATTTTGATTCTTTCAATGCAAAGCTCTTTGGGACTTGCAAGAAGCTACTTCTTCTTCTACCACAACGATCCTTAGCTACTGATGCATACTCCATCTCCATCAATAATCCCTGCTATCTTCACCAAGCTAATTATTTTCACTGTCGAAAAATGTGATTAAACAACGACATTACCCTAGTGTCTCATAGGCTCTCGCCTATAAAACGAAAAAGGATTCAAAGAAACGAACTTTCCAACACGGGTTTTCGCTCTTCCTTGAAAAGTGCTCATAAGCAGCTACTACTAGTAAAATGGAAGACAAATATGGTGTTGTTATGTTGTAGTGTAGACGTAGAGTTGTTTTCTGCAGGTATTAATACTGAGAGTATAATGAGTAAAAGACATGAAAGACAGGGGGGTCCTGGTAGAAACTGTACATAAAAGTCGTTGATTTTGTCTTTAGTTTTGTACACAATTGCTGAAAACCAACCCTTTAATTTTACAGATATGAAGGGATAAATGTTTGGCATTTAATTGAAAGATGAGCAGTCTAATTTTGGGTGCACACATTCAGGAGATGATATGACTCCAAAATGTGTCACTTCTTTTTGCCATAAACAAACTTGTTTCTATGTACATGCTCTCTGATCTTAAGATCTCTCTCAACTATCAATCATCACTCGATTCGCTGCCAAATTGCAATCATGGATTTGATTGTACATTTTTGTGTCCCTCTATAAAAAGTGGCTACCATTTCTCGTTTACTCGAGAGTATATGAGAGACACATACTTTTCATCGTAAAAGCTAATTACCTTTAGTAGATGGGTTCCACTCGAGAATATTTACTCCTGTTTTTTTCCTTTGGATTTTATTTCAGCAATTATGTTCCTTTGGAAGGGGAAGGGGAGGGGGGCCGTTCAGGCACTAGGACCAGCATTTCACTAAATGTTAGCACTCATGTTTTTCTCAAGAGGGTGCAATTTCAAAATTTTAGGTGGGTTGGGGTTGTGGGGAGGGGGAGCTGTCCTATTTATGGTACTCCGTATTTTATTTCAACTTTTTATACAGTATTGAAGTTTTAGAAGCACCTTGGTGGTACCACTACCCCGCTATAGCCAAGCCTCACTCCGTCCACATAGTCCGAATTGGATGATTATGTGGATATCGAAATTCATTATTGGCAAATTGGATGTGAGAATAAACGATACCAAGAAAACGTGCCTAGACAAAACCTATATCAAGGTGCGATAGTTCAGGTTTAGAGTACATGCCATTGGTTGAGGCGAATTGGCGAAGCCAAGGGGAGGCTTACCCCGCCCCCCCCCCACCCCAGCTCTCAAGAATATCAAATTCTTTTGTATAAAGTTACTATAGATCAAGTTAAAATAAATAAATTGTAATATTCGGCACATCCCAACTCCGATAAATAAATTTCAGCCTATTCCAACATTTTTCCTTGTCTCCGCCATTGGCAAATTGGCTACCCAACCTATGACCAGATATCTTGGAGAAGGACAATACTAATTATGTGAAAGTTCTTGTTAACCCCCTTCAATTTTCGAGCATTGATCAGGTTATACCAATATTAATCATGTTTCTTTTACTCAAATGGGTATGTAAGTATGTAACCTTTCTAAAGTAGGGTTCCTTTGAGTAGTACATGGTACTATTTCTTCTTTTGGCAAAATACAAGAGATGAAATCAATTTCAAAAGGTAACATTTATGTATCTTGTAAGTCACATTATTGATTTTCTGATGTCGGTGTGAAGAGCTGAAAAAATGTAACAGAGATTTGCTTATTGCTTGTTCTTCTTGTCTGTTGTTTTGTTTTTTTACCAATTGAAGCAAACCTTTGAATCTTTGATGAATTGATGGCTTAAATTATAAGCAACAATTATGACCTTGATTTTACAATTAAAGCACCATAATATCACCCACTAATCTTTAGTGCTACATAATCATTCCCACCCCACAAATTCCTCCAATTTCACAGCTTTTTCTTTGAAAATTTACCACTTTAATTGGGTAATTAGCAATAGTAATCCAACTTCAGTTCTTAGCAAAAATCTGAATTTGACCTTAAATTTGTCATTTTTACTGTGAAAGAACTCAACTTTATTTTTGCTGTGTTAAATCTACGCTCCATTATTATACTTTTCTTCTAGTTGACTTAATTTCTGAGTCTTCACCTATAATTCTGACTATATTATGATGTTGAACATATTAATTTCTTGTACACTTGAAATCCCATTTTTTCTCTCTTTGTTTGTGCCCAATCATGGGGGAAATCTATGCTAAAAGTCACAGTCTTTCAGTAGTAAATTTGGTTTTTATTTTACTGCAAATTTCATGTTTGTCTGCTGTCATGTCACATAAACCAGCAGGTTGCAGTGTTCTGAGTCTTTCTGGTGAAGTTACTGCAGCAACAACCCCTCTCATATCATTCCTAGAGAAAGTACAAGAAACTGCTCTTAACACTTTTGGACCCAACAACTTTGATCCTAAGCTTTATATTGATTTCTCATTGAAATACAATCTGTCTGTCACTGAGGAAGCCTTTGGGAAGCTGTCAAGGGATCAAAACGGTGGCGTATCGACCGAGGAGTTCCGAAAGTTTGTTCAAGAGTACTTGAATGGGGCTGGGAGTGACTTGGTTTATGGTGAGCCAGCTGATTTTGTGGCTGAGCCACATGGGTTTCTACCAAAAGTGAAGAATTCTGAGGTTAGAGCATGGGCTTTGGAAGTTCATGGCTTGTGGAAGAATTTGAGTAGAAAAGTTAGTGAAGGAGTGAAGGAGAAGCCTGATTTTCATACTCTGCTACCTCTGCCTGAACCATGCATCATTCCTGGTTCAAGATTTAGGGAGGTCTATTATTGGGATTCTTATTGGGTCATCAGGTTGGTGTTCAGTGCTCTTTATTTATTTAATGATTTTGTTAATTCATCTTTCTTTGATTATTTGATCCCCATATCTTTTCAATGGAGCCAAGTGTGCTTTCGGACTTAGGTATATAATGTACTAAATCAAAATGGTTCGTAAAACTGTCTACGCTCCATAAACTAGTGAGTAAATGGTTGTTCCGTTTTTGGTTATGGTCACTTAGAAATTATGTATCCCCCGAATTTCTTGATAGACATCGGGCTAATGATATTGATAATATTTAGTTTGGGACCACACTCCTGACTGTGTTGGCGTGGATTGGTTGAAATTGACCGTGGCTAAATCTCAATCCTTAGTTTAATTTGTAGCGAGGGACTGAGTGCATATTTTATCTGACTCTTGTTTAGTAAACGAGGATATAGTATATTACTTGGTCCATATATTGAATGGTTATGTGATGTTTAGGTCATCTAGTCTACTCTAATGTATACTGTCGTTTTCAGTGGAGTAGAACCAGAAGTTTATCATATGGTTTTCCTTGGTGTTTGAAAACTGAAATGCATCATTTAATCAAACATTTAAGTATCTAAAAAAGTTGACTAAATTGCTAATTGGAGTCTTCGTCTTGGTGAGCAAACTTGGAATGTAGTATAGTTTGATAGTTATATGCCAATTAACCTAAACCTTTGAAGTTGTTGTCGAGTCACATCAGTACTAAATATGATACTATGTAGCTTCTAGGAAAAGAACCATGTAACTGTTAGTTTGACTAGTGCTACTCCGTAAGTCCGTATTAAACATCAACTATGTAAAGAAAATGCAAATTATCAGGTCTTTTTCCTGTTTTTGTTAGTATTGGAGTCTTTGATAGCCAGTGATGCTCAAATACAATTTTTCTGGTCCGGTTATGGTGACTGAATAATTGCGTCGAGGATTTGTTGATGACTTGATGCATTACATTGTGAGCTAAATATGATAGAAGGTGTAACAATGATTCACAATGCTCAAGTTTTGTTTCAAATATGCCATAAGTATTATTATTTGATCAATTTAGCATACTACTCTACTGAGTGTGAGTTACTAAGTGGTTCTATCCTGTACAAAAAGCTGAATTGTATTCACATCTTTGTGCAGGGGCTTACTTGCCAGTAAAATGCCTGAGACAGCAAAAGCAATTGTAACTAACCTCATATACCTTGTCGAGAAATATGGCTTTGTACTTAATGGCGCGAGATCATATTACACAAACAGAAGGTAATGATATGTATGCCTGGCTTAGTTATGGTTGCCAAATCTTTTAGCCTCTTTGTGTACTGGTAAACTTGATCTTGGATGGTCAAGCATTTAAGTTGCTTCTTTGTTACTTTACAGCCAACCTCCTCTGTTGAGTTCAATGGTGTATGAAATTTACAAAAGAACAAACGACATGGACTTAGTTAAGAGGGCTCTTCCTGCTCTGATCAAGGAGCATGAGTTTTGGAATTCAGGTCTCATTAACTTGCTTATTTGCGCCATCCTGCTTCTTCCCTTCTCTGCATTTCAGTTTGCGGCCGTTTTTTGCTGTTCCTAACTCTAATGTATATGAATACATTTCTTTGTTATCCTAGGAATACATCAGGTGACCATACATGATTCTGAAGGAGGCACTCACAATTTAAGTAGATACTATGCCATGTGGAATAAACCAAGACCAGAATCGTACACTACTGTATGTTAATATATCATATTGACAGCATGAAGCCTGTACGTCAGTGAAAAACAGTACATTTTTCTCATGGCAAAATTTTTTCTTGTTTTGTAGGACAAGGAAACAGCCTCTAAATTGTCTACTGATGCTGAAAAAGAGATTCTTTACCGAGAGTTGGCTTCAACTGCTGAATCTGGGTGGGATTTTAGCACAAGATGGATGAGGTAAATCTTCGTGCTTACATTTTAAGGATGAATTACTTATTCCAGGAAATCCTTGTGTCTATTTTCTGTTAAAGGTTGCAACGACTACTAAGTATCGTATATGTATGATCTGAGAACTTAAAAGACATCTACCAGCTTTATTCAAGACTCAGTTTGCCAGATGAATGCTGGCCTATCCTTAGAACTTGCAAGCATATAATAGAAAGAAATCAAGAATGAAACTTTAGTGTTTTCGCTTGTAATACTTGGTATGTTATGGTATGATGAGAATTTTGTGCCTCGGTCAATGCAGAAATACTTCTGATCTTACAACATTGAGTACAACAACCATTGTACCAGTAGATTTGAATGCATACATACTCAAGGTATGCATCAGAAATTATATTTGTTGATTTAATTTTGGTGTGTCTTATATGTGATGAAAGCTGATGTGTTTGGTTTGCATCAGATGGAACTTGACATTGCATTCCTTGCGAAAGTTGCTGGAGAAACCACTGTTGCTGAAAGGTTCATGGAAGCTTCTCGTTCTAGAGAGAAAGCATTCAGGTCTGTCTTTTGGAATGAAAAGATGAACCAATGGCTTGATTGCTGGGTCAATTACAGTGAAACATGCAAGGTGATACAACATGCTTCCAAATGTTAGTTAGATCCTACAGGTGTGGACAAGTTTGTAAACTAAGCCTTGGATTTTCATGTTTAACCTCGCAGGATGAGAAAAAGCCGGAAGCTTGGCATCAGAATCAGAATATATTTGCTTCAAATTTCATTCCTTTATGGATAAAGCCTTTCGAGTCAGGTCTAACTCTTCCTTCTTGCGAGATACAAGGCATCTTAGTCTGCATGTTATTTAAAAGGTTTCAGAAAGAAGACACCGGAAAATTTATCTGACTTATTGTTAAGAAGTAAATTAAAGAAATTTGCTGCACCCTTGCATTTTCCGGTTCCCTTCAGAGTAGGATCGGATAAGAAATTAACGATTTCAGTATCAGGTGTTGTTGGACTAAATGTACAACAAGATATATACTTCAGTAACTTCTAGTATACACAAATAATTGCAATCTGGTTCTAGATTGCCATCTTTCTAACAGGAGTGCATCATCATATTATGACAGAATAATAGCCAGAATATTTAGAGGGTAAACTGACATCACTTGTATTTTTGTAGTTGGCATGGGAGAAAAGGTCATGAAAAGCCTGAAGAAATCGGGATTGGTTCACCCTGCTGGGATCGCTACTTCTTTGACGAATTCAGGACAACAATGGTTACACACCTCTTTCACTTCTAATACTTCCCTGGTTTCCCCTGTAAAAAAACTTTGTTTGTTTTGGCATTATACTAAGGCAACAGACATTGCATAAACAGGGATTTTCCGAATGGTTGGGCTCCTTTGCAACACCTTATCATTGAAGCTCTTGCAAAGTCGGGGTCTAAAGAAGCGTGGCTGATGGCAGAAGATCTAGCAGTCAGGTGGATCAGAACTAATCATGCCTCTTACAAGACAACTGGAGATATGCATGAAAAGTACGATGTGCAGAAGTGTGGAGCATATGGAGGTGGTGGCGAATATATACCACAGGTATTTTATCCCGATTATAACCAACGTTGTTAAAAAAAAGTGCAGTTAAGAATTCAGGCTGGTAAAATCTATGTAAATGAAATCTGTAACATATGCCTGTACTTTTGTTTTGACCTGCAGACTGGTTTTGGCTGGACAAATGGAGTTGTACTATCATTATTGGAAGAGTTTGGATGGCCTGAAGATAGAAAACTTGACTGCCAGTGATCAGGGAGCGAAAGTCTGCATATTAATAACTAGCAAGACACATCAACCCCATGGTCCATGAAAGAGCGAGGCAGGACGACAGCATACATGAATTACTATATACTCCGTATAGGATAACAGATTACAAACTTGATATCGATTTTGTGGAACGTATAATAGTAACATGAAGTGTACCAGAAGTCCAGCAGGTCAATTAGCTGCCTGACATTCTGACAATAATGATCATGTAATTAAGAAGTGGTTGATTTTGTTGAATTACTAATAACAGAATGACAAAATCCCAATCTGTGCGGTATTCAGGCATTACTATTTAGCCATAACAGCTTAGTACATGTGTTCAGAGATAAAGAATCCGTGCTTCTCATCTTTTCACTTCGAGTACTACAGTTGCTGTCATATCATCATATGTGAAGCATTGGATAAGACCTGCTGTGGCCTGAGATAATCTAGCAGGAAAAATTTACCCAAAAAGAGTAAAAATGGATCTACTCTGCTGCGAAACAACATTATTGACAATACTTTTCAGTTTTAACTAGCAAAGATTCATGACTGATGCACACAGCAGTATAAAAAGGGGATTTTAACAACTGATATATATGAATGTAGTATGATGCCTGATGTTATCAAAAGCGTTGCGTGATATCTCATCAAATTCAAAACAGCAGAATTCTAGCTACTGATAGAGTGATAGGTAGAATTGTTTTCGGTCTCCACCATAAGGATTAGTCTGGATTTGACCCATTTAGGACGACCACAAAAGGGCGTCAAAGCTAGTTCTCGTAACTTTTCAACATAGTTAAATTCTGATGACCCAAAGTCGAGATCTCTAGTTCAGTCAAACCAGACCTGCTGCCCTGTAAGGTCAGCTAGCTTATATGATTGTAATATGACTGTTGAACTCCAGCTACAGCAGTACAGCATTTGATCCTATTCTCTCGGAAGCATTCAATGTGTATGTCTCTGAATTCTCTGAAACTTTACTTTGGATTAGAATTTTCTTCATTCAACAGCTTAAATGATGATTTGGACAATATGATCCTGACAAAAAATGTCCTAAAGTTGTGATCATATGCCATACATCACTTACACAATACTGATGATATCTGGGCCTGCTATGACATTTGCAGATTTGTGTATCCAAATTACTGTTACACCGGCTAACTTGAGTGTCATTAGTTCATTACCAAATAATCTGAAGATTTGCACTACTCTAAACAACTTGATCAAGCTCAAAATCCCACATTCCTATCTAATTCCTGCTGCATAAACAAAGTCCGAAAACCATATTCGCGGTATACTGTTACATCAGTGTAGGGATTCATCATTCATATATACTGGACCATCAGCGCACTATGTTAATTGTATATGCTCACTAAAAAAGTAAAAGAAGAGTATATTCCTTAATCATCCCTTTGTCTACTTGAGTTTAGGTGATTATCCACCTCAATTAGCAATGATAATACTTAATTAGGCTGTCAACGTCGATCACTAAGTAAGACAGTGTGCTGCTAATCCTGGTTTTAATAGGACATGAACCCTGATACCACCACAAGTATTATGCAACCCTCCAAACTTAGTGGAGTCAGTCTAATCTTTGGCTACTACTTTTTAGTTTTAAACTCATCATGTCAACATCTTAATCAAAATGCTCAGTTGGATGATTTGAGATCAACCGATAGCAATTAGAATATGAGGAGGTTTGGTGACAATGTGACATGAGCAAATTGCACCATATAGGAATATACTCTATTACATATGAAATTGCATAAATTTATGTTATAGTGATGTGTAGTTTTTGCCTAATTAGTGGGTATTAGTGGTGCATTGTTCACGCATTTTGATTGATTAATGTTATAAAACATATGATCCGGGGAAGGATTAACTAAATTAAATGTTGATTACCCAAAAATGATGTGACCTTAATATGTATGTGTAGGAACAAAACTGTGTCAAGTTTTGTTGCTTCTTGAGGATTCAACAATAAGCTATGACTCAGATTATATCAACACTTTGTTTTACTAACCACATACTATACCTGCTCCCATTATTCTTAAAAGTTGATGATTAGCTAATAAATAAATATGATATGGAGTATAATCCATTTGGAATCTGACATCTTTCTTTCTCTCTGTTGCTTGCTTGCTTCCTTTCTTTAATATCCTCATCTTAATTTCGAATGAAGTTCTTGTTAGATAACGCGTTTCATTGTTATACGTGTAGTAGAATGTCAATATAGTTACTCGAAAGGCTCTTTTACAATCGGTCTCATACTCTCATGTAGGTTACGGTATGTGCGTGATAATATCTTATCAGAAAACGGAGAGTATAATCTTATAAAGTGGACCGATAATGATTTCCTCAAAATTAGGAAGAAGCTTAATTAAAATGGAGAAAAGTTGGAAATCATTGAGCACTAGTCTAGTATGTAGTAGCAATTAATAAGTTGGATATGATTCATGTGAATCAAAACGAACTAAACTCTGGTTGGAGGATAAGCAAGCAAGTAAGAATTAAGAAAGCTTCTAGTTTTGGTCCAGTAGTTTAGACTTTAAAGTGGTTCCTGTTCAAAGAAGATTTGCTTTACTAGTCCAAATAATAAAGTGGGCTAACTATTCACCTTTATTATACTCACTATTCATCTTATGCATGCGCCATGGATTCCTGAATATTTAGGTCAGGTGAGTTAAACTTTTTAAACCAAAAAAAAAAAAGTTAGATTAGGTGGGCTGTATCCAAACGCGGAATTAAATTGGTTTGACATTGAGGGTGATATTCAGGGTAGGTGTGGTCTCGATTGATTGGCCCATAAGATTCCATCATGCATTAGTAAATTTTTAATTTACGTTTTTTTATCCAATGATATCGACTAATAAAGATAGTCTTAACCAGACGGGTGTTTGTCCAGTGATCATCTTGTAATGACATTGTTCATATGCTAATTAGAAGCTCTAAAAGTCGTGTTATGTGTTGATTACTTTCCATTTTCTTATGAATCTGAATTGGATTAAATTCGAAAGAAAAGCCGATGATGCGAAAAAGGAAGAAAAAATGTATGAAAGAGGTAGATAGAAACAAAATGTTCCAGGTAGAAAGATTCTAACGGTTAGTTAGAAGCTGAAGATCGGAAATGGGCATGTGAGTATGCATTACGACGCGAAATAGTCAAAGACGGATATAATGAAGGTAAATGATTAGTGCATTATACCGTAGCTACGTGCATGGCAGATTGGCAGCATTTGTTGCATGATTTGTTTATAATGTGCAGGATTAGTCTGTATAGTAGTACGCTCACACGTTCAACAACATACATAGAAGAACTATGTTAATTATTTGATTCCTAGATTAATTATTTGATTAATAACTAACATAGATGATCGATATAATAGAAATTGGCCCGACTTGCTGGAATATTCTTCCTTACGTTGCCTCGCCAGGGTATTTCTAATTACAAGCAAGTGTTCCTTATTATTAAGAGCTTCGTTCTTGTCTACTTTAACCTTGCAATTGACTTTCCGAAAATATCATCTACTAGAATAGCTGATTGAGTACAGTGTAATAGTGTATGTATGTGTATTGTGTAGTTTGTTTGAGTTCAGTTGATTGTAATATGATAGACCAAATGCTAATAAACCGCTATCGTATTGTGAGATGGTTTCGGACAAGGTAGACTGCACATTCGATCACACTATCGACTAAAGATCTAAGGAGTAGGAATGAAGGAGGAAGTGAAAGTGGTGAAAAGTGAAGGCATGCACGTGAAGGATAAGGTGGAGTTATAATTTCATGGGACTTTAGCTTTTGATCGATCATCATCGATTATCAAGTGGATGTACATGAGAATTTATATTTAGAAATACAATGTTGGAGTGGAAGGATCTTAAGGTGGACTGACATATACCGTAAAGTATAGGAATGGAAGGGATGATGGTGTACTTCAAATGTGCGTCGATTATGTGTGGGGTTTCTGATCTATCCTAATTTCCTTATGAAAACTTTTGCCAAAAATGCTTGACAGATGTACTTGTTAATTGTGATTTTGTGATAGTGTGTGATGGATCGGAGGATCTTCATCCTCCTACTTTGGCACTCTTCAATTCCTTTTCCAGAACAAAAATCTATATGGAACATCTTCGAACATCTTTTTCTCCTATTCCTATCGTGACGAAGAAACTAATGCATAGAGATCGGATCCACACAAGAAGAATATACTTTTACGGGACGATAAATATCCATTGTTACATTTCGATAATCTATCAGCTTAGCTAACAATTGCACTTGTTACTCGATGCTTTGAACAAAACTTTTACCAAAGTAATTTCAATTGAATTCAATTGTTTAATTGCTATGATCAATATTAGTCAAAAACAACATGCCATAATCTATAAATTTGATTTACAATTAGTTAGTGTTTAGTGGCATTATTAGTATTATTAAGGTGATGGGTCTATGTACGTAAAGTAATAAAAAAGGTAAAAGAGTACAAAGAAGTTTAGTGAATCTTTTGAAACTAAGATCTGTTACATACATGATTGGCATTTAGCAAAGTGATATCTAAGTTCTCTAATCATGATCAGTGGCTGGCAGCACCGCACCACATCAGATTAATGCCCCTCCAACTCTTTCTTCTCACTACTGATTACAAGTGGTTCAAACTACCTTTTATTTCCTCTATAATTAACCAGAATATGCCATTTTCGTTACAAATGTGGAACAAACTACCCAACTAATTAACTACATCAGATATCAATCATAAGTTAGGCAAGCCAGCTGAATGCAGAGAACATCATATTATCATTAGGCCACATAACCATATGTATGGTGCACAAAATGCGACACAAAAGTGAGACACGAGTCTTTAATTAATTTTGCTTAAGTGTGTTATAAAAATTATCTAATCGAAGGAATAGCGAAACACGTCCTTAATCAATCGGTAGTTATAACTCATGAGTATGTAATAATGTAGTTATAGTATCCGTGTCCTAATTAATTAAACTAGTCATCATCTCAAAATTTTGGCCCAACAATATATAACTCATTCGAACATTATCACCTGATCATTAACTTAATCTTGAATAACTAGATCCACCGAATCAACGGGTAATGTAGTTATATATGAAATCTAGTCATCTTAAATTCAGACATATTGATATACCGTGATTTGGTCGATACACCAAGTTATCGAACCATATCCGTGTTATGAACGTGTTATAATATTAGTTAATGTAGTAATGGACCGTTGATCGTCCAACCAGAAGAGAGAAACATGGATATATGTTTAACTGTAAAGATCATTAAGTACTAGTTCACGTAGGAGCTAGAGGGAGTTTGAACATCGAAAGGGGAATAATGAATTGATTGACCAAGAAAACACAATTAAACACATTTAATCTTAATTTCTTTAATTTAAATTTAAAAAGTAAATAAATGGTGATTACATATTTTGAGAGGATCGAGGGCGTGGATTTGACCGAAGAGAGCCCGAATAAGAGACCTCACGTGCAAACCCACTGAAGAAATACGAGTAAGAAACTAAGAACCCAGAGAAATTAAAAACATGAAAAAATTGATCTCGTAAAGTGTACCCTGGTTCAGTCTTCTTCTTCAAACTTCACCGTTTTCCAACTAACTCTTTTAATTCTTGTTTAGGAATAAGGTAGTCGCGCAATTAATTTCCTAGGTTTTCCCATCACCATTTTTTACGAGTATATGATACTTGTGGTCAATTCCAGATTTCGCCCTCTTATTATATGTTATTATGTGTTTCTCAAGATATTATGCATGGTTGGTGTCTACTCCATCAACAACGGCCGTATCAAATATGTTGCTGATTCATGTGCATGATGAGATTCAAGGGTTAATGAATAATTATGTCGTTGTATTGATGGTTATACGGTGTAGTCGTGTGTATATGTTTCACATCTATTTATAGCATATACTGTATAACTGATGAATACTCGTAAAGTCGTATTTGTTTTAATGTATTTGTGTACGTAGTTGTATTAGTAGAAAGGTAGGGTGAAATGTGGAAGAAGGAAAAATAAAACCGCTACTTTTGTGTTCATCAAAACAAAGAATGTTGGTTAGCTTCTCAAATGCTACCTTATGCTCTAATAGCTGGTTAAAACGTTAAACTAGGTGAATAGATTAACTAACTTAACAAACCAGTTCTATAGAAGCACATGCATGCGAGACAAAAGGTCACAAAACCCGTTGTACATTTCAACTTATCAATTGTTATCAATAATAACTCAATAGTAAGTTGCAATGCAAGTCTCCAAAATCAGATGAGATTTTGCAGTTAACCGGATAGTAGAGTTGTCAATTTGGGTGCATTGCATGTATGTATTAGAACCTTCTAAACTCAACATTTTATACCCACATGATCGAAATACAACAGTAATAATACAGTACATACAAACTGATCAGAAAAGAGGAAAAAGGAAGGATTAAATGTTGATAATGATACATAAACTAATGCATAGTTGACAAATTCCTTACGTCAAATTGGTAGTAGGAAAACTAAAATTCCTTCTTGGAGTTTGTAATTTATACTTAATTAACCTCTTCATTAACAACTAACAAGTGTGTGTCTCTCACCAAATATGTGATTAGTTTATGCGTAATTACTTGTTTAAAGCTTACTATAAACAAATTAAAGGTTTAACTAGAAAGCTCAATCATGCACATTTTTAACTTAATTAGTTCCATGACAAATCTGTAATCCTTCCTCACTAATTTACATTTTGATTCCTTTTATATTTTAACTTTAAAAATATAATGAAAATAAAAGAATTGAAAGGGCATTATAAAAGACGCTACTTTTCCACTTTCCACTCTTCATCAACTTTCCCAAATCCCACACATCCATCTTTTTTTTCTTCTTCATCTTCTTCCATTCATCGTCTTTATTGCCTGTCTCCAACAGCACCCCATCTTAGTAAATGCAATAGCGGCTAAGTCCAGTGTCTTCTGACAGAAGCTTCTTCCTCATTCTCTCTTTTGTTCCCCTTGTATAGGCACACTACTATACTTTTGTGTACTAGCAGCAAAAATAGTGTTAGCCTACCTACGTCAACATTTAACGCCAAAGTGGTTGGGCCGCCTCGCAAGAACTATTTACTCACACCATCCTTTTTATTTATACTTCTAATTCCTACGTGTTGTGTGTACGATAAGATACCTTACACAATAATACAAGATGTTTGAGGCACTTAAGTACTTGATCGGCTCCGCCGGGCCTAGCGGGTTCGGGTCCAAGTCCACCGCCGAGGATGTCACCCACAACTGCGCCGATCTCTCTTCCATCACCGCAATCATCACTGGTATGTATTACGTCATTCAAATACTTGTACGGTCTTATATATTTTAGGACGGGATGAGAATTACTACTAGTATGTAAAAGAAAATTACAAAATGTACATGGGAGTCAGAAAAAAAAAGATTAAATATACGAATAAAATGGCATGCACTATGTGGCCACTTGAGTTCATCATTGTGGCATGATTATAATTTAAGGCAATACTACTGCTAGATTTTAATCATGGCCTAATGATTAAGCCTTCTCATTCACGCCTCTGATTTTTGTTGTTACTCTATCTATGTGTCATCATGTATGTATGTGTATATATGTATGTTTGATTGTATAAGTAATTTATTTTATGAAATTAAAGGTGCGACGTCGGGGATCGGAGAAGAGACGGCTCGGGTGTTGGCCAAGCGTGGAGCTAGGCTCGTACTCCCGGCTCGGAGTTACAAGGCGGCGGAGGAAACCAAGGCTCGGATACTAGCCGAGTGTCCAGGGGCTCAGGTGGTCGTCATGGCACTTGATCTCAGCTCACTCTCCTCGGTTCGGAAGTTCGTTCGGGAGTTTGAGTCCCTTGATTTTCCTCTCAACCTACTCATGTAAATATATCACTCTAATTTTCTTTTATTATTACAAATTAATATCTATACATTTTTTATATAGTAATAGAGTAATACGTGTGGTACAATATAATTAACTTTTACGTACTTTACTAATGAGCAGAAATAACGCGGGCAAGTTTTCGCATGGGCATGGAATATCTGAGGATGGTATCGAGATGACCTTTGCCACTAATTATCTTGGTCAGTTTCTTTACAAAACTCGTTTCAAAATCTTAAAATACCGTCTAACTTAGTTGTCATGCATGTATGTATCGATGCATGTGGTGATGAGTCGTCTTACACAAGACTTACTTATTGTATCAATCTCGACATTTGTTAGATTATTGTTTAACTGATGATGACTTGTATGTTGTATAAAAATCAGGTCATTTTATGTTGACGAAGCTGTTAATAAAGAAGATGGTGGAAACAGCGGAGTCAACAGGAATCCAAGGAAGGATAGTGAACGTGTCTTCCAGCATTCACAGCTGGTTCACCGGCGACATGATTCGCTACCTCGACCACATCACTACAAACAAAACGTACTTATTCTTCTCTATACTATATATCCTCGTAATTTTTTTAAACCAACTATACATTGACTATATAAATTCACGAAAAATGACTCATACGTAAGATATGTTTGACCTCAGTAAAAATTTATTACTGCACTGTAGCGTACTATACAATATACATACTGAGTGAGATGTACATTAAATGCTGTATGTGTTCAAAATGCAAGGTTTGGGTTTTCTGATCAGTGTTCTGACTTTTGGCTAAGTGTTTTGTCTCATCGTTTTGATGTCTGATCTGCTGTTTTTTGCTGCTTGCTTCTTCTTCTTCTTACAGTCAATACGATGCGACACGTGCATACGCTCTCTCCAAACTTGCTAACGTACTCCACACCAAAGAGCTTGCTCACAGACTTAAAGTACGTACGGTTATTTACTAGCTACCATTATTTACCATATTTACTGTACTCTTTGTCCCTCTTTACTTTCTGTAGTTGTAGCTTTACTTTGGTGAAATAATTTACTGTACGTGGGTGATAATTAATGAATGATTATTATTGAAATGAATGCAGCAAATGAAAGCAAATGTTACAGTGAATTGTGTACATCCTGGTATTGTGAGGACCAGACTCACTAGAGACAGAGAAGGCATCGTCACAGGTTTATATTTTACATACCCTCGAGTCTTTTTATTTGTTAATAATGAACAACGTATCTTAGAGAATACACGTCTATGAAAATGTTACCAAAATTAAAATCACGTTAATTCCTCTGATAATTATCGAATATAAAAGAAGTTGGATTAAGGAATCATTAAAATAAAATGATTAGCGTGTGTTATATGGTAATGATTTGAAGACTACCTGATAGATTAGATGTTGATGCGATGCTTTTGTACTTGCAGATCTGGTGTTCTTTTTGGCCTCAAAGCTCTTGAAGACTATTCCTCAGGTACCCTTTATTTGCTTTAACTTTTTTTCGGTTTCTTTTTACAAGATTAAAAATTAACTTAATTATTATTACTCGTACAATACTTTTATATAAAAATACTTATAAATTCAATTAAATTTATGCAGGCTGCTGCGACAACTTGCTACGTGGCAACAAACCCGAGAGTTGAAAATGTATCCGGAAAATATTTCGCGGACTGTAATGAAGCATCCCCATCCAAATCCGGGTCAAGCTCGTATGAGGCCCAAAGACTTTGGACTGCCTCTGAAACCATGGCTTCCGTCGAAATTCCTAAAAATCATTTCTTTTCATCTTTAAATCAAAGCTTAATTTATAAGCTAAGTACAACTTTATAAATATATACTCACGATTGTATAATATATACTACTGTAGGACTTAGAAGGATGGAGAGTTGATTAATTAGGCAGTGTACCTGTTTGATATAAATATACTGGTATTAGTTAGTAGTGGACCGACTTACGTACATGTTTATGGTGGAAGTTGATGATTATCAAAAGTACTACCTTGTAATTATAAAGCAAATTAGCTGAGATGTTTATATCTATATACAGAGTAGTTGTAGTACATATAATTGTAAATTACGTGTGGGGTGTTGCTTTGCTCAAAATGGCGTATATATGTACTAGGAGTGAATTTTGCCTTTGTATAATATATTTCGATAATAATACGTGTACCGGATACTCTGTTTGTGAATGATTCAGATCAGATAACGTTTGTGATACTATTTGAAATTGTTATACTCGATAGTTTTTTTCTAAGCCTATATGAAAACAATTTAGAAAGTCGTAAATTAAAATGCAGTTCGTATAACACGTTTGATTGGACAATGAAACATAATTGTAGTGAATAGAAAATTAGGAGATGAGTTAGAGAAAGAACATGGACGGGGAAAGTGGTTGGAAGCCCTAAGTGCTTAATTTTATAACTTTGAAAAAATAATTGAACGGAAGAAAAGGCTAATAATGTAATAAGAGGATATTGATTCTTCCTGAAAAAATATTAGTGGCAATTAGCGGGAATAATGAACCTGGATTCCGCGCCTGCAGTGGCCAATTGCATGTGGGAGTTTCAACTTCATTTCTTGTTGTTTTTTTGCGAGTATCTTTATAATTTTTGCGTGGGACCAATGGTGCGTAGTTGTGACTTGGTGAGGCGCAAAAATATTAACGGTTTTAACGAAAAAGCATATAAACACAAGTAGACGGATTATTACGACTAGTATTGGACTTAGATACGTATAGTACAAGCTAAAAATGTTACATCGAAACATGTACTCAGTATTATTTACGGTGAAGTCGTGAAGAGGACAAACTTATTGGTTGAAGACTTGAATCAGCTAAAGAACAACTAAAGAACTCTTACAGGGAAAATTAAGTATTGATCTATCATCATCGTATTACAAAACAAGAGTTGTAATTTCGCCCGAGTATTATTGTATTATGTAATTGACTGAATGTGTGAATATAAGACAATGGTATACGGAGTATATGAGTACAAGACATCTAAGGATAAAGTAGTACGGGTTAGAATAATCGTCTTTACTTTTCTGATGGAACATATACCTAATGAAGTTCCGATCCACCGGCATATTTCATGGGCTTTTTACTAGAACAACCATTCTGGTAAAACTATTTACCAGAACGACCACATCTTAGAACTATTGACCAAAATGACAATTATTATTGTTCTAATTGATAAACAATAAGTTAAAAAAAAAAACCAAAATTAACCAAAATCTAAATTAATCATCTCACTGTTCTCCTCCCAACCGCCATGCTCACCACTCACCCAACCTGCCACAGTCCACCCGCCGATGACGTGGCGGCGCTCAAGGACGGCGACGGAGAGACCGCCACGCGCGAGGTACGCAGCGGAGGTAAGACCGTTGTGGCCGGCGCCGATGATGAGCGCGTCCCATTTTTTGGACTTGAGCGCGTGCATTGCAGTCGCAGATGCGGCGGCGGTGGTGATGAACCGCCGCCGCGACAACCGCCACAACATGGTTTTAGGTTCGGATAAGGCAGTGGTGGTGGTGGTTTAAGGAGGTTAGGAGCGGCGGTTGCAGGTGGCTTCAATGGTGATGAAGCAAACAATGGCGAAAACGGCCAACGGTATCACCCACATCAGTTAATGTAGGACGAGAAGAGATTTTCCCCCATGATGGGTTGTGTTTAGGTGGATTTGTTTTATTAATTATGCTTAAATTTTTAAATAAAGAAAAAAAATTATCTTTTTGCTTAAAGTGGCTATTTTGGTAAAATATTTCAAGGTATTGTCATTTTGGTAAATAATTTTGTCAAAATGGTCGTTTTGGTAAATGACCCCATATTTCATAGTAAACTCGTAAATGCATCTTATAACTTAAATTGCTCTTATCTCTTAACATCTATTTTTATTGCTTCTTAGATGATGATAATTTTGTCTTTTCAACACGTCCACCACCATATACAACAAGTCACAAATAAATTTTGATCCAATTCTATATATCCGATTCATTTATGGCATTCGATTCATACATTACTAGCGTTAAAACCATATTCATAGGCTTGATGATCAATGATGTCCTCATCATCCTGGCCACCCCATACAACTTATAAATTAAAGGATGGTACTAGTGAAAACCGGTATTACGAATCTTGGACGATAAATCATAAAACTAGTTAGGAAAAGTCATTAATTACTGTACATATGTATTTCATGCTTTTGGTTCAATCTTGTAGGTGAATGAAAGAGACAATACATATACTAACAATACTCAAATAAAGCTCACAATGATAATGGAATAATTAAGACGTTATTTACTAGTCACTATCGAAGTGCAAAAAGCATAGCGTATGTGATACGAGTTGCAATGTTTGCGATATTTTGTAGGTCTATATGAATGCTAGATATATCTTGGTCCCCAAGTCATACGTAGTTGTGCTACTAGCCATAGCCCGCGAGCATGGGGAACAGAGGACATATAGGTTACGGACCAATTCGCCAAAACGCGCATCTTTGAATTTTGCTAGCTGCATGCTTTTACTTTGATCTTCGATTAATTCAATTTTCCAATAAGACATGCATGTCCAACTATCTTCCACCCATAATTCCACATGCATGTTTGACTTGTGCAATCTTTGCCCTTTTGAAGGCATAGTAATGTAGGTTGGAGGTTTAATTTAATATACTAAATCGAAAAGTTTATAATGGTTTATAGATGTCACGTATACGAATTGATATTTTCCGTATTTTGTTAGTCGTTGTTACTAATATGATTGTTTGGTTAAATCCTATTTAGTTTAAATCAAAAGGAGTATTATTACTACTAAGTATTAAGACTATTAACATACTCGTATTTCATTTAAAAAAAAAAAAACACACTCGTATGTATTTCTCGATCAACTAATTTATATTTAGGCCAGCCAGATTAGAAGTCTTATTACCTATAGATATGCAATTATGCATGCAATGTAGGTACGAACCATAATAATATAATTAAGTAGCTAACTAGTTGGATAAAGTTGATTAGCGTATCATGAAACCTTTATCTCATATCTCAATGTTTGACCTCGAGCAACGATTTGTAAAGTCGTTAGAAATGTGGATTATGGAAATTTATAGTACTATCTTGAATCTTGCTGTAGAAGTTAAATGAATGGTTGTTTCCGACCTTCTTTAATTTGGTCCATTATTTCTTTCACCGACAGGATATTGACTTGAGAGCGAATTGAAGAACAAATGACAACAAAACCTATTTGTCTGTTTTCCTTATTAAAGCTCTACTATCAAAGTATCAATCGGCATTCGCTTACACGCTTAGCTGCGCTAGGGATCGAAAAAGTAGTATATTAGGCTAATTAGCAATTTTCGCTTCAACGGGGCTAAATTGATGAGTGAGTGTTTCCCGAGTATGAAGATATAATTATAAGTAGAGTACCAAACAAGGAATCGAATTTATTACACTTTTTTGGTAATCCGAGGGTAGAGATAACGTGTAGAGATTGGTATAATTAAATCGGGGATGTGAAACTCAGTGAAAGTGAACGATTTGAAAGAGATCAAAACGAAAGTTTTGAGGGTATATGTTAATGTACTATGACTCTTCATTTGACCTCAGGTATACGTGTAGTACACTTAACACACAAGCATGCGTATGACACTTGGATCCTTCATTTTAGATAAAAAAAACAAGTGGTTTTTTCATAAAATAGTTGACTCTTTGACACTTAGATATGTACCGTACCAGAGTCTCAGTAATGTACATGCATGAGGACTTTCATTGTGGGTTATACTCCGTATTAGACTATTAGAGTAGAGAGTCCAAATTAGACATCCTGCGTGCAAGAGCGTATCTTCGAGTTCATATTGTGCGGCCTTTTTACACGGATTTGACGTCTCCACTATTACAATAACACATTTTGCTTACCTTATTTTTTGATTGATTAATAATAGTTTGGATAAGATCCACTTTGTAGCAAGAGCTGCAGGAGAAATCTTACCTTCCACTCCCACTACAATATTCCACTTTGCTTTGTCCTTTAAAAGCACATACATCTCTCATATATGGTGTTCAAGCAAATGTACAAGTACAACGACATCTCCAATTCTTACCCATCACTCCTTTTCTATATTGGCCATGGCCTATTTCGGTAAACAACGGGCCACACTCGTAACACTAGAATCTCGAACTTTACAACTATACGTTATATCGTACCTGTGAACATAATTGACAAGCTCATCAAAATACGATATTTTGTTATAATTTACGACCAGAGTAAAAAACTAGGTCATTTGCATAAAAGTTGCATTCGATACCAAAATATCACGCAAGCACATATTGCGGAGGTATCCAATACGTAACTTTAAGATAACGACTACAAGTGCTAGTATCCCGAAACTAAATATCCAATACGAAGTTAGTAAAACACATCGAGCTTCACGTGAAAAAAGAAAGGGTAATGATAACGGCAACGCATGAATCAACTGATCCACACCCCCTTTGTGTCCGGCATTTCATAAACCCACGTATGTGTAAGACTTGCGTCAGACACAAAAGGGCATGGATGAGTTGATTCAAGCCGTGGATTTATACCTCCCCAAAAGAAAACGTAAAATCCGTTTACGAACTGGGCCGAGACCAACAACAATCACGACCATCAAAATCAAGATCTTATTGGGCCAAAACATACTAATCAAATAATTAAGGCCCAAGTCCAACCGCTAATCATTCATTCAGATTTTTTCACAGTTACACAGTGAAGAAAAAAAAAAAAAACTCCAAAACCCTGCGATACAAAGTAAAAGTCAGCTAAAACCCTTGACCGGCACCGGAAAATGTCGGCGTTAGTACCGGAAACCGCCCGGAAAGTTCTAACGCCGGAAACAATAAAATCAGCGGCAAAACTATCAATCCGTTGCCACGTCATCCCCGTCCGACTTTGCGGCGCCATTGAACAATTCATCCGAGGTATGTATTCCTCCATTTCTCTCTCTCCTATTTTGTAATTGAAGCTTCTCGGTGAAGCTAATTGAGAAAGTTAATTTATTGAAATAGAGCAAGATGTGATGCACATGAAGAAGAAGGTGGTGAGATTAACGGAATCATTCAATCAAATTAAGGACGCTAATCGGTTACTTCCGGCGTCGGTATCAAAGGAATTAGTTGAAGATCCGCTTAAATCGATGGAACAATCAAAGCGTTGGAAAATTAAGAGTTCGTATGGTGATAGTGGTCTTACTTATCGTGATGATAATACCGTCGCTTATGTTGCGTCGAGAATGCCTGCTGTTTTCGCCGCCTGTTTTCGTGTTCTCCGTGAGGTGGTTCTCTTTTCACTCTTTTTAATTGTTTAATCGTTTCGGTTTTTTTTGTGTTTCGTGTTTGAGACATTTCGTGTATTCAAACTAAACATAAAGAACCTGGAAACTCGGTGCGAGTTTGTATGTTTAGGGATAGATGATCATGTTTGTTTGGATTTTTGGAGGAATGATATGTATGATTAGGTTTTATTGAGTGACTTGTTTCGTAAGATTGGATGCGATTTTTGGAGACTTGAACTGAGATTTTGTTTGAATTTGAGCTTCAGTGGAGCTGAATTTGGTAGCTGAGAGAAAAGAGACTTGCTTAATTGAACAATGATTTTTGGGCGACTATTAGCAAAATGAGCTGATGTGTTGGCCTTTCTGGTGTGGTGCTTGTAGGTTAGGAGAAGGGTGCCGGATTTTTCACCAGCGAAAGTGCTGGATTTTGGTTCTGGTACAGGTTCCGCTTTCTGGTGAGAAGAAAAGTGTTTACTTGTGTTCGCACTTCACTGTTTTAGTTTTCTGCAATGTGTAGTACATTATAGTTGGCCATTGGTGGCGAAATAGCGAATTGCTGAATTTGCTTTGTGAATGGTGTTGTGCATAGGGCGTTGAAGGAGGTTTGGCCACAGTCACTAGAGCACGTCAATTTAATTGAACCTTCACAGTCGATGCAGCGTGCTGGTGTAGGCCTTGTACGAGGTATCTATTGAAAACTTATTTCGCTGTTTACTTGCTGTAGTGACCTGTTTGTAATAAGTAAAAACTTTGAAATTGGTAGATTTGAAGAACATGCCACTTATTCACAGTTATGGTAGCATTCAGTCGTTAACTAAGGATATCAAAAAGTCTGAAAGACAACACGACCTTGTCATTGCTGTAAGATCCCACAACTCTTTATATCTGGTTCCTCAAGATTGTGTTTGCTTACTATCTACTGGGACTTATGTTTGGTTCTATGACCGCATGACCTGCTGCTCTGAAGTCGTATGTTCTAGGAGAGATTCCATCACAGAAAGACAGAATATCTGTAGTCCGTCAACTGTGGGGTCTTACTCGAGATATTCTGGTAAGGGTCACTTGCTTGTATGTAGTTATTTAGCTGAAGAAAGTATCAATTTTGTTCTTTCCTGTTTTTGCGTTGATTATTAATAGCTTGAGTTGGAAAATGTGTGTTGAAAGTTGACTTTCATTCTTCTGTTTTAACTACATATCAGGTATTAATTGAACCTGGCAACCCAGAAGGCGCAAGTATCATATCCCAGATGCGTTCTCATATCTTATGGATGGAGAAGAGGGTAAGTTATTCTTCGACTCTGTGTACAGAATAATCGCATAATATGTAATATGTCTCTTGGATGGGATTTGTGTGGGGCTTTGTAACTTCAATAGACTATCTGTATGCTCAGATTGCTCACTATGTGTACCCTGTTATTAGCACCTCACACAATTTCTATCTCTGTTATTGTATACTCCTTTCTTAGAAAAGCCGTAAACGTAAAGCTGCATCAAATGAAGTTGATAAAGACTCGGAAGTTTCTCAAGATGGTGCCTTTATAATTGCTCCTGTGAGTGATCTGGAAACTTCTCTCTCATCTTTTGTTCAATTATGTAACACACAGGCTTACCCTGCAGCATACATATATGGCAGTGTCCCCATGATGGCCCTTGCCCACTTGTGAAGACTGGAAAATTTTGTCACTTTGTTCAGCGTTTGCAGAGAACAGAATCACAACGTGCATACAAGGTTTACTCTCATCCTGTCATTTTATATCTCCTCCGTAGTTTCATCATGTGGTTGTATCAGATGACAAAGTAGATTCTGGGGCTGCTTGTTATTGCATTAGAATGTTATGTGAGTTTGTGCCCTTGATCAGATGTTTTCACCACCTCCCCCACTGGCTCAAGCCTCTTCCGTCCTTTCCCAGAAACACTTTCTGATCTTTAGCCTTCCTAATTGCCGTCCTTCACTACAAGCTCTGTCTACCACTCCTGACCTTGTCTTTCTATGTCATAGTGATATACCACATTGGACTAAATTTGGGACTGGATAGTTACTATCTCAGGGTATTAGCTATTATTTTGTTTACCAATGAGTTGTGCACTTTTTTTATATTCCTGCATAAGCTTGCTCGTTCTGACAAAGCTTTTGTTTGATGCATTGTCTTGTAGAGATCAAATGGTGCACCTATGCGAGGATTTGAGGATGAAAAATTTTCCTACGTTGTTTTTCGAAGAGGAAAAAGACCACAGTGAGCATTCTCACTCTTTTTCTTTTTGGAGCATTCTCCTCCTTAAGTGCTGTAATTAGATTGAACCTGTTAGAGTTATCTGCATGGCGCTCTGCTCATGCCCTGTTTAACGTAGTGTTTTCCTCGTAGCAAAAGCGTATCTTCCTAATCAACTAAGTAATGTTTGAGTCCCATTATGATTAAAAGTAAGATATATGATTCTTAATATATGATTAGTTTAGGAGCCAGGAAGAGGCTATAGAAGCAAATATATGCTGATGATGGAATCAAGACTCAGGCATCATATTCTTCTTCTTCTTCACAGTTATCTATCCATGTATGGCTGAATGTTCTAATTCTTAAATCCTGGATTTTTTTTTTTCATTGAAAGAGTATCCTGGAAGACTTGGTTACTTGTTATCTTGGCCTTTTGGTTACCAACTGACCATTAGTTTTCAGGCCTGCCAACTTTTTGCTCCAGTACCTCTCATTTGTGCCCTGGACCTACTTATTTTAAAGATTAACTTTCTAACCTTCTGCCAAGTGATGCTGTATAGATATTTATCATGTTTAATGTTGGAACACTTGCTTGTCTTGACAGGGAGCCTTGGCCTCTTGATGACATAAAGTTTGAGACCTTAAAGGAAATGAAAGCAAGTAGAAAACCAGAGGATCTTGAAATGGACTATGGTATGCAGTTCTCATAACCTTTGCTCTCCGTCCTCTTGGCTGGTAGTCTGGTACTTTATTTTCTGAATTTCGAATTGGAGTCAGTGATGCTTTAAGAGATAGTTCTCATAATCTTTGCTCTCCGTCCTCTTTGTTGGTACTTTATTTTCGGAATTTTAATTAGAATTAGTGACGCGTTAAGTGACCTTTTTTTAGGTATATATTTTATGAGGGACCCTTCCCCGGACCCTCGCTTGTCGGGGACGCCAATGTGCGCCGGGCTGCCCTTTTATTAAGTTTGATTATATACAGAAAACAATAAAAGAATATCCAGATGAAATATATAATCAAACTTAATCAAAGAAAATATTCTCTTCTCATTGCACACACTCTGCCTGAATTTGATGTTTACTCCTTGGGTGTGCTAGAAACCACCTTTGCTATTCCCACCACAATTAACCAACCCACGACCCAACAAGATGAGAACTCACATTCTAGGCCCTTAAACCCTCACTTAAGCTTAAAAGGCGAGAACCTTGTTATTAGGGTTGTGGGTGGAAACTATTTTATAGATATCAGGAGCTCCTTATTTCGATGTGTGAGACTTAACTCATCTGACATTGGGGTGTATTCTTGACCGTGTAGCATTACTTCCACCCTCTCACCATCAAAATTTTTGTAGTTTCAACCCTAATACGCTCACCAAACTGGTACCATCCTAGCCCCTCTACTAAACAGCCAATTTTCCACTAGGTCTGCCACTTATAAAGCCCAAACACCAAGAAGAAATACCAAAAAGGGCCTGATGCAGGCCATCGAAGCAAAGGAGGCTGTGGAAAAGGTAAATTTGAGCTATGGTCGTGGGAGGAGATGGCATTAGCTAGTGGGGAGGCTTGGAGACAACATCAGCATTGGAGGGATCAGGTCCATGACGAAGAGGATACGAGATTGCTTGAGGAAATCAGAGAGGTGGGCTTTTAAGATGTCTAAAAGGAGCCACATGGGAAGTAGGTTGGATTAGATTTGGGTGAGCCATGGTGGAGGATTAGAGGAGTGGGTGATGGGGACGATAGTTGTGGGGAAGACATGAAAGTGGAGTAGGAGAGAAAGGAAGTTTTAGCTATGGATATGTAGGGGGTTTATCTACTTTCCAAACAATTGGGTTGATATGAGGGGTTTCATGTCCCTTCTTTTTCCCTCTTTTCTACTTCCTTTCCCTTTCGCCACATTTTACCAAGCCACCCCAGGTGATCATTATCATCAATTCCCTGCATAAGCTGGAGTCACTGCAGTTCCGATTATCCAGTGTTTCTTTTGCTACTTCATGGAAAAGAAGTGCAGATGCTAGGAGCCAGTTTGATTCCGTCACTTATATCACTTAGCCCCCATCAAAATTGATTGACCCCCCTTACCTTGATGATAAAAGAAGAAAGAAGATGAATGAGGAGCTGAACTGCATTAGGGGAAGTTTGACACGTGGGAAACGATTTAAATCAATGTGTTACACATTTTCCAGTCACAGGCTGACTTGTCACTGCCACTCTCCTACTGTGCCGAGTTTGTACAAGTGTTGCCCTAGTGAACTTGTACAATGTAAATCTTACAACCCACTAAACTCCTTGAAAGTTTGAAAAAGCTCTATCTGTTCTCTCTTTCGAGCCTCATTGATTAGCTGTACTTTGTTAACGCTCGAACTTTTAGGCCTGCTTTTGCAATCTGACTAGCTAGTGGCCTAGAGCTAGCTTCATGCTGACTTCAAATTCACACAATGATCTTTGATTCTCAGAAGCTATAGAAACATTGATCTTGTATATGTAACTTGTTTCATCACTTTAACTCATGAATTTCCATGATGTTTGATCCCAGAGGACCAGTTTGACTCTGACAGCGAAGAGATTGTACCTTCTGAAGCCCCTTCATATGACTCTTCTGCAACAGAAGTTAATGCTGTTACCGAGGATGATGATGAAGAAGAAGACGACGAAGAAGAGGAACAAGATAACATAGGACGTGCAGATTTGGGTAGTGGTTGGGGCAGAATCGTCTTCATGCCTCAAAGGAGGGGCAGACGTGTTGAATTGGATGTATGCCGAGCCACCAAGCGTGATGGTTCAGAAGGCTCTTTTGAGCATCTGGTGATTACTCGAGGTAGAAATCCCACTTTGCACCGTCAGGCACGAAAGTCCCTGTGGGGGGATTTGTGGCCTTTCTAAAGTGGAATTGTCATTAGGCAGATATGTTGAACGAGCACGAGACTATTGAGAGAAGAATTCAGTCGTCTTATATGCATCCAATCCCAGGCCGTTGCTCTGTAAATCATGTACACGTATGCTACATGCCGTGAAAAAAAAAGTGCTACTCAACAAGTGTTGATATTCAGACGGATGGGCAAGGTCAGCCTTCATCCTACGTGCGACATGTTATAGTTGCAGACTTACAGCGAAAGCTTTGTCAACATTGCAAAAGAAGAAAAAACGTTTGTTCCAACAAAGTGGGAGAAGTAATCCTGTATGTGTACATAAGAACTGTGTTCGAGGACCTATATTGAGACCGTTGTAAACTTGTAATGTAAGCTACTAAAGCTTTAGTTCTGTTGATTTTTTGTTAGTTCTGTTGATTTTTTGTCCCCATTTTAAAAGGTAGCAATTTGTTTGGATCAGGAGCGAGTGAAAAAGTTTGCATCGAGATACATTTGCCTAGTGATCTGAGGTGGTTCAGATGTCAGGCCAACCGATACTCTTTAGTTTCAAGTTATTCCATGGTATGAGGTAATGAAACTTTACTCCGCATTGTGAATAGGTAAAAAAATTAAAGGAAAGAAAAATAATAGCGTTTGGTACTAGATGTGATCAAAACATTGGTAAAACCCAGATAGGAGGTGGTAAATCCTCGTGAGACGGATCATAAGGATAGACGGGTTTGATGCTCTTATCCTCGAGGCTAAATACGCCACAATCGTTAGTGCCACAGGGCCCCGGACGAGGCATAAAATCATCATAAGTAAAATAGATGGAATTAGGTTGGCAATGCTGAAAATCATAAGACGAGACACATACCGAGTGACCAAGTCCTACAAATATCGCATCACCATCAAGGCTATCAACTTTAACCAACTTATATACTTCACCATCACGACACAGCTTCTCAACCTCGAACCCTACTGTGAGTGGTTTAAACATTCCATCTTCGTAGTTGCTCGTCTCCAACCTCATTACTACAAATAGCTCCCCATTGGATGATTCAACAATATACGTGTTGTTCCAGCCGTACGGATCGTTCCCTTTTAAGAAATGCTCGACCTCGAGGAAGAATCCATATCGATTTTTCGAGAAGACGTCAATGGTAAAGATCCCTCTATACGGCTCAAACAAGTAAATCAACCCCTGGTAAAGGACCGCGTCCGAAAAACCACCATCCATGAGATGACACCAATTATCGGGTGCCCATGATTTTAAAAGGGCCAAGAATCCATGAGATTCATAGAAAGCAAGCACCACATAGTCACTAGTCTGATCACTAGGGTTTCCGAACAACATAACCTTGGAGACTTCATCAATGCGACAGTTAAAATTAAAGGGTGGTAAAACAATCCGACTACGTACATTAGTAGCGTGGTTCTTCCTACTAAAGGGATTGTAAAGAATTATTTGCATGGTTTTCTCATCGAGAAAAAACAGCCAACCATTAGAAGAACCGCAAGGCTGGGTGTCGTAGGGAACAACAGGGTGGACTGAATCGAACTGCTTCGATTGAGTAACGTAGTAAATACTCCTCCTTGTCTTATCGTTTTGGTTGCTAGGGATCATCAAAACTGGTATTTGGGATCGGCTGCGTATACGCTTCCGATTTTCGATCATGATTTTACACCATTCTTTGCAAACTGCACCAAATCTGAAGTAGTCGCCCGACAACAGAATCAATTTTCCAAGTACCAACTCCAACAAATGGTCTGGAAGATGTGCCTCCATCGCAAGTCCGATCAAATTCTTATCTGATCTGAATATCTGATACTCGTATGCTATTTAAATTATAAGGTTTTGGACTAGTATATAAACCAATTTTTTTATTTTTAATTTCCTGGTTAACCTAAGCCTAAAAGAAATTTTAGATCAAGAAACGAAACTGCAATTAAATAATAAAAAAACACACAGAGGTTCGATCCGCAGAAACTAAAAAGAGAAACGATCAAACGAACCAATATTAAACTTCTTTATCCATGTTCATAATCGACGAATTATTAACTATATAGTACATGCAACGTAGCCGAGAAACTGCATGATAGACGGAGTAGCAACAACATAATTTCTCCGATTCAAAGAGATTTTCCTCTTTCTTTTTACATTTTTAAGTTGTCATGTTAGGGACTACTTGTAGGCTAAATGGAAGATCCATTTAGTCGTAAAATCAAATGGAGTTGGTAGTATAGAGTGTATTGCAGAATAAAATATGTACGAATTTTTACAATAAGTGAATGATTCATTGATGGCAGATGCGTGAATAATTAACAAAAGAAGTTTCTAAAAAAAATAAAGTATCAAAAAACAAGGTAACCCTATTAATAAAGTATCATATGCTGTAGTTGATCATGACAAATCACAAAGAAAACCTCAATAGTTCCAAACCCCACAAAAGAGCCTTTTTTGATACACGGTTATTT
Organism: Spergularia bocconei; assembly: GCA_963457585.1. Classification (NCBI taxonomy): domain Eukaryota; kingdom Viridiplantae; phylum Streptophyta; class Magnoliopsida; order Caryophyllales; family Caryophyllaceae; genus Spergularia; species Spergularia bocconei. The sequence goes on along the minus strand of OY734942.1, from coordinate 26,463,746 downwards.
GTCCTTCGCATGGTTTGTGTTGATACGAGCCATGAAGTCTTTAAGGGCATTAAAACACTTGTTGCATGTTACGTACGTAGTTGAATCCCACACACATGTCTCAATTGTTTTGTTTCTCTGCAGCCATTAACGCTACTTCCTTGATTTTTATGAATATCTAGGTGAATGTTAGTACAGATGTGTTTATACACCGCAAACTTTGAGAATGATGTTTGAACTTCGCAGTTTATAATGTGTTATTCGTTTTTTTCAGTTTGGTTATATATTAAAGAAAAAGTGGACGACTATGGACGTGTACTGTTATTGGGTCAACCAGGAGTATGTCTATCACTCTCGAGTCACGAACGACCAATCACTTGTGAAATGTCTACAAATTAATGTGACGATGTGTATATGTCTAAATATATGCGTTGGGACTTCAATTTGGCATGATGGCCCCTTTAGTAGGTAAATTTTGAGAAGACAAATGCGAGAGATCTTGTTTCAAAACGTTAAAGTTGTCGTATGTTTCATTAATGATTTTACTACGGTAAAATTGTTTTGCTATAAAACATCAATCTCGCTAATAATTCAATTTTACTGGCAATATTTTTCAAATACATTTAAAATTACTAACTCTCACTATTATGTCTTCACTAAATTTACATCGTAAACATTAGATAATAGTGCACCTAAAAAAACATTAGATAAATAATATAGTGGTAATTAAGTAAGATGGAAGTAAAATACTCATTTGCCCTTACTAATATATATTGTACCTTGTTTGAGAAGTTAATGTAGACACAATGGAGAGTTCAGAAAAATTAAGATCAAACACACACCCGAAAACACATTCACAAAAAGAGAGAAAGAGAGTAGAGAGGAGATGTTCATCAATCCCGTATCTTATCTTATACTATATATTAAAAGCTGTGTTAGAGGCAATGACCACGTTCACTGGCTTCAGTTAGGCCATCTGCCATGCCACGTGGCATACCTCTTTAATTTTCACTTAAAAATTTTATTTAAAAAACTCATTTAAAATATCTTTATTGTAAAGAGTGTAGATGGACATTCCATAGATGGTGACATATCAATAACGTTTTCCATATAAAAAAAAATCACAATTTTTATTTTTTTATAAAAAATAAAAAATTTATTTAAAAAATTTCATTTAAAATATCTTTATGGTAAAGAGTGTAGATGGACATTCCATAGATGGTGACATATCAATAACGTTTTCCATATAAAAAAAAATCACAATTTTTATTTTTTATAAAAAAATCAATATTTACTATTAATTGAGGAAAATTTGCCACATAGCACCTTTTAAGTTTCCGAATTTAACAGCTAGCACCTTTTATGTCCAATTAGATCCTATGACACCTTTAAGTTACTCTTTTTTAATACATCACACCAAAAATCTAATTTCCGGCCAATTGCTCATTGACTCCGGCGTTGACTAAGTGTGCCGGGCACGTGACATTTTTTTCTCTCTTTTCTCTTCATTTTCCCCCCACTCTACCCCGACACCCTTCTTTCTCCTCCTCTCTTCATCTTTTTTTCTCTTCTTCTCTGCTTCTCTGCTTTTCTCCCTCTTTCTCCCTCTTTCTCTCTCTTTCTCCTTGTTCTTCTCTTATTTTGTCCTTGTTTCTTCTCCTTCAACTTCAATCAGGCAACAATCAGGTAACTTCTTTACTGGGTTTTATTTCATTGATTGTAATCGATATTTCTGGGTTTTTTAATCACTTCAATTAAATTGGGGTTTTCGAAATTAGGGTTTGGGTTTGTGTTGAATCAGGTCCAATGGCAAATGCTTGGCCTAATTGCTATTGTCGTAAGGCTGCATTGCTCCAAACTGCTACGACGAGGGCAAATCCGGGGAGGCGGTTTTGGGGATGCCATTTCTACAACCATGTGAAGAAAAGGGGTATGTGTGATTTTTTTGATTGGTGTGATAAGGTGAGCACCGATTGGCAAAGAGATGTCATCAATTCGCTACGTGATGAAAAAGACCGAATTGAAGAGTACATTGTTGTGCCATTGTCAAACGAAGTCGATGAATTGAAGATGAAGATAACCGAAATGAAAGCAGCTCGGGAAAAGGGGAAGGGGAAGACTAGAAAATTTGTTTTCTTTCTAGCCATCATTGTCGTGCTTATTGCTTACAATAAAGCTTAGAATTGTATCTTGTAGCCATTTTGGCAATAGCTTCTTTGAATTGAATGAAAAAATTGGGAAGATTTGAAGCAAATTGTTCCTTGTTCCATTTCAATTGCAAACACAATCGATGCTTGTTCGGTACATACACAATTCACCAAACTGGCAGTTGTTCATTACATACGCAATTCACCAAATTGGCACTTGTTCATTACATACAAAATGAAAGGCACTATTGTCCATCAAATTGAACATGACATACAATCTGACCAAAAGAAGGATCAAACATTAAGCTAGAGCTGCTTGGGTAGACGAGGCTTCAATCAAGCTTGAGATTCTTGTTGACTTGAAGCGGGTTGGGTAGACGAGGCTTCCATTTCAGTTGGTGTTGATCTCCCTTGGCTAGTCGATGCTGTACCAAGCTGCCCATCACTTTGCCTTTCATTGCCACCCTAAAATTGCAAAAACGAATAATATACGACAATTAGCAACATTTTTACGTACATTATCAAAATCTGGCCACAATTTGCAATTTATCTGGATGGGAGGGAGACGTACGTGGACAGAACTTACCCCCGCATTTTCCGGTTGCTTACAACTTCTTATGTTGTGGCCTAACTTACCACATTTGCTGCAACTATTCTGTTTTTTCTTCCTTTTCACTTGATTCTTCTGCCTCTCTTCTTCTATCTCTCCAGCCTCTTTTCTTCTTTTCTTTAAGGATGGTCTGCCAGACTTTTTTCTAGTAGGGGGTGGACCAGGTTTGTCATAAGCCGTGACTTCCCACTCTGATATGTCAGGAATGGGGTGAACTATAGGGGCATAGGCTTTCATGTATGTTTCTTTCGAGTAAGCTTCATCCACAAAATCTTGAGGGTCGAGTCTTTTTTTGAGTATGCAAGCAAATGCATGAATACAAGGGATGCCAGTCAAGTTCCATTTAAAACACCCACATGATCTAGTTTCTAGGTTAACTATATAAGATCTCCCTAAATGCTCAACTTCAAACTCATCCTTAGACGCTTGAGTCAAAATACAGCCCCTAGAATCACTATGGCAAGCATCCAATGCCTTCACAACATTAGGCATGATTTTCCCCTCATAATTCTCTACTCCCTCCCTTCTAGCACGAAATGTCCTCGTGACATATTTCCTTATCCATTCTAAAAGGATTAACAAATGCTGGTCTCTTGCCGGCCTCAACACATTGTTAAATGATTCACAAATGTTGTTTAGTAGCATTGCAGACTTGGCATTACCACTAAATGCATGCCTACACCAATGTTCTGTACCTATCTTGTCTAAATACTTAAATGCATCAACTGATAGAAATTTAAGACCCTCCATGTGAGCATTATATTCAACCTGAATTGCAAAAACATGTATTGGAAATGTGTGTGGTATAGAAAAAAATATAATGCAATATGATGCACTCATAAAAAGAAAAGAAAAGGAAAAAGAGTCGAAATCATCACCTTAGTGAATGCTCTGGCAGCCCTCCAAAAGCATTGCTTAAATGACTCCCCAGGGTATGTTGCCTTGAAATTGGTCCATATGTGCCTACAACAATATCTAGTCTCTGCATTAGGCACCACTCTCCTAAATGCCCTCTAGTAACCCCTACACCATTGTCAAAGGAAATACACATAAGCATTAGATTTGTCCCTTAAAAAAAGAAACCATTGTGAATAAATAAAAGAACATGGACAATATACCTTTTGTCTATCAGACATGAATGTAACATCATCATTCTCCCTTAACCAAGTGACACCATCAATAGCACTCCCTAAATCAGCAACCAACAGCTCCAAAAACCAACTCCAAGAGTCAGTATTCTCCACTTCTACAACAGCCCATGCTACTGGAAAGATATTGGTATTCCCATCCTTAGCCACGGCTGTTAAAATGACCCCTGTTGCTCGACTTTTCAGGTGACAACCATCAACCCCAATCAGTGGCCTACACCCCTTAACAAATCCTTCTTTACATGCTTGAAGGCACACATAAATCCTCTTAAAATGGGTTGTTGGTTGTGGTACTTGTGTAGCTGCAACTACACCTCCATCTTCACCTTCAACTTCACCTGGCCCTTCACCAACACTTACAACCACAGTAGAACCCGGATTGTATTTCTTCAAAGTAGCAGCATAATCCCATACTCTCTTATACTGATCAGCCTCACTACCTTTTATAATATCCAAAGCTCTCTTTCTACATTTGTAAGCCAAGTGATATTTAGGTTCCACTCCAATATCTTTCTGAACCATCTTCTGAAATATGTTCAACTTCAAACCAGGGTTAAGCCTCCAAGTTTCAAGGTACCTTTCAGCAAGATAAGCTGATGTCAACATACTATTTGTGTCCCTCCACCCACAAGTGTGCTCCAATCTCAGAGTTTTAAGCTGAAAAGTGTCCTCAAGCTTAACTTTTCTAGCATGCAGCTTAAATTTGCACTTATTTTTCTGCTGACACACACACTTCACCAACCTCCCTCTACCTGTTTTCCACTCACATTGACATCTATGCTTACAATAGATGCTTATCCTAGTCTTTGTGTTGTGCAAACTGTAGTACTCGTAACCATTCTCAATGGCATGATGTCTAACAGCCTTTCTAAAACAAGTGGGGGAGGGGAACTTCAACCCTATTTGCAATTTGATAGGCCTTTTGAAATCTGCTTGCGAGTTGAAAACTGGATAATGATCAGTTTCACCCTCACCATCAGATTCACTCTCTATATCCGATTCATCTGAAGGCACAAGCACACCATTTTCAAATGTACTAACATTCCCATCTCCCTCTGCATCTTCTTCACAGTTAACTCGTCTTTCTCCTACTCTCAAACTATTCTGGAGACCATTTAAAATCTCATCATTTGCATCAGTATTCACATAGATCTCCTCAAGAATCTGATCATTTGCATCATTTAAAACTTCTTCATCCTCTAAATCAGTGTTATCAACCCCAATATCATCCTCTAAATCAGTGTTATCAACCCCAATATTATCCTCACAAGGCTCTAAAGAGTAATCTTTGGTTGAGGTATTTACTACGGGCCTTTTGCATCTGATTTTTATTGAAGGGGGATCTTGGTGTAAGGAGGGTTCTTTTGAAAGGGGGGCAGTAGGAGTTTTTGGCTGTGATGCTAGGGTTTTTTGGGTTCTTTGTATAGGTAGTTTAGAGGGCCTAGTGGAGTTTTTGATGAGGTACAAGTTGACAAAGTCAAACTTGTCTTTTGTACTACATAACTCACCAATGCTCTTATCATCCGTAACTTGTTTCCTACCATAAAACAAACTCAACCCATACCTCCTAAACCAAATTTCACCAAGCTCAAACACACGCATTTCAAATCTTAGAATCTTCACCAAATTGACGTATGTCATATTATTCACATTCATCACAAATTGAATACCACCCCCCACATACTCAGTAATACACTTTTTGGTAACAAATTCACCACCGTAATATACCCTCAGGTTGGTACTGCCCATATCACGACTCATTCCACTTGCCATATCACGACTCATTCCACTTGCCATATCACCAATAACAATTCAATTCAATCCAATATTCAAAATAAATCAAAAATCAATAATCAATTCAATCAATTCAATAATCAATCATTAATCAATTAACTACTATACAAACACACAATACAAAGCCATGAACAATTTTAGTAATTAAAAATTAGGGTTTAGCACAAAACAAAGCCACTGTGAATTAAAAAATTAGGGCTTAATCCAACTTTAATTGATTCAATCAGGCTAATCAACGACTATAAACCCACTTATCAAGCTTTAATTTATTTCATTATGGTAGTACATCTGCTAAAAGCGATAAAAAAGGAGAGAGAAAAATAAAATTGGGTACCTGCGAATCTTTACTTTTATGACCTGCAATTCACGTCACATCAATGGTGAACTGGGGACAGATAGGACGGAATAAATGATGATGGTTGTTGAAAGGAATAAATGATGATGGTGACGATGGGAATCTGGAGATATTTTGGAGGGAAAAAGAAAAAAAGATGAAGAGAGGAGGAGAAAGAAGGGTGTCGGGGTAGAGTGGGGGGAAAATGAAGAGAAAAGAGAGAAAAAAAATGTCACGTGCCCGGCACACTTAGTCAACGCCGGAGTCAATGAGCAATTGGCCGGAAATTAGATTTTTGGTGTGATGTATTAAAAAAGAGTAACTTAAAGGTGTCATAGGATCTAATTGGACATAAAAGGTGCTAGCTGTTAAATTCGGAAACTTAAAAGGTGCTATGTGGCAAATTTTCCATTAATTGATTTCATCTTTACCTTATTAGTTTGTATTTTTGTACCTTCTTTAATACTTATTTGAACTGATATTATATCATCTATATTGAAAGTGAGTTTTATCAATAATAAAGTTTATTGATAAATTATTTGTTCACAAAGAAATAAAAATGATAAAATTATATTTCGGGCGTAGCCCGGGCAGTGAATTAGTAACCCTAGAAACCAAGGTTTAAAGCCCGAATAGAACGATTCATTGTAGCGAAATATGGGCAAGATGCTACTGCATATGGGAGCTTCCTGCCAGTTTATGTGGCAATTCGACCTCTTTAACCGGTGTTTTCGTTCTACTCTTTTTTAGTGTAACTTGATGTTGTTTTTCACTAGTTAGCTAATGAAGTGTACGTAGGTCAAAGTATGACGGAAAGACCCGTGTTGATCTATGATGTCGGTACATAACCTAACAAGTTGTCATTTGACCGTGTAATAATATGCCACTGGTTACCCTCCCTAATCGGCCGTATACACATGGGAGTAAATTAAAAATACAAATTGACCTGGGCATGTCTAATATAGGAAATAACAAATTCTACTATGAGACGGTTTCATATGATGAAACATCTCTCACACATTTCAAAAGTAACTATTATTTTTCAAAGCCAACCTATTTCAAAAGTGACATGTTAATTTATCAAAAGTAATGAAAGAGTAGGTCTCATATTTACAAACTGTGCCGAATCTGAAGTATTCCCACGACAACGGAAACAATTTTTCAAAGATCAGTTCCAGCAAGTGCTCTGGAAGCCTGGTTGCTGCCATCACTAGTAGAATAGTTTTGATTAAGGTAAGCTTCGGTATGATCTGATAAATTATGATCAGGAAGTTCTTTAAGCTATGTCTTCACTATTTATTTTTGGGGGGTGTTTCCAAATTTAATAAAACAGGACTAGATGAATATAATAGAATATGGAAACACACACTTATTACGTTAACTACTCTTACTATTGGTTGATTTTTAGTATGCAATCTGACTTGGGTTTATAAAAGGGGTCTCTTTTCTCGTCCAAAGTTTGTGATTATCACCAGGCCTTAGTCCCAAAATGATTTGGGGGTCGGCTAACATGAATCGTCATCCAATAACCCTCTCTATGAACATGAGAATAAAATAGAAATAGACGGGCCTGCCTTTTATATTAAATTTACAAAAATTATCGAAAAAAGTTGGAACACTAATTGACAAGGTTACACAGGGTGGTAAAATTGTTAGAGTGTAATGCTTACAATCGAACGAATTGTTCTCGTGTCAAAACAATAGTCATCGAACCATAACAATCAAAAGCATGTATAGACGTATAGTGCTTCTGCTTGCAATAATTCGTTCAAAACATTGGTAAAACCCAGAGAGCGGGTGGCAAATCCTTCTGAGACTTAGGATCGTAAGGAAAGAGAGGTTTAATAGTCTTATCATGCAAGCTAAATATACCACAATCACGAGGGCCAAAACGACTGTTGCGCGTATTGGTGACATCAGAAGGAAACGTAAAAGCATCATCGGTAAAATAGATGGAATTAGGTTGGCAATGCTGAAAATCACTAGACGCAACGCATATCGACTGACCATCTCCCACAAATATTGCGTCACCATCAAGGCTCCTAACTCGGACCATCTTATCATCATCGCAAATCTTGTAAACACTAAACTTCACGGTCACTGGATGATAATAGTCATCATTTTCGCTGTCGTTGTCCTCGCTGCTGTCGTTGTAGTTATAGTTGTCGTTGCTATTGCTGTCGTCACTGCCGTTGTCGTCACTATCGCTATTGCCGCTGTTGTCACTGTTGGAAAATATAGGTTGGTTATCGTATGGGGCGGAATCGATAAGACAATAGGAATTTGTGATCGCTGTGTCATGATCGATGATCACTGAATGAGAAACAAAATTCGCCCCGACTACGGCACAATCGCATGGACGTCGTTCTCAAGGTCACACAGCACTCCCCTAGGTTGTGTGCTCAATCACGGGGAGTTGGAACTCTCAAGGGCATGCTCAGAATTATAGAGAAACATTGAGAAAGGATATGAGATGTATATGTAATGTTTCTCCCACACCCACTTATATAGCCCAAACAATTAGGGGTTTGGAGATAAAACCTCCCCCACTAATGGCTAAAAAATGGTGTTAATGGGGTGATATAATGGCGTATTAATAGGATTAATGGAGGGAATCCTATGAGGAAATAAGTGACCTCTTAATCACTTATAACCCCCCACTAACCTTTAACATACCCTAATAATCAACCACCTATTAACTTAGCATTATTTCCAACAATCCCCCACTAATGCTAAGTTAGCAACCAATTCTGAGCATGTAGGAAAGGCTTGACACTTAAGTGTGGGTATCTTTCGATTTGAACCCCCACGTAGTGACACAGAACGATTCTTTCATCTAGTGAGTGAACTAGGTCTTGAACTCCTAGAATCCAGGGTAAATTCCGGACACATGTCTTACCTTAGACCCCTTTTGAGTTCCGCGAAGATCCTTCATCCACAAGGACCTGAAGCTATCAAGCAAATTAGGCACAGTATGGACAACATATATGAATGAATTATCACCATAATTCTCATTAAACATATTGTAGTGAAATAGACAATTTAAAATATTTCTCTACAAATTATGATTGAGGAAATACGAAATCACAAACATTTCGAACCACTCATGCATACAATAAATTTCTCGTATTCACAAAATTCGTGTATATGAAAATCCACTAGCAATATCATCTACCTCACGTAGATTAGCATCTCAAAACAATGGTTTTGTTCATATATAAATAGAAGTGAGAAATAGTATGGTGATAATAATATAACCTTGATAACCTTGACACCTCTAATCAAGTCTGATTAGCATAAGCAAGTGTCTGCACCTCAAATATGGCTCACTCCGCGATTGCGATATGCGTATACAATCCTCAAATTGCTCGCTGCCGAATAATAGCCTTCTAACTCAATACCGCTGATAGTGATTAGAGGCGATTAATCCAAGCATGCACCATTTCTTGTTGATCAGCCACGTGAATCCATAAAAAGAAAATCACATGCTTTTGAGAATAGCAAGATACTTTAACATTTTGCCCACAATAATGTGACGTAATACCAAGCACACATGACGAATTACAACAATTCGCTCGGAACACTGTACAACAGCTTGATCATGTCCTCGTCTTTTATCGTGATCGCGACGAACCAAACAACAAATACAATAACCGAATTTCGTTTCTCAATTGTTGGAAAATATAGGTTGGTTATCGTATGGGGCGGAATCGATAAGAGAATAGGAATTTGTGATCGATGTGTCATGATCGATGATCACTGAATGAGAAACGAAATTCGCCCCGACTACGGCACAATCGCATGGACGTCGTTCTCAAGGTCACACAGCACTCCCCTAGGTTGTGTGCTCAATCACGGGGAGTTGGAACTCTCAAGGGCATGCTCAGAATTATAGAGAAACATTGAGAAAGGATATGAGATGTATATGTAATGTTTCTCCCACACCCACTTATATAGCCCAAACAATTAGGGGTTTGGAGATAAAACCTCCCCCACTAATGGCTAAAAAATGGTGTTAATGGGGTGATATAATGGCGTATTAATAGGATTAATGGAGGGAATCCTATGAGGAAATAAGTGGCCTCTTAATCACTTATAACCCCCCACTAACCTTTAACATACCCTAATAATCAACCACCTATTAACTTAGCATTATTTCCAACAGTCACTGTAAGTGTCGTCATTGTCGCTGTCGTCGCTGTCGTTGTGGTGGTGTTCCAACCTCTTTACTAAAAGTAGCTCTCCTTTGGATGATTCAACAATGTATATGCGGTAGTGGCTCCAGTAACGCTTGTCCCATTTAAGAACGCGCTTGATCTCTAGCGTATCCTTGTCCGAGAAGGCATCAATCGAGAAAATGCCCTTACGTGCATTAACAACATATATCAAACCCTTGTAAAAAATTGCGTCCGTGCAAGGTTCATCAAAATCGCATAAGTCCTTAAGATAGATCCACTCTCTTGTCGACGACCACGATTTGAAAAGGGCCGAACGTGGAGGTGCGCCATAGAAAGCAAGCACCACGTAATTAGGGGTCACAGACGGGTTGCCGAATAACATAACCTTCTCGACACTATATTCGTAAAACCAACCATTCGGCCGAGGCATAATAACTGGTAACACAACCTTACCTACGTTGTCGTGATTCTTACGAGTCCGATACACAAAAGGATTGTAGAGAACTATTTGCATCGTTTTCTCTAGGAAAAATAGCCAACCGTAGGAAGAACCACAAGCCTTGACGCTGTAGGGAACACGAGGGTGAAGTGAATCAAACCGCTTAGATTGAGTAACGTCATAAATACTCCTCCTAGTCTTGACGTTTTTCTTGCTAGCTAGGTATCATCAACACAGGTATTTGTGGTCGGCCGCTCAGTATACGACGCGTCTTGTCTTCGGCCATAATCTTATGACATTCCTTACATACTGCACCAAACCTGAAGTAATCGTTCGACAATGCTTCTAATTTTCCAAGTATCAATTCGAGCAAGTTTTCAGGAAGCTTGGCTGCCATCAGTGGCGGACCCAGACTTAAACTTAAGTGGGGTCAAAAAAATTTAAAATGTCAAGTGAGGTCAAAAATATGCATTGCAAAGGCTTGAACCCATGACCTTGTGGGCAAAATTCTACACATTAACCATTATACCAAGCCAATTTTGTTGAATGCATCTAACATTTAAAGTACTTATTAATTTCCAAGTGGGGTCAATCGACCCCAAAATGGTATATGTGGGTCCGCCACTGGCTGCCATCACTAGTAAGCTTCGGTCTGATCAATTAAGTTTAATTCTGATCTAATAATTTATAATCAGGAATAAGTCTTGATGATTATTTATTTTTAGGGAATTTTCCTAATTCAGACAGAATTAGTAGACGTAATAAAATCACGAGCTTTTCTTAACGTACAGAACCAAAAGAAATTGCTAGATAAGGGAAACACAAAGAATCAAAAGAAATGGAGTATATATGATGCTACAAAACTTGTAGATTACCTAATTAGTTCGATGCAACATCGTCGTCCTACAGTGATCGCAGTGAATCAGTAAAACTAGATGATCCTGACTTATTACTGCAGTTCTCTGTGCAGCGTTTTCTAAGTGAAGCGAAAGAAAATGACGACTTCAAAGATTTTGGTCTCGGATAACGAACAGGCAAACCGTAATTCTGATATGTTTTGATCCTTCCGTCTTTACCCCCGGTCACAATAACAAGCCCCCACAGGTGACAGCCACTCAGAATGCTCTCACAGACATTCCTCAGGAAATCGTAGTCGATTTTTCCAACTGTAGGCAGCACAACAGACGCGCTTGACCCTGTAATTACGTCGTCTGGCTGACCAGTAGAGCTCCTTGACGATGACCCTGACAATGACTCGTTATATGTAGAGCTTACGTCTTTTGAAAAAAGAGGAGACTTCTGATCCACATCCTCGTCCGAGTGGTCACCTGTTGAGTGTGGCGCGTCTGACGTTGGTGTAGTACCATGCCAAGGTACAGCAATCAGAGCATTGTCTGACGAGAAACTTTCACAGGACCATACATTTTTTGCTTTTCCCTGCTTGCTGTTTGTAATTTTCTCGTTGTCGTGCGGATTCCATATATACACATTCGATTCCTCGGTTGCTGAGATAATGTGTTTCCCATCCGCACTGAATGATGCAAATATTTGACTCTTACGATCAATTAGTGGCAGAGACCCTGAAATTTCAGAATCCGAATTAGGCTGACAGTGTCGAAAAAGGTTGTGAGAACTTTGGTGTAGCAGATACTCACCCCTCAATTTGTAGATGACATTAGCTGCCTTAAGTACTCGGACCTGGGAATCGGCTGAACTAACGACTACTTCTCTTGGGTTAGTAGGAGAAAACTGTGATCAGAGACGAAAATGAGACAGTGTTCTGATCTTCTGATCTGATAATGCTGTCAAAGAGTGATGAAAAAGTTGTCAAACCTGGAAACCAGTTATCCGTTTGCAGGTTAATGTCATCTTGCCTTGAAAGGATATGACAGGATGTGGTCTCAGAAAATCATCTGGTGCACACAAATTCTATCAGCATTTGCATAAGTCATGCTTAATGTTTAATAGGAGTTGATTTTCAGTATGTTCACAGAACAGACGTACCTGTAATGTCGAAAAAAGAACAGTTTCCAGCCATAGAGCCAACAATACCACCCTGCAATCAGGCAAAATAATATTGGATACCTGAAAAACAGTGTCTACTGAAGAGTTAACTGGTACCATGTTACGCTACCTTTCCATCAGGCCGATAACAGATAGCAGTAACTATTTCCTTGATGTCAAGCCAGTGAACAACTTGACAGCTACCTACTTCCCAAATACGGACTATCCCATCAATAGAACCGCTGATAAAGTAGTTATCGTCTATGGGATTAAACTGCGCGCAAGTTACTGCATTCATCAAAACTTCAATGAGAAGTGTTACAACAGGAATATTTTTGAAGAAAAATGCTCGAGTGTGGCTTAAGGATTAGGCACAGAAACCTCACATTACCATAATCATTGTGAGGAAAAGTTTTTAGGAACTCGTCACATCCTACTTGCCACAAACGAACTGTTTTATCAACCGAGCTAGAAAGCAGATGCTGCATTGGTTAAGTAATCAATAAACACAGGGAAAACAACAAAGATACAAAGGCGACAAAGCCTAAGTTCCAAATTTATATGATTCAAGGTCCGCTAACATGAACCACGGATGTTAGTATGAATGGTAGCCTAGCAACACCATTCAAAGAACTTAAGTTTCGCAACCAAATATCAAGAAATTTACAATTAGCAATACTAACCCCTGCCTTGGACCATGAAACATCCAGGATGTCACCCTCATGTCCATGAAACTCATGAAGAGGCTTCTCCAATAAGCGAAAGCCCTTACGAGGGATCATAATACAGGCAGAATCAGATGATTTCTTGAGCTTCTTCATCACGTTTCCATCCTCTTTAAGCTTGAGAAATGAAGCCAAATTTGAAGTACCATTCACTGAAAAATACAGACTTGTTGCTGCAGGACTATAGGTCAAAAGATCAAAATCAGGTGATCTATCATCTTCAATCACCTTCCATACATTCAGTGTCCCGTCTTCGCCACCAGTGGCAAGATACTTCCCATCAATGCTGAACTTGACAGCAAGAATTGGACCACTATGAGCCAAAATGTCCTGCTTTTTGTACAGAGATGACAACTCCTTAGACCACTTTTTATGTGAACGAACTCGAACCCTCTGACTCGTAGACCCGAATACTTTGCGACAGTTACACATCTTGTTTTCATTAACCATTCGATCTTTACCTAGCATACTCGCAGCTTTGAAACTAAACCTCTTTAACCAACCTTCCTTACGCTGCTGCTCCTTAATTTTCGCGATTTCAGTCTCCTCTTCGCTTTCTTGATCAACTTTCCTAGGCAACAATGCACCATGGTTATCAATTTCATCAGCTTCATTTAGTACTTCCTCGTCAACATTGCCATCATTTAGTGCATCTTGAACATTACTCATCTCATCATTAGATTCTTCAGAAATCGCGGTATCATGATCAGGCCCTTCTCTTGCAGTTTGACACCTTTCTAGGACAAAACCCGTCTTCCTTATAAATTCATCACGTCGTTCATCTATGCTTCTTGGGTTTCCTACCCAAAAATCGTAATGAAAATCATCTAGGGCGTTACTCACGTCTCGTAAATCCGATTTAACGTCCTCAGAATCTCCTTCCGATACACCACCATCAGATTCCGATGAAATTTCTTCAGACGCATCAAAAAAATCATCCTTCTCCACATATGAGCTTGCCATCGTATCAAGTAATTAATTTACCTAACGATTAATGTACGTATATACATTTGTTCCTCATGACCCCGATGATTATAAAATCGACGTACGAGATCAATCAACCATTTCATACAATCTGAAAAAATTCATAACCTATACCATGCAATGCAATATGCATTTAAGGATTCATAGTGCATAAACATCATTTTTGGTACGTAAAATCGAACCAGAAATAGAATTGTCAACGAATATACATAAATTCATATGATCATTAACAATTAGCGTACAAGAGGTTGTACAACATGCCATAAGATCCATTTGCACATAAATTCGGTGACGAATTGCTCACCTACGATTCAAAGTACGATGAATTTGACGCTTCCCATGAAAATTTATCACGGCAAAATTTTACTTTTGTTTCGACAAATAATCGATTCATTGTAATTTTTGAGATTAAAAAATGGAGGAAATTAAGCAAAAAAATGAGGCGAAAAAGGAAGAGAAACGGCTAAAAAACATGTTTCATAATGGGAGAAGGGCAAGAATCATGTTGGTGTGGTTGTGTCAATGTTGTCCCTCCAAAAAATGGAGTTGTGGGACGCTGGTCTTCTGAATTGGTGACGTCTTTTATATAGGGACGTATACGCTACTTTCTTTTGTTGGGTTGGCCTGTCTTCTCATTCACGCTTTTGTCGTCAAATTTAGAAATGGGCTTGTACCACTTTATGAACTGAACCCTATGGACTGGCCTTTGTCTTCAAAATCTTGTTCTTGTGTTACTGCGACACAATTTATGGGTAGGGTAGTGCAAGATTGTGGCTCGAGTTAAGGCGGGTCGGGTTATATTGGAGTTGAACCTTGGTTTGTCGAGATAATACGGAATTTGACGACTTATGATTGGGTCAAGTCGAGCGTTGTGTGGGGCTCAGTTCAATTCAGGCGATTATTGAGATAATTCAGTATTAGGTTAAGTTGGATCGATTCTTTTTTGAGTTGATGACTTGATGTTATTGAGTTTGATAAAACTCTCGGCTCATCAACAAGGTCACTACTAGAAAAACGTTTGCACGAGTCACGTCTGGTAAGCTCACTGTAAGACTAGGCAACATTGTCTAATGGGCAAACGCCTATCTAGAGTCCAATTCAAATATAAGTTTGAATTATCACAGTTTCAATTCCATCGATAATTAATTCGAAATATCGTAGTCGGAACAACTTTGAAAGCTCTAACCGAAACCCAAGTACACACTTACGGGCGATCCGGCCTAGTTCGAGTAGTTCACTCTAGTGTGAGTGTTTGGTGTGTTACCTAAAATTCAAAAATTTCGAAGAAACAAAAAAATTAGCGGAAGAGAAGAAAAGGAAGAGGAGGGGGCCGTGGGGGGCCCATTCACCGCCCAGGCCAAGGACCATCCAATCCCATTGCGAGCGGGGGAGCACGCTTTTTTGTTGGGCTCCTCGATGCTCTGTAGAAATTATTCTCTGCTCTCACGTCCACATCCAACGGACACGTTTCATTATCTCAACGGTCCCACACTGTTCTACGGAATCTGCCTCCACATCTGACGGCTTCCCTTCGCCGCCAGTCCCCACCTTTTTTATTGGGGGGTGGATAATTGAAGTTTCTTCACTTGGAAATTACTACTGTTGTAATTCGATTTTCATCAATAATCCGTGATTTAGAGTGTGGACTTGTGTCAAAGATCGAATCTTTGTGCATGCCGTCAGTCTGATTAATTAGCTACTGTTTTAGTCTGTTACTGACTTCCAACAGCCTTGCAATTGGTCGAACCAAAAGTATAACAATACGCAGTGGCGCAACGAGAATTAAAAGTCGTTGGACTAGATCAGATGGCCGGATTTCGTTTTTAGGAGCTAAGCTAACAATAGGCATGTATGTCAAATATTACAATTCACCTATATCTCGTGAACTTGGGACGGGCAATGGCCTGGGTAGGCCCACTCTAGTTCCGCCTATGAAATTAGGCAAGTTTACAAGCAAGTACAAGTCTTATGAACTACTAGCAGTCATTAGTTCATTACTTCGTAAATGAATCGTCAAATCCCTCAAATAAACCGAGACACATAACGGACAACGCGCTAAGGCCTCAATCCTACTCAAATTTGACCATAAACTCGAAAAGCCTTAACCTATTTTTTCCCAAGTAGTTCACGCAGGAAACATTAAAGGCCGGGGAGAGTAAATGAGTAAAAGAGAGAAGGGTTGCTTGTCAAAGTAAAGACAAGAGTCAAAATGTAAGAAAAAAGCATTAAATTGGTTTTAAGTTTCCAGTTTGCGCAAAAGTTCAGGAGATTGCTGAGAACATGTGTTCGACAAACTTCAACTCCAGTCAAAAGATAAATCTCACAACACTAAAGTTGCCTAGATTGTACGTACCCTTTTTCCTCTTTGTGCATTTTGTATGGTTTTTTTTTTCTAGTTTTCATTGTTTAATTAATTCTGATTTCACATTTGAGTCCAAAATATTATGCGTCATACCTTAGCTTCTCCTCAAAGGAAGAGCACTAAGATATCATCGTACTTAATTATTTCTAAGCCGTTAACTAGATAATATACTTTACTTTCCTTGTCCTAATTAATCCTATCATTAACATTTTTAAATTCCCTAACAAGAAAACTACTACTCCGTATTACGTTTCTTCCGTCGTTGCTTAATCATCAAGCTCACTAAGTCATCAATCACATGCATGAAATGCACTACCAAGTTCCCCTAGATAAAATCCGGCCACGATCAACCCTTAAAATAACAACGAGATGATATTCATTAAGGTTGTTTTAAAAAGGAGAATTCTTATTGGCAAAAAAAAAAAAGGTCCAACACTACAATTTATATACGAGTATTAATAACTCGTGACTAGTTGATGAAAATATATTGAATGTAGCTAGGCATACAAATGAGATATGCTACCTCGGCCCGAGCTGAGCACTATGTTGGGGCTAGGCGTTAGCAAACCACAATCACACACTCGAGAAATTGAGCTTAATTTTGCTTATTACCACCTTTACGTTTAGCAAATTAGTTGAAAGTCCGTAATAAATACGGAGTACTTCATAATAATTAATGTTCATTTCCTCTACATAATACGTATGTTATTGAAAACAATAGTTAAACGAGTAAATGACTGTCCAAAAAGAAACCACAAAAAGCAAGTACGTTGTGATCACAGAAGAAGGATAGATAAACCACATATCCACTATTCCAAAATAATAAAGTTAGCTTTTTACAACGACAAAAGGGAGCGAAAAGGGTCGTTAAATTGTGAAATTAGTGAAAAATCGATCATATGTTATACAACTACACTGCTTTTAACTATTCATGGAGTACTGATGGTTAACGGCTAATCATTTAAGGGAAAATGCACTATATATTGGATCAAGCTCCCAAATTATTTTGTCATGTGTTCTTGTTTGCCCTTTTAATTTGGTCTCAATCATGCTCCCACACATGCATAAATAATCATTCATACTCCATACGATATGGCGTGTGTGCAAAAGTGGCCATCTTCCTAATCTTCTAAGAAACGTATGAATGAAGGGAGGGAGAACCGAAGGACACGTGAAATGACTTAATGAGGTTAATTTGCGATCTTGCGCACTTGTTAATGTTAGTTAGATTAGTAACGACAACTTAAGTCAGGCGATTAACCCACTCGATCTTTAAGCCAAGGGTCGAAATCCTCTTCATCGTTATCTCAAACGAATACCGTATGCTGGACGTCAATTGTTAAGATCTACTCAGTATCATCTTTTTCCATGAGTGTTCGTTCAGTTGCGTTTGGTGTACGGTCAATAAGTTATAACATGGCAGATATGGATTTTTGTTGCCGGTTGAAATTTTCAATTAAATACCCAAAGATGGAATGTGTTGCATTCAAGTACTGAGACACCTGAGACGTGCATGTTTTTGTCTTGTATTCTCCAATTATACATTTCTTACGTGCGTCTATTCCTACTCTATTTATTGCGATTTCGTCCCCTTCTTCATCATACTTGTTATCACAATTTCTTGTTATCATATATTCATACCCAATTTTATGTAAGAAACGATTCAACTAGTTGAATGTTAGTTTGAAACTATTAAAATTGAAAAGTTGAATGTTTTAGTTAAACCGTGAGAACATACAGATATTTTCTGCGGTGGATCAGAGGAGCGAGGAATATGACATGCTACATATATATCACTTCTAATACTTAACATCAATAAAGGACATGCATACGAGTTGAAGGTAGTACAACGATAATCACCTCTTCTATTACGTACCGACTGATTTTGATATGTAGCCTAGCTTGCCACCAAGTTGAAGGTACTCCCTCCATTTCTTTTGATTCTTTACGTTGGGCTTGGGTTCCCCTCACAAAACCCGGCCCAACGTAAAGAATCAAAAGAAATGGAGGGAGTATTAGTATATCTTTTATTCATTAAAAATGTGTAAATGGGTTGTTGAGCTTTGTTAGAAGAACATGATCAAAAAGCCATAAATCTCAGTCAAAGAGACTTGGGGGCCAAGAGAATGAAATATAATTAGTGGTGCAAAGTTTAGAAAAGTGGTAAGTAGAAGAAGGAATTGAATTGAGGTGATAAACAATGACTAGTTTTGGACTTTTGGTCAGCCGAACACAGAAAGCCCACCACTACTGAATATACGTACTAACATACACACCGTATATATACTCTACACAGGGCCGTGCCTGAGGGTGGGCCAGCAGGGGCGGCCGCCTTAGGCCCATTCCCGGAAAGGGCCCATTCGAAAAAATTCTCAGTACAGGAATATATATTATTATTCAGGCTTTGTTTATCAAAAGTACTCATTTGGTATACTGGAAGATGAGTGAAATTTGATGCTGGTGAATGTGGCGCGGGTTCAAACCTTCCCAACTGTATTTTGTGCCTACTTTCTTCATTTCTTCTCTTTTATTTCATGTTTGCATACATTCCTTTTTTTTTTTTTTACGTATTCCATTGTTTTTCTTTTCTTTGTGCTTTTTTTTCCTTAAATAATTTGCATGATTTCATTTTTCCGATCCCTACTACTACCTTTTCCTTTTGACATCGTCCTATTAATTTAGAATTTTATCTTCAAACTTATATACGGAGTATGTTTTTTGCGAATACTACTTCTTATCTTGTACTCAATGGCTTAAAGTTCCTATTTTCAAATACAATTAATCTATACTTATCTATTAATAGGCTAGCAAAACAGCTGACATGGCGATGTAGTAGAGGTTTTGCATCGTTGGCAAAATAAAAAAGCCAACTCATTTGCTGAGTTGTCGGCTCCATGCTGAATTCCATTTTGTGGTTATCCAGTCAATTCTGTCCCCGTCTATTCATCTTACCCTTCAATCTAATACCCTGCAAAACTGAAAACATAAATTAACGTTGCCGTTAGCCTGTTACTCTCTCTTTTCATCTCCCTCCTCCTCAATTTACATTGTCAACGACCCTTACCCTCCCATTTTCGGCTCTTTATAAATTGGTTTATACGGGCCTCCCTCCCTTATTGCCTTCCTCTTCCCCTCTAATAAATTCAACTTTATGCCTTCCTCTTCTTTTGTGATTCTATTCAGTGTACAAGATGAACGGATACTCTTCGTTCGCCTGATCCAACTTTTATCTTCCCCTCCATTGGCATTTTTATAGCACTTTTTTTTTGGGCAGAAATCTCGTGTGTTCATTTTTTCGCAGAATTCATATATGCTCATTCTTTTGGGGGTTTTATGAGAAGAAATCAAAGAGTAGGATTTTTATTTTTTTAATTTTTGATTGAATTAGATTCTATTTGATTGATTGATTTTTCTTGCATGTTACTCGATTGATTATTCTTCTAGCAATTGTTGTTTTGTTAATAGATTAATTATTAATTATTTATTGCATAGGAATTCTCCAACTTTCCCAATGTCAGAATGTTCAAGGGTGACAAACCAAGGAGTTATCCAGAGCCCTGACTCATGTCGAAAACATGAGGACAATAATATTGTTTTTTATTTTGTGATGGCTGTGAAATGGTACCATCGTGTAGTTATTGTGAGGTAAAATGCATGTTCAAGGATCAGTCTAGAGTATGCTTGGGAATGAGGGTTGAACAACAAGTATTGTGTCCTTGATGGTTGTCTGATATTTTTTTTTTGGAAATCTGGTGGTGGATTTGGAAGTACAGGTATCAAAGGTTATTTGAGGGTGTATTGTTGCGAAAACATATAAGAATCAATCTTCTAGAAATTAGTGTTTTTATCAACATCATCTGCTTCAAAATCGGCTTGGTCTGGGTATAATGGATGAAGATTCAAGGACTCGAGCCAAGTCGGTTATCGCTCATATTGAAACCTCAGGGAGCAGAACAATGGCGAACATGTTAACTAACTAGGATAGGAGGCAGAGGCAAGGGGATGTAGAAGAATACAAGTGAAAACTGGAAAGTGTCTGAAAATGTGATTAAATCAACCAGCAGTAAAACTGCGTAAGCAAGAAAAACACTTCTCATTCCCATCCGTTTGACTATTCTGTAATCCCACTCATTCTGTTTCATCATCTGACGATCAGCATACGTAAAAAAAACTGTAAGACCTGATATATTTCATTATGAGAAAACATAAAGTGAGGCCCCATTAATCACTCTTTAACTATAAAATTATGGTTGAGTATCTAAATTCCCCTCTTCTCCTTTGCTCATCGTCAAACACAACACCCCCTGATATGTTTAATAATCACTGGAGTATGTTTTTTCCCCTCATTGACTCATCTGTTGACATTTTATTTGTCAACATTCAGATCTCTTTGCTCAAGAGTCATACATTGATGTTGCCGCTTTACAAATTTACAATGATCTAATCTTATGCTATTGCTTTAACTATATATAGCTGTTAAGGCAGTCTGATTTGTGTTACAAACAATAATTATGGAAAATTAATCTTATTAAGCTTTTGATTGATTGCTGTTGTTTGAACCTTTTAATTTAATGTGTTGATTCTCAATCGTCTTTAATTTGCTATGATTTCAATCACTTTCAAAAGATTGAAAATTTTCTTGATTTTAGATCATAATTTCCTTCATATGCTGCTCTAATTTGTAGGTAATCATTGTGTGTAAGATTAAGGGTCACTGCAGCAGTGTCATTTGCTCAAAGTTCTTCGTCTACCACATTCTTATCATTATAAGGGGAGTGTAACTTTTTCAAGAGACAGTGCTCCGCTGTATATTTTGTAATGGTCATTTGATCTCTTATTAAGTGATATTTGTCTCTACTTAACATTTCATTTGAGATGACTGTTTATTTTTTAATTTTTTTTTCCCCTTTAGTGTGATTCAGTAGCTCATTGATTACAGATGTAATAAGTAGTTTTTACAAAATAGTCGAAATGCAATGAAGATCATCTGTACCACTCCCTGTACCCCTCCAATCAGATTTCAGGACTTCATTAAATATAAAAGTGAAATGAATTTCTTAAAATTATAATATGTATTGGTTGAAATGAGGCTGTCATCTAAATAAAGGGTTTAAAACCATTATTAACGATGAACAAAAGATTGACAACCCAACTAAACCAAGGCAAAAAAGCACGAATAAGATAAAAATAGAACGTCAACCTGAACCAACTACGTTGGTGGGAAAGGGGATTTGTGTAGGACGATATCTATTCGAGCTTTTCTATGTTATTTCATTGTATGATTATTTCTATATTGCTATTTCAGACCCTTTTTTTTAGCATTTTTCTTTTGCTATATGTAAAGATTTTTTTTTTTTTTAACTTAGATAATTATTCAGATTAAAGAGCAAAAATGATTACAAGTTCTGCATTCACAATAAAATTTTGATTTACTAAACAAATTACAATCAGAGTCCCGTGAATACACGGGGGCAATAACTAGTTACTATTTTATTCTTTCACCTTATTTTTATATGCTTGCTAAATACAATGTATACGTTTGCTCATTACACGCACGAAAAAATCTCGAAGTACAAGAAAAATAATTGAATGCTCGGAAAATAAATTTGCACTTTTTTCAAAATAAAATCAAATTTATACACATTTGAAATCTTGAAAAATCTAATGTTATAACTACGAAGGGGCCCATTTTCCTAATCCCGCCCTAGGGCCTCCAAATGGCCAGGAACGGCCCTGACTCTACAAATACGTATTATATTAAGTTAGTTGTTGTGAGTGATAACGTAACAATACTCTCAAATTTTAGCTTTAACAGATAAAACTGAGTTCGATTTTATATATAGGTGAGTATAACTTCGATTAAAATTCGTTAACACGCTTTTGATCCAAACGTGCTATTGGTCAATTAAAAATATAACGGAAAATTCACGTGGTACCCTCGAAGTTTGGCCGATTGCACATGGTACCCAACTTCGCAAGTTTGTGCACATGGTACCCCTGAACTTACTACTTTGTGCACATGGTACCCAAATAGCAACTTCCGTTAGATTTTACCGTTAATTGATGATGTGGCGGTTATTTATTAAGTAATTAGTTAATTAAATTATAGATTTAATATTTTAATTAAAAAAAATCAAATAAATTCTTAGAAAGATAAATATATTTTTTCAAATAATTTTTTCAAAAAAACTTTAATAAAAAACTAATTTTTCTAGGGGTATCATGTGCAAAATGTTGTGATCTCAAGGGTACCATGTGCACAAAGTGGTAACTTGAAGGGTACCATGTATGTGCACAAATTATGATTTTTTTTAAGAGAAATAATATTTTTTTATGAAAAAAAAACATGTTTTTTGGATTTTTTTTTTGTGTATGACAATATTTTTTGGATTATTTTAAAAAGTAAAAAAATTATTTTTATTTTTATTTTTTGATTTTCTTAAATTGGAAAATCATCATTAATATTAACTAATTCATATAACAACTAACTAACACATCATCACTTAACGGAAAATCTAACGGAAGTTACTATTTGGGTACCATGTGCACAAAATGGTAACTTCGGGGGTATCATGTGCACAAACTTGTCAAGTTGGATATCATGTGCAATCAGTCAAAATTCGAGGGTACCACGTGAATTTTCCAAAAATATAATAGACACTAGATAGTTAATCTCGTTTTCTCGTCATTGTACAAAAAAAATAAGTGAGATACTCGTAATCAATTCAAAATGACAAATACCCAACCTACAAACCCACAAAAGCTTTGTGTATTCTTCCATCATTTTAATTGTATAATATATCACTCCATACTTATTATAGTCTGTCACAAAAATTCCGTGTAGGGATCCTCTAGAGTTGAAAATGAACTCTATTTAGTAGAGTTGACCTAAAAAGGTAAGAATAAATTATTTAACATTTTTATTTGTGTCTTTTAAAATTCTTTCATTTTGTCTTATTACCACTTTTGGTAAACTCTACAAACTCCACCAAGAAAAAACTCTAGAGGATCCTAAGAAATTCCCATATGCTAATTTAATTAATTTTTTTTGCAGAGACAAATATTCTCACTGTGCACCTTGTTATTTAATATTGTATCAGGAAAAAGAAGGGATATTTATGTTGGCACTGTCTCTCTCTCTCTCTCACTTGCTCATTCTCTCTCACTCAGCACAAAAAAGCAAGCAAGCGCAGACAAACAACATTTAGAGAGAGAAACAAAGAACTACTCAAAGACATTCCTTTCTATTCTTTTCAGAAGAATTTTAAAACCAGGGTTGCTAAAAAAGAGGCCAAAATTTTATCTGATTTCTGAAAGTTGTGTACTCCATACGCTTCTTTTTTTCCTGGGTCTTTCAACTCCTTCATCAATGGATACAGCTCAATGGCCACAGGTATTTTTAATGAGAGAAAGAGTTCAAAGATTTGATCTTTTTTACATGATATTTATATACAAGTTCTTTGTTTACTGTGGAATTTTATTCAGTAGTACAATTTTTTGTGTTTTATTGGTCACTTTTTTCATTTTCAGAAATGAAAAAGGTTGATTTAACTTTAAAGTTTTCATCTTTTGTAGTAGCTTGTGAGAGAAAGCATATAAAAAGAAGATTGTTAATTTGTTATTATTATGTGCAAGAAATTAGTTCTTCCTTTTTTTCCTGCTGCTACAAATCCTGAAAAAAGTGTAAGAAAAAAAAAAAGCAGTTAAAATTTGTTCTCTTCTTTTGGTTTTATGTCACCTGTCTTGATCTTTAATCTGGTGTTTGTTTTTGTGCTTTTGACTGACTTTTAATTTTGTTGGATCTTGAAGAAGAAGCTAAAATAAAAATGGGTTTTTTTTTCTAGCTTTCTTCATTCTCTTTTGCTTTCTGTCCATTTTCATCTTCTTTAATACTCAACTTTTTACTGTTTTTTTTGTTATATAGGAGATAATGGTGAAACCAATGGAAGATCATCACATAATTTCCAACACTTGTTCCTCATCTGTAACTGCACCACCTTCCAATAATACCAATAATAGTAATAATAATATTAATAATAAAGCTCCTTCAACATCTTTAGAGAGGAAGATTAGGCCACAAAAAGATCAAGCTGTGAATTGTCCAAGGTGCAATTCTACCAACACCAAATTTTGCTACTACAACAACTACAGTCTTACACAACCAAGATACTTCTGTAAGACTTGTAGAAGATATTGGACTGAGGGTGGATCTTTAAGAAACATTCCAGTTGGCGGCGGTTCGAGGAAGAACAAGCGATCTTCATCTTCAATGTCATCACCATCTTCATTGTCTTCACCATCTTCAGCTTCTAAGAGGATTTCTTCTCATGATTTAGTTGCGGCAGCTCAATCACATCATCTCAACTCAAACCCTAATCACAAGCTTCTTACTCATCAGGGCCAAGATCTCAACTTGGGGTTCCCCCCAACTCAACATCATCAAGATTTCAGGAGTCTTTCTGAATATATCCAGTTACCTATTATGGAAACCCACCCAAATCCAAAAGGGCAACTCCCCAATTCCACTACTACTACCACTACTACTGATGCTACTACTACAAATGCTGATCATCATCATCAGCAGCATCAGCATCAGCATCATTTGTCAGCTTTGGAGTTGCTCAATGGGCTTACATCTTCAAGGGGATTGACTTCATTCATGCCAATGGCGGTACCGGATCCGAATAATGGTGTTTACTCATCTGGATACCCTAGCTTGCAAGATTTCAAGCCAAGCTTGAATTTCTCATTGGATGGGCTTGGAAGTGGGTATGGAAGTTTGCAAGGGGGAGTGCAAGTTCAACAAGGAGATATACCAAATAATGGTGGTGGTGGTGGTGGGAGGCTTTTGTTTCCATTTGAAGATTTGAAGCAAGTGTCAAACACCACTAATAATAATGATAATGGTGGTGATCACAATGATAATAATAACAACAACAACAATCGTGATGAACAAGATAGAGATGATCATGGAGATTCTACAACTGGGTATTGGAGTGGCATGTTGAATTCTGGAGGATCTTGGTGAATTACTACTTACTTGATCTGCACAAAGATAATATCTTTTTCAACTTTTTTTTTACTTTTTAGAATTTTTACTTCTAATTTTCTGTTACCCTCTTGTTTAGTTTCTCTTAATTATGATTATCTTTATTTTGGGGTTTAATTAGATAGATTTTGTTATTGTGGGTGGTGATGATAACTTGGTTTGGAATTTGTTTTTGAAGCTAACAGAGAGGGATACATGGGTTCTTCATTATTCCTCATCAGCCTCCTCTCTTAATTATAATTAGTGATTTGATTAACTTTTTAATTATAATCATCTTTTGATCAATTTTAGCATGTTTTAGCAATTTGGTTTATTTGAGTTGCATTTGGTAGTAGAAATAAACTCTTTGCTGTCAAAAGTACAAGAAAGAAAGAAAGTAGCCCATGATTTTGGAGGGTTTTTGTTCTTCTTCAATAATGTACTATATGAAGCTAGCTAATGTATGTTACACAGTGCTGTTTGTCTTGTATCAGAAGAAGGATTTTCGCAGATGTATGTGCAACTCATTAAACCCTGCTGTTGTCACAGTCTTCTTTGTTGGTTTGCTAGTGAGAATATTTTGTTCCAATTTATTATAGTAATGTGTTAGTTTTGTTATGATCAACTTTGATTTTGGGTTTATGGATGTTATTGAGCTTATAGATTAAGCTTTACTATATTAATTAGTTTCAATTGGTAATGCTAGATGCCTAGATTATCATTCTGTAAGATAAAATGAATATGTTACAGTAGTACAGATCTCCAGAATGATCTGAAAGAGATAGTGAGTGGAGGGCATGTGTGCTCTAACAACATCATTGTTCCTCCCTTTTGTTAATGTACTTAAATTGTACGTAAAGGCTGTATTTGAAACAGACGAGTTTTAAACCTTGGTTATTTATGCGCGTCTTCCGCAACTACCACAGCAGGCTCAACAATGAGGGGCATTTAGAAGTGAAGAGTGGATGAAATTCTTAGGAGGCATTAAAGCAATAGACCATGAATGATAGAGAAAGGAGCTAAGAAAGGGAAAAAAGAAAAAGAAAAGGAAAACTTCCCAGGTATGATTTCACATGGGGGTTACTAATAAAGAAAGTGGGTGTTTTGATGTAGGACAGCTCTACTCACAAAATTGATAGTGTGCAATTAATTAGTGTCACTTAGTATTAAATTACTATCTTAAAGTGTAGCTGTTCCTGAAGCAAATGCTGGTTCACCTACTAATTCCCAAGTATATATCCAAACAGTTGTACTTTTGCCTTGTTTGGTTTCTTTGTTACATTGTTTCTTCATTGTAAAACTGTTACGATGTATTTAGGGACGAGAAATGCTAGCCCCGGCATTGTACCCGTAATGTACCTGTCTGTAGCTCACCAAGTCTACCATTACTTAGGATTTATGATTTGTGTCTCCCTCTTTCTTTAGTTGAAAGATTTTGAGAGTAAGATCTGACAATGACCTTTCAATTTTTTTTGGTCTAACTTATGGGACTTGTGGGCCACACCCTTAGTCCCACAAACATTCCCCTAGGCAAGTGTGCTAAATGGAACAATCTTTGCCCACTTAATTTTGGATCTTTCATCAAGATCTATGTATTTTTTACTCCTAAAGATATCATACTCTATTAGGACAATTCTCAAATGTACTAGTTGTGTTTTAATTACTTGTAGCAAGGGAGTAGCAAGCATATGTACTTTGGAGCTATACTATGACTTAGTTTGACATCCAGCGGTAGCGCTATTGTCAGATTTGAGTGGCGTGTGTATGTTGTATGTTGCATTTCAATAGAAGCTAACGATAACACCATCGTCTTACATAGTTTGGCCGAAATCGGTTTTGTAGGCAAGTGTTTGTTTGGTGTAAGCCACCAGTGAACGATGTTGCGCGTAAATAAGTGGAATCAAAATGTTGAGAGGGATAGTGATAGAGAGGGGTTGCAACAACATGCACATTCCTATCTCCAATCCTCATCATGGGGTTCCTTTCGCTTGTACTATACTCTACTCTTGAGGGGTGGTCCAGTCATTTCCACTGCCATTCAGCCAATCCGAGAATCACGCAGGTTCACCATGCGTTGTACTTGGCGTTAACATCCTGCCAACAAAATTAATGTTTTTCCACATTAAGCTTCTTCACATCTGTCCTGCTACTGCTTTCATTCTTACCGAATTCAGGCCTCCAGAGTGTCTTTTAAATGTAATTTGGTCCGATATTGTCCTCGCCTACTGACCGGTCTGTCATGGTTAAACTTAGCTCGCCTACTCGCCCTTGAGGCCTTGATCCGTAATTCATTCAACTTTAGTCGACACTCGAGGGTGGACGAAACCCGTAGACCAATTTTATCTTTCCTTTAGTTCGCGGTGGGGCGGGTTCGGGGTTCATGGGTCCTAATGCGTTCAGGTGGGACGAAAAAATTGTATGGATTGACATTTGATACAGTATGTGACATCTGCCCACCTACTTGGGAATACAGTATTAGACAATAATGAAGTGATTCAGAAGAGCTTTGGCTAATTGTCTAGTGGGGATGATATGGGGTCGCTGACACTCCAACGATGTAGGCCTGCTCAATCATGCCTATGGCTCACGCCCTAGCTAGCGCGAAGCCAGTCTGAGCCAGGCAAGCCTATCGGTGTCAAACGTCGCCTTATTGTAAGGTGGGTCGGATTCCTCGATGAGCAACTCTTTACCACAACAATTGTTCTGGGTGGGAAATTCAGCTAGCAAGGTGAGACATTGTGTACAGGAAATCTTTCAATGCAAGTACATCTTCAATATCAATGGATGTACCGACTGCTATGAGCACAGACTGGACATGTCGAGAAGCGAAACCTCAACGTTGGCTTGAGTTTACTTGGCTGCAGTGGTAAGCAAACCCAGAGTCACCCCACCCCCCCCCCCTCCCCCTTGCAAGAAGCATTTCATGACAACTGTATTTAATATTGCCGCGACACTATCAGGCCATGAGTTCATAACCCAGTGCAAAAATAAAAAAATTGAAAAGGAAATGAAGATCTTACTCTTGCAAATTAATCAGAAATGCAGGAAGATTCCTGGCCGAATACGTCTAAATGCTCAAGCTTTCTCTACTTCTAGACTTATATTTGATGCCAAAATAGAACTAGACAGCAACGCAGTTTCACAACGATAAGAGAAAAGGAGTGTTCTTATAATCTGTTTTGTGATCCTACAATATCTGTAGTTTTTGGAATGTTCCTTATGAATATCAGGTCTAATGACATACCAAATGTGCCGTGGATTGAGGTGTTCAGCCACCAAATTAAGGCCAGCAGAATCTCAGAATGACCGATCATACAGGCATACAGCAATGTAGCTCAGGCACCAACAGACCTGGAATCCCGCTGAAGTCATCAACAAAAAAGTGGCTGTTTCAGAACAGCATATATGCAATGCGACTATTTCGGAGCTGCAAACTGGTACTCTTCAACCAAAATGAATCAATGTTCATTGATCCCGAAAATGCGAACCCTGTGCATGTGTGGGAACTTGGCAACCACCAGGACAAACACGGCGAGGGTATTGATGAAGAGCATGGGATTCTGATAGTCTGTTGTGTGAGAAGCTATCAGGTACCTGCGGAAAAAAAAAGGGATAAATGAACAACTCTCTGAACTCCAGAAGGAATATGATTAGGAAAAATGACTCATAAAAACTGGCTCAGTGGCGCAAATCACACACATCCCCTGGTTACATACAAAATTCAATTCGAGACATTTGACAGAGAAAAGTGTAATTGTTTGCGTGTACACCCATCTGTTTGTGGATGCTCCTTGTCGAAAATCGCACGACTTATGTGAAGTTAGCATAGAGACACAAAATTTCAAAGTTAGTGTACAAAGATTGACTTTCGAAGTAGAAAAAAAGAAAGAAGATGAAGGCCATCAGGTTGAGCTTCATCAGTCAGACTATCGAAAACAAGTTTTATCTGAAAGCGCCCGTAGCCTGATGTATAAATTAGAAAGGTCATTTTGAAAAAGCTAAAGGAATGTGCAACTTAGAAAGATCATCCATGTGAAGCTAAAGGAATGAGCAGTATGCTACCACCCCTAGAAAGAGCTTACTCGATACCGTGGTCACCAACTGAGGCTAAATGTAATCATGTTTCCCCAATGTCTTTTCAATAGTCACAGGACTCACAGCGATGTGATAACTCAGCTACTAGTAGATTCATGACCTACAGATAAGAGTTAAGACTAACCATCCTCCAATTTCGTGATCATTGGTAACATCCATAAGGTCGTGTCCATATTTTGACAAGAGGGATCAACCAAATCTACTAAACTTGGCAGATTCAATTGCTAAAGCAGTAAGAACAGTTCTTTAATGGGGTGGACAGGCGCTTATTTTCTGGCTTAGGGTCAGACTCACAAAACAAACAGCTGAAAGTCCGAAAATTAACCTCCAATCTCTAAAACACTGCATAAAACATCTCCCTGCCTCCGATGAGTTTGAATGCTCAACCCTCAGTCCTCAACAAACGCATAAACAATAAAAAGCTCATTCTAGTTCCAAACGAATAACTAGAAATAAGGTCATAAGATATACTCGTACATCATAAAAAGACAGATACTTACAATACCACAGGAACAACAGTAAGAAATTTCCTATTGCGGGTAAGTTGCTGGCCATTTTCAAGCTGCTCCCACCAAGTCAAACCATTGTAGATACCCTGATCATCAGCAAACGGTGTGCCTTTCTTCCAATGAAAGCAGTGATACGTGATCTGCGTGTAAAAGACAATCATGCAGCATACTTTACCAAACACGACATACGAAACAACCACAAAATGATTACCATTCATCAGGACAGTAAAAAAAATGATCAATAAACCGTTCTCACCCGACAACCCTAGCTGTTACGCGCCTAGGCAATGCTAAAGAAACGACCCAAAGAACACAAAACCAGTGCATTACTTCAATCAACTAACACAAAGACATCCAAACAGACCAATATTCGGATTCACTGAAAACAAACCCACATCTCAAGTTGATCATCTACATCTCCAATTCGAGTCCAAACGACGAGCATAACTACTTCTGACATGGTGAGATACATACCTAATCAATTCGTCAACGTACAGTTCAAGTTTCCCAAATAATTCCTATCAGAAATTATAAATTACCAAAAACAATTGCATAATTACAATCTCATTAACCCTGCACTACAATTGAAAATCTCCAAATCCCACCATGAAATCCTCAATATAATCCCACAGTAAATAATTCCCATCACAGTAAAACTTACCCCACCAATCCAATCTCAAAATTTATCTAATTCACCCATCACAATATCTCCAACACAATCACACAAAATACAAAACCATACCAAAAATAAAAAAGATCCCAACTTTATTAAAAAAAAAAACAATCAGACATCTTAAATCAAACTCTGGGCAAAAACAATAAATTAAAAAAAAAAAAAAAAAAAAGAGAGAGAGATTGAGAAACATACAAAGAAGTGGACGAGATGAACAAGGGACCAAGCGAAGCCAGGGTCACAACCAAAGAGAGAAAGAAGAAGAAGCCAAGATAAGAATACGATTAGAAGATATGAAGTCCATACACCTGGATACGTCACCCACTCTGTGTTCTTATTCCATTCCTTTGGCGCCTCCGCTCTCACATACATCCCTCCTCCTTTCTGCCTCATTCCTTTGATCCTTCTTCTTTACGCTTCCTTCTTCTTTACACTTCTTCTTTATTTACATTCACTCACTCCCCCCCACCAATTTGATCGAACGATTCTTTTGATTTGATTTGATTCAATTGGATTGATTCACCGACTTTTAATGATCCACTTTTCCCCCAGATTTTATCGGACCAAATAACCAACTTTTTTTTCTTTTTTTCGTATGTGTATTTTATTGGCTGTTGAGTCTTCGACTTTTGATGGGATTGTACAGTAGTCGTCTTGGACACAACTTGCTAATTAATTCTCACCTCCCATTCTCGTTAGGTAGGGTTCGAAATCGAGATCTCGTATTAGAACGTAGCCAACTCGGTATAGCGAACACGTAGGCCGTGATTTGATTTGAGTTGAGTAATAATGAGTTAATGACTAGGGTGACTATGACTATCTCTAGTCTCGTGGTGGGTGAAATATAAGAACGTTATATCAATGACGTTCTTTGATTTGTTAGACAATAGCCGAGTTCTAGAAACAAGTCATACGGAGTATACAATTGTTATACTTATTTTGGTTTATCGTACCACACTCGAGAGCCTAATTGGCCTCGGGTGAAGACTGTGATCTGATCTGATTCGAGTAATGACCAGAGTGACTTATGGCGGTCTTGGATCTTTTAGACTAGAGCCGAAATCGGAAATCAAGTCATATATGAAATCGTTACACTTGTTTTGGTTCATTCTACCACACTCGAGAGCCTAATTGGCTTGTTTTGGTTTCATTCTACCACACTCGAGAGCCTAATTGGTCTCGAGTGGAGAGCATTTCAATTACTTCGTATAAAAACGTTGTATGGACCGTATGAACAGAGCTTCAAGATAAACACGAGGTTCCGAGAAAAACCATCAAAGCTATTGTTGTAGAGCCAAGAAATTAATTAGAGTAAGCACCAAGTTTATTGTTGCACAATTTCAGTTGTGCTGTGAAATCAGATAAAAAGTTGAAAGAAAAGAATGATACAACAACTTCAATTGACCCTTTTGGGCAAATTTGAGACAAAAGAAGGTACATTTAGGCAGATAAGTCAGAGCTGACTGAGCCATTGCTAACACTGTCAATCCCCTCTACCAATCTTCTCTTAGAAGACTTGGTTCTATAACACCATATCTCAAAAGCCTCAGTTAAGTCGGGATACGCCAGGTGCTGAGATTCCATCCAACCAGCCAATATATCAGCCTGATCATTTGATGGCAACGTCACTATCATAGAGACGATGGCTCCTTGGATGGTCTCACACAAATCGTCATCCATTTTACAAGGAACACCTGTCCCGTCATCCCCCAAAGAATCGAAAACAGGCTTCATCTTCTGAATGTAAGGCAGCCATGTCTTAAGCAAGTCTACCCTGATGACTGCTTGAAGTATCACACTGCCATAGCCCACTGCATCGAATACCTTTGCAGTAATCTCCAAAAGCTTGAGCTTCAATCTCCACATACGAGACTCAAACTCTTGGTGTTCTACCACACTAAGAATACTACCAGATATCTCAGCCCATTTCAAGACAAACTCCCTCATCAAACTCATTTTCGGTAGTACATTACACAACCACTCAAACCCTGCTAAGTCATGTAATATATCGACTTCATATGTTTCCGAGACAGATTGAGATAACTCTTCTTGAAACAAGGCAAACATTTTACAAACACCCCTCTTTACCTCAGATTTCACCTCTTCATCAGCTGTTACAAGCGGAGTGTCATCATCTTGCCCTAACATGTACTCAATCTGCTCCTGAGCAGAAGTTCGAATATCATCTCCAAACGGAGGAACAAGATCAGATAACGACATAGCACACCGGACAGCAGCAAGAAATACATTTCTACTCGAACTAGAATCCACTGGTTTAACTCTAGCCAAAATAGGCAAAGCCACATTGCCAAGTTTCGGCACAACCCTAAGTATCTCCTCCTCTTCCTTATCCTCCCAAGGCGCAGCTTCCAAATACTCAACACAACTCTGTGCGATTTCATCACATTGCAGAGCCACAGCAACCTGAAGAACACCAATAGCCGAACCAACACTAGTCCACGAATCAACCAACGAGTCACCAGGCCGATCCAGGTGGGTCAACACATCAACATAATGAGTATAATCAGCCGCTGAGCAATGAACATCAATGCAAGAACCCGATTCCCGGGACCTTAACCGGTCCGCAAAGAACTTGCTCTTAGCTACAAGAACCGAGGGATTAAAAAGGAACAATCTTTGAAACCCTTGGCAATTTTTCAAGCAAACAGTTACATCATCAGTCACATTACAATTCTGGGTCTTGCAAATTTGATTCACTCCAACTTCATCCATACGTTATCAGATAGTATGTTGCACTGATACATAATTATCCAAGCTGAAAAAAAATGTCCAGTGATTATTCTGATTAAAGATTCAGGGAAAAAGTTCTTTACTTTACTCCACAGTAAAGTTTCTATTTTTACCACTTCTTCTAATTCCAAATGTAAAGCATAATCACATAAAATAAATGCAGTAATTTGATTATAAATAGCAGATAAATAAAAACGCAGGATTTAACATAATCAATTAAAAATCAGATAAATAAAGGAGAGAGGGAGGGGGCGGAGATGTACCGAGAAGGGGGGAGGAGGCGGCGGAAGCGGCGGCGGGCGGTGGCGTGTTGAGCAAGCGGTGAAATTGGGGATCGGAGAAACAGGTAGAAGTAGCTATGTGCTCTTTATCTCAACTAACTACTGTATACTAGTGTGTCAAGTTGGAGGAGCTGCCATATGTGAAATGTTATCTTCAATCGTTTTTTTTTTCTTTTTCATTTTGTTGTTTGTTGTTTTAACCTCGGATTAAAGATGAATTACTAACGGAATTACCGACCAAGTGTGCACCAATTTGGGGGGAAAGTATATAACGAAATTATTTAAAACAATCAAACATAGAGGTGTTTTGGTTTATATTTGGCAAAAGTTATGGGGCGTTTAAGTTCTCTTACACTTTCAAGAACGCCATTTTCTTTTGAAATAAAATAATGTTTGTGAAACTCTTGAAATGTTCGAGTAAAGTTTTGATAGTCGATATACGAAGAAAAAGTTTGAAGCGTGAGACTCTGCCACTGATATGTATATACATGCGACGAAGTTTTCATCCACTTAATATTGGAACATCAATACTTATAGAGTTATAAGATTCATTTCATATCATGTTCGTAACAAAGATACACTCAATCTGGATTATCAAAACAAAGATATACTCAGTAGGAAGAGCAGATGCTACTTCCTTCCCTATATTATCAAATTCTTTACACTTGATTTGGTTTCGTGAAATAAATTAGTATCCGATTTAAATAATCTAAATAACGAAAGGTTTAAAATTAACCAAAAACAACATACTCACATCTCCTTCTCTCTCTTTCTCTCCTCTCTACCTCTCAGAAAACCCCAAACATGCCCTTCGTTTTCAGACTAGAAATGCCCTCTTTTTTTATTCTCGGCCGCCTGATTAATTTTTTTTTTAAATATGTTTTCATATGAGTTAATCTCTAGATTGTGACGTAGTATAAATAACTTCTACTCTTGTTATGAGAGTAGATGTCCTCCTCCTCGTATAACAATTCTTCTTCTCAATTTTATGATTTTTCATTTGGTTTTGAGATTGAAGTTTGATTCGAGATTGCGTTTCCAAATCCATCCCCGGGAATGGCACTTTGAAACCTTTATAGCCTTATCCATTCCATCAATCGCTACATACAACAATGCAGTTATAGAACATCTCGAATTGTTCTAATCTGTCCCAAAAGATGTGATGACATTTAAAAGTTATGATGGAATCAGATCTATTTAATTGGATAATCTCTCTCTCTCTCTCTCTCTCTCTCTCTCTCTCCGTGTTTAATTTTTGTGGCGCTCATACTCACCTACTACTAAAGGAATCAAATGCACCGCTCCAAAACTAATTGATGCATAATTGAAAGAAACATATATTTTAGGGTTCAATCACATCAATTTTAGGCTTAGTTAATACAATTAATTTGTAATTGACAAAGTAAATGCAGTCAAAGTACAATTGAAAGCAAAAAAGAAAAAGAAAAACACAACATACCTTATTCTAATGTAGTCGAGGCTCATAAATGGTGACCACGAAAAACACGGGTTATCGAGCACGGATTTCCGGCGAGAATTTTGGGTAAATATCGTAGTATAACATATGAGCGTAAAATAAGAGTAGTGAGAATGAATGATTTAGGGGTAGATAATCTTTTATTTAATTTGGAGAGAAAGCATAGAATGTGAAGCTTTTTATGTAAAAAACGATGGAATGGAGTGGGTAGAGGAGGAAGTCGGGAAAGAAACGTTATAGCTCACGTGACACGCACCTAAGGGCCGGAAGAAATGCTCAAACACGCCGGAGATTGGGATTTGGTAGGAAAAGGATATAAAATGCGTTTTAAAAGGTAAGGTTTGACAGTTTGATACTCTGTTCAGAAGGGTCACCAAACGCTTATTCTACCTTCTCTTTGCAGTCTGCACTTAAGATGGAAGTCCAACACTCCAAAGTCCAAATCCAGTTTAATGGGCCTATTTAGTGGGAGGAGCATTAGATAGTACTGGGCTATAAGGCCTATAACAACCATTTGGATTTTGGAGTAGTAGTACGAAAGTACAAAACTAAGAGATGACGTCATAGACATTAGACAAGACATGACAGTATAGGAGCTATGATTGGAGAAACAGTGACGGAGCATCGTCAGCCTTATTGGGGACCACATAGGCACTTGCCTTTTTATACCTGTACCGCCAACTCGACTTTGTCCCCTACTCCACCGACATCCGACCTCCTCAAAATACACGCATAATTGCTTTTTACACCATAAAAGGGTGCACTACATTTGTGATTTCCGAATTTGTCCCTCAATAAAACCTCTCTACCCCACTAGTCTTGGCATCACTGTTCACCGAAACACAGATTCACAGCCATCCCCCCTCTTTCTCTCTCCTCCTCTCCTTATCCAGCCCCTATTTTCTTTCTGTAGTACTTGCTCTCAGTCACTCCGGTGACCATTTTTTGAACTCCGACTGCCTTCAAAGTCTTCCGTCTTCGAATCGATCGTGTTGGTCTGCGGCGAACTCATCGGAGTTTAAATTTTTTTATCAATCGAAGTGAAACTCAAATCAAGTGAGTCGATTTAGATTGAAAGGAAATTTTTGGGGTTTGGGGGTTATTATTGTTCTACTTTTAGATTCATTTCATAGTTATTAAATTTGGGTTTGTTTGATTTATCCTCTAATTTTGTGCAAGAGTATGACTTTGCAAAGTTGTTGCATAATTCTGGGTTTTATAGTAGACTTTCAATTCAAGTTGAGAGATCTAATCTAGTGTTTCATTTCTCACATATTTTCTGGATCTAATGCACTCTTCCTTGCTCAAATTAATTTCTAATGAATTAATAATTAAGGTGCATTTTGCTTCAAGAAGGGAAAGTGGGTAATTCATGGTCGTTGAAAACTATGCACCACAAAAAAAAATCATTGTTCTTAGATTGAACACACAACATCATGTATAAATGTATGTATTCACGAAATTTTCTCAGCACTGGATGTAATTGGTAGAAAAATACACAAAGATTTGATGTTTTTTGACAGAAAAAACATCGGTGGCTAATGTATTATTGCACCGGCTACATCAATGGTTGATGTAATATTGTACAAGTTACATGAAAGGCAAATGTTATGCGTTAAACACATCCAATTTTAGCTTAAATTGTTGCTAGTTGTTGATAGAAAAATTTGTTTCAAGTACTCCGTAGTAAATTTATAATCCGTTTATTATTATCATAGTATGTCGTATATATATTGATGTGAACCGCTCCATCAAAAAATTTATAGTCTTACAAGAGCAAATATTTTAATGCATCTAAGATTGATTTGCTTGTAAATCGAGATTAACATTTAAAATTAGTTACTTGATTCGAGTCACTATAGTGATACGTTTGCAAGGTAGATATGGACTTCACTTCGTTAGACATTATTTGCACCTACTTATCAATTCTCTAGCCACATAACTTGAAATTTTATACCTTACCGGTAGTTGATTCTTTATGAGAATTGAAGTTGAAGCTTGGACCTAAACATAATAAACACGAAACATCTAGACACATTAAAAAAAGAGACTTGTTATTTGTTGTTTATAACTTGTCGGCTGATGCGAATAAATAGTTATCATCTAATAGCAAATTAACCTGATCGTGGATGGTTCATGCATTCATGCAAGTTCTATTTAAAGCCAAATTGAGCATCAATTCTCACAGAAACCGCTGATAAGTTTGAAATTTCGAGGCAAACAATCATATAGGTAAAAAAAACAAAGTAGAGAGTGAAAGACAATGTGACAAGTTGTTAGATAATACGGAGTAAACATAGTTCATAGTGTGAGGATAAATGACATAAATCGAGGATAGATTGGGGCAATAATATTCTTTGGCATAGTTTTCCAGTTTATGGTAACTTATAATGGTGAATTAATTGAAAAAAAATTAAGAAAAATGTTTAGATCATTCTCCATATGTTTGGTGTATAATATCATGTAAATTTACAGGTGTACGATAAATCATAAAGAAGAAGTATTAGTCAATGTGCCACCAAAACATAATTTTATTACCAAAAAGGTATTCAAATTTAATTTTATTTACTAAATTGTCTCCAAATAAAGAATATATATTTTTATTTTACCAATCTATCTCAAACACTCTACTTTTTTTTTGTTACCAATTTGGATCTTTTGGCCAAAGTTTCTAGTTGTGCTTAGACAATTGATAAGTTTGTGTAGTTCCTTAGTTTTTTTTATTAATCTATTTATGAGCCGGACAAGTTTAGAGTGATTTTGTGCATGAACTTTAGATGTACGTTGAGATTAGATTTAAGGTTATAGTATGATCCATCACGTTAACTCGATTTCGTTTCCTTGAAAAATTACAACTAAAGAAGATGTATAATTATACACATTACAAAGGTTGTTGATGTAATACAATGTCAATTACGCATATGCTCGATGTTTTTAAGTATAAAATACACCCATCGCCATTGTAATTTTGTTTTTATTACATGGGTTGTCGATGTAATGCTGCAAGTATCAGATTCGATCGATCTTTGTTGATTGTTAACACACACGTTGAATGCAATCTTCGGTTCATGCAATGTATTTACAGTCTAAATCAATTTACTCAATTTGTTTTACCAAAGATCCACAAATAAAAATTTCAATAATAATAATAATACTAGATAAAATCAAGAAATTGATTAATTGAAGAACTATTCCTCATTTCCTCCCATAAGCAAACGTCAACCAAACAAACCCCCTAAAAGGATCTTGTCCTTTCTTTTTCCAGATCTAACTAATCAAAAGAACCCATATATTTGAGAAAATCATATATACATTCGACCTAATTTTTCAATAAATTCAAAATACGAATATAGAAAATCCAAACCACAAATATTTGTATCCGTGCATCTTGAAACATCAAAGCAATCCATAAACTACTCACTTGATGTTTTTAATATCATCTTCGACTTTCAGTGGCAACTTTACCTATCTATATTGATGGTCAATGATCA
This sequence comes from Spergularia bocconei, assembly GCA_963457585.1. Lineage (NCBI taxonomy): Eukaryota > Viridiplantae > Streptophyta > Magnoliopsida > Caryophyllales > Caryophyllaceae > Spergularia > Spergularia bocconei. Next base: position 26,424,737 of record OY734942.1, on the reverse strand, counting down.
TTGATCAACCTTGATTGAAAGAAAAACAATAATTTTGAAGCCGAGTCTTGATTTGATGAAAGGATTTGGCTGGGAGAAGAGAAAGAAATTAAGAAAGAGAGAGGAGAGAGAGGGAGAGGCCTGTATATTTTGATGAACAGTGTTTGAGTTGCATTGGGGGTTGGGGGCTTTTTTAGGGGTAAAAACGGAAATCTCTAAAAATGGTGTAGAAAGGTACTTGCTTTTTGGGTGTAAAAAGCATTACTCAATACACGTCGTCTCTGCTCCATTTTATTCCTCATTTTATCTCCACGTGTCACTAACTTACTCGTTCGCCGGCTTCTTCCTTTTTCCTCTCATTGGATCGCCGCTCGCCCTTGTTCAGAACCGGGTTCATAGTAAGCCGGGTTACTCGCTCATACTCGACTTGTATTAATTATAGGCAACTCAGCAACCGTCTCGATACTTGCCACCGATTTATACCTTAATATATGATATCAATCGTGTGATGAAACAGTTCATCATATCGTTTATTCTTAGAGTACATCGTCTCTTAATCAACATTTAATAGTGTAATCACTTTAATTACCAAGTTTTTCTTTACGTCAATTTGAACTGATATTACGTAAAAATACGAAACTTTAAGGGGTCGTCGGTCCTTACTGTTGGTGTGAGTTCGACTTTGGGATAGATAGGGTCTATATTCTCGTCCTGCAACCAAGGAACAAACAGTCAAGGGGGCCCGGGTTCTACCCAGGCGACGCCCCTCCGAAGCTTAAGTCAGTCGGGTGCGGTCGCAGTAAATGATAGCAATGAATGTGAGGAAATTGCAAAGTAGTAATGAATGTTGTAATAAATGAGTTCTTAGTTGACCTTAAAGGGAGGAAATGAGGGGTATTTATAGTGGAAGAGGTACCCCTAAGGGATACCCTTAGAGGTCCCCCTTTCATCTTGACCCTTCATTCCCTTGGACATCCAACGGATGTGGCGCGTTGGGCTTGAAAGACATCATTTGGGCTTTATCAAGAGCATTGGGCCTCTATTCCGAAGGGGTGTGGCCTTCATTAGTAAAACGAACCCCAACACTTACCGATCCCAATGACCGGATATTCCAACAAAAACCAAGTTTTGGTCGAAATGGACAAGCTAATTAAGGGAAATGGGTTTGTGAAATACCCGAGGATTGTTGTTGATGGGTCAATAAATATGGACCGGGCTAAAGTTGTTAAAACTTAAAAAAGCAAAGCTTTAGACATTCTCTACATTGACAGGTCTGGTAATATGGGTAGGATAATTGGAAAATGACTGTCGGGTGGTTTTCGGGCTTTCCAAGGGAGTGGTCGGGTCCACCTAGTCAGGATTTAGGACCCAAAAATTCTAGTCCGCGATTGGGAATTTCTTTTTTGCTTCTTTCCAATTTCATCAACGTTTTTACTGAGGATTAAGGTTGGCCTAGTGGTTAGAAACTCAACCTGCCCGTGGGTTGTCCCGAGTTCAAATCCTCATACCTGTTTTTCTTTTCAAACCAAAGTCTCGTTTTTGAAAACCAGTAAAAGTGGTTTTCAGTTTTTAGTTGTCAGTTTTCATTTTCAATACTAGTACTTCATCGGATCCCAAATGAATCAAAGCCGCAAGATTTAATAAGAAATCAAACATTATTCATTAATACTATGGAAGTGTATGTGAAAGATTAAAAATATTAGCAGAAAAACGAAAATAAAAAGCGAGTAGGTGAATGTATGTAAACCATGATCAGTTCTTATACTATACACCACGGTGCACAGTGCACATGGTACACCATGCCACATGTCATGCTTCGATTGGTGCGCAAAATAAAAACATTAATAAAAAAAAATTCCCAGATTCCTCCCCTCCCAACCCAACCCGACCAACATCCCCCAAATTCAGCTCAACCACAATCGTCGGCGACCACCACCACAACCACTCCGGCCACCACCACCCGGCGTCTCCCTCCCCACAATTTTCTCTCTCCTCATCCCCTCTCATCCCTCTCCCCGCACGACCACCCACGCACTCCCGTCGGTCCACCTCAACCACCACGCACTGCCGTCGGACCACCGCAACCACCATGGATTTTACTGCTGAACTTCATGGATTTTTATACCCATCTGCATGGATCTTACCCATATGATTCGTGGATATTATAATTCGAGTTTAAGGACATAAAAAATTTAATAAATTTATGAACTTGAAAAAACAAACAATTTCAAAATTAAAAAAACAACAGTTTTCTATGAACAAACCGAAAAGATTTCATCAAAAACCATGAAAAATGAAGTTTAAAATCATTTGTAATCAACATCCATGACATAGACAATCGAGATCCATGACTTACCTGGTAAAGATCCACAGGTAGTGGTGGGCGAGGTTGGCGGCAGCGGCGTGATAGGGCGGCGTTGGTGGTGGACGATGGTGATGGTGGGCGACGAGGAGGGAGGGAGAATAAGAGAGAGAAAAAAAATGGAGAAGGAGATGCAGAGAACGGGATGAAGAAGGAAGGAAGAGTTTTATTAAAAAAAAAAAAAAAAAGGAAGAGGGTTTTTTTTTTCGCTCAACCAATCAACATCTGCCACGTGGCCGTGGAGCACGATGAGCACCGTGCACCAAGGTGCACGGTATAATTTGCGAACCATGATATGGAGTATACTTCAACGACGGTCGAAGATTGCCGGATAAAGAGAAGTACAACATAGTTTAGAGTACTTCACAAGATCACAAGAATTATTGTTTTAAATTGTGTTATATATGAGAATATCTTGAGTAAATTAAATCTCCTCGATTTGCATAATGAATTATTCCGTATATATCTAGAATCACTACTTATTTAATTCAAATAATGACTTGATCAATCCAAATATAAACTACAAAGTAAACCGATTATCGACTATATTCTAGATCGTCAACTTTCAAGTGTCCATCAAGGCATTCCTTCCATATATACATTTTGATCCTAAAAATGGCCAACAATAAGGTGCACTCGTTCGAATTAGGGCTAAGCATCAGTTAGGGCCGGCGTGGACCAAAGATCGAAACTCAATTTTTTTCGACCGCAACTCATTCGGTTCTATCCTTCGGGGACCATACCGAACCGAAATCTCAAATCTCTTGGCCCGATATTGATATTTCGGTTTAGACGACAATCTTTTCTGATCTTCTCTAGATCAAACGCCAATTCAAACTTCTGGTTGATCACACTAGTTAGCTAGGTTTAATTTCCAGCAACATTATCAACATACACATTACCATATATACCTTAACAATGGAATAGATTAAATCGGTCGATTTGACACTTAAAATTGCATACTAAATTTGTATAACATATATAGAAGCCCATCATTAACATGTTTAGCAACTCATCAATCATATATAAAGTATATCCAATAACTGTTTGACCTTTGCTCAATCATGCAATTTCGAACTTGATATAAAGTTGTAAAAGAGAAGCATCAAAGTGAAGCATACTAGGCAAACTAGATCTTCAAATGTGATTCAACCGGGCTTTTCACCAGCAAAACACAGTGAAAAAAGAGACTTTTGCCAGAAGTTAAAAAAAGGGGAATATATAACAATGGCATCGTAAAACCATTGATGCCGTTGACCTCATCGTCGACGGGCCATGATTAGGCGTGTGTTGCCTTAGGGAGACAGAATTATACTATGCTTTATTTTTCGCAATGCCGAGCTCAACAAATTTTTTAGAATCTTGATCATTTTTTGCACCCCCTCCCCTTTTTTCTCTTCCTTTTTTCCTCCCAAAGTTTTATGGCCCATCTAACTTTGTGATAATTTTCCACATATATAGGATTATTCCTTTTTTTTTTAGAATTGATATGGCTCTACTAATTACTAACTACGATGGTTGACGTTCACAGCGTACAAGTAATCGAGGATATGTATTAGTTGTCGTATGATGAGTATGTGTAATTCTCGTAAGAGGTCGATGATTGATCCAACTTAAGCAAACGATTCTAGTTTGATGAGCTTCTAGAGAGAAAAAGAACCGAGTTTGGAATTATTGTATATTGGTAATTGGAAGGATCGAAGTACAATTTTTGCCCCTAAAGAACGATCACTATACTCTTTCTTGTGAAAAAGGGTTCGATAATCATCTTTGCTCCTATACAACTTGGTTGAAATCCGAAATCCAGGCCACTTGCTAATTCAAAATCAAAACCCTCAAAATAAGAGTGCTAAATGGTACATAGATGACGATTGTTGTTTCGATCTACACTATTCTTTAATGTCCTTTACCAAGTATGTATGTTTATCGTTAGGGCAAACCTCATTAAAAAGTAAGAATGGGGCTGCCTAGGCTCTTTGGAGGCGGCCAAACTACCAAATTGGTAAAAAAAATGGGAGGCATTTGACAGATTGGTAAATAAAAAAACTCCGGCGACAGATTGGTAAAAAAAAGTAAGGGTAAGCACCAGATTAGCCACAAAAGCATATAATCTACCGGAAGGTCCGGAACATGCCCTCCACTCTATTTATTTTTATTTAACCTATCATTTAATTACATAATCTAACCTAATAAACATTAAAGCAAAAAAAATATCTAATTTGATTAACCAAAATATATATATAACTCGGGAGGATTAGAGGACTACAATTTTTATCAATTTGTCCATTTTGTTTTGTAGTTCAAATGACACATGATAAGTGCCTATTTAAAGGTACTTAAGGGTCTTCTATGACAATCTATATAAGTGGATCGTGCTAGTACCACGTCGAGTCTGATTTTTCCATCTCAAGCATACATCATTTTTATTTATTTATGTTCTTACACATTTTTATTCTTATTACACCCACATAAAAATGATAAAATACCCACTATTATTTCATTTTACTTTATTTATAGGATTTCTTTTATTATTTGCCAATTCATATGCAAATTATCAAGATCATGATCTATGCTAAAAGTTGAAATCGGTATAAAAAGGATGAAAAATAAGCTGTTGTTTTGCTTACTCTGATTATGTTGTTTTCCATTTTAAGTATTTATCAAGAAAAATGTTTTGTATATATAATATTTATTAAGATATTCTAGATTATGCTAAAACATGTAATTAAATGATAGATTGATGATTAAATAATTAAGGTGGAGGATAGTTTGCCGGGAATTGGTATGTTTTTGGCTAATTTGGTGTCTACCCTCATTTTTATTTACCAATCTATTGCCGAAGTTTTTTTATTTACCAATCTGTCAATTGCTTCCCACTTTTTTTTACCAATTTGGTAGTTTGGCCCTTTGGAGGCAGACATATATAAGTGCATACAGCAAATTATCAGAAAATCACAGGCAAACAATAAACATAGATACTCATAAGTAGATAAAATGAGCTAAAAATGCCGGTTTTAAAGGGCCTCCAATCATTTTTATTTTTTTGAAAGTAGACTTGTACTCCCTCCATTTCAAAATATATGACGTTTTTGAGTTACGAGACACTTCTTTGACCTTCGATATCTCTCAAAATATAAGGGTAAAAATTATGAAATTATGATCATGTGAAAGTATATTTCCTAACGAATCCAATGGTATACTTTTTATAATTTTTGACAAGATATTTTTTCATGAAATTGAAAGTCAAAACTTGTCTCGTAACTTGAAAACGTCATATATTTTGGCATGGAGGGAGTATTTTCAACATCTTTAATCATATAAATGAATTAGTGGGCCTTGTATCAATCTTGATCAACAGTTTCTTAAATGGATATGGAGTAGAATGTATCAGTTAGTTGGTCAAGACTTAGCAAGAATAATTTAAGGATAAGATACAGTACTAGTTGATCATATTGGCCTATATAGTAAGCTTTTAAAACAAACTTATAGAGGAAGATAAAAAGGAAAAATAAAAACAATGGTTTCTTTAATTTGAAGCTTTTAAACATGTTGATGAGGGACAATGCTTAATAAGTCAATATTCTCCTACATTGCAAAGGAGATTGTGTTTTTGGGAGTACATACATTGCTTTTTCATCTAGTTTTCGAGCGTTTTACTTTCATCTTTAAGCTAAGCATTATTATGAAGAATCAATAATCATGCATGTTTTTGCACTTTTTAGAGCAACTACTACCTCGGATCCCTTTGACTCCTAGAATACATCGATCTGCATTACCTTTCAAATAATATGTCATTCTTGTAATGTATACGTAGTTTATGTCATACTATTGATCAACATTAATTGAGCGTGGATGTGTAAGTTGCCAATATTACGCATTCTTAGCTCACTATATATAAAACTATGGCCGAAATTATGGAATCGTAACTTAAATTAATCCAAAATTGGACAATAGAAGATGAAAAATAGGGAATAAGAAACAAAGTAGTAGATCCAAATGAGGAGTGACAGAGGAGTTAGGAGGACATTAGAAGTAGTGAACAAGAAGAAACGATCAAAACATACGTTTGGTCCCGAGCCAAGATCGAGATGAAGGTGCAGGAAAATGGAGGACATATAATAGGGTAGGTAGCCAATCCTAAGCTAGGGTATGCCTGTATCTACAAATATTCTCCCTTCCAAATAAGGGGACCCCTTAACCCGAGTCATTTTCAGCATTATCAAAGTTCGCCGAGGGGGGGACGATGCAAAATGGACACACCCTACCATGCACTCACAATATTAAACCTTCTACTGGTTAATTCACATAATGAAAGAGCAAAGAAGTTTACAGTGGTTCGGGTCGAGTCATACACGAAGCAAGTATGGTCAGGATCGTATGGTAACATAGTGTTTAAAGTCCTAAAATTTGATATGAGTATTAGGCTAATCGATTTAATTCTCCAAATCGGTTATCACACCGTTTGATCATAACTTATCGTCGGACTCACTTAACGAAAACTTTGTCTGTGATTTTGCATCAATTAACTAGACCCAAATAGAGCAATTTGTTTGTTGTTGTCGAAACTTGGATTTTCACATGATTGGGCCATTTTTTCTTGATTATTTTTGGGTAAGTGTACTGGAATCTTTGACCAAGATGCTAGCTAGTTGTACATTAGCAATTCCCTACATCCTGCGACTGACGACGACAGCAAAGATAAGAGGAGTAAATTTGAATTAGTAGTGATTCTGTAACAAATGTGAATGTGTGATGCATGATGAAGAAAATGGGAAACTCAATGCAATTTTTTGACAGTCCAATATAAGTATATGACTAATTATTACTGCTACTCCATAAGCTAAGTTAGTGGTAATTCTAGAGCCTTAATCACACTGGGTTAGATTAGGCCGTATGAAACGATGCGTCTAATGCGAACATTTACCGAAAATTCCTTGCTGTGTAGCATCATGTTATAATCCTACGTTAATTAAAGTAAGAAAAAAGGTGTTAAACTCCGAGGGGAATGTACCCTAGATGAGCATCATTGTATGAGTAAAACAGAGAATTACAGTGATTTGGAGTTAGTAAATAAATAAGATTACAAGTATCGATGATGTTCAAAACAAAACCCAATACATAGAGACTCGAGTGGATGAGCAGTGATGCGAGGGTGTCTGATTTTCATGCTCCTTTTTCTTCTTGGTGCGCTGCTCGTAGATCCCAATTATTATCATTTTTGTATAACAATCACTATAAATTCAACTTGTTAGTTGTTAACTTGTTACATCGATAAGCTGAGAAAAAAACGAGACATTTGTCGTCCTTGTAATCTTACCTCGGTCTTTTAATGTTGAAATTGCGATACTGGACTTAAAGTTTTATGATGGACATGGATTTTCAACAAAATTAATCTTCAGATCTCACACTAATTAAGCGGTAGGCTTTGTGAAGGAAACGACATGGATTCATTGCATTTCGGTATGATATTGTTGCTTTATCGAAACTCTCATATTCGCCTGTAAATTCGATTCCAAATCCAACTACCAATAGAGAAGTAAGCACCGTACTCTGCTCATAATTTTGAACATTTCTCGCGACTTATGTGCTGCATTTATACGTAGTTTTACGATTTATTGGCACCATTTGAGTAGACTGGGTTCTTCCCTCCTTAAACTACTTCAGTAGCCTCGATCGGCAACAGATGGTCCCCAAGACCGGTTATGAGCTCAATGCCTCAATGGGATGGGAGCAGTTCAGCAGTTGGATGATGATCGCATAGCAACGTACATCAAAGTTAGATGTAACCTTTTGGTATTTAATGCAACTTTCTACATTGTCACACTTCATACTACTAGGAGTATTATTTTGTTATATGATCACATTTCTGTTGAGATTATACAATTGAAAATCACACTCACTTCAAAAGTTCTAAGATAATATGTTGAAATATTGATGCTGACTAAAGGTTTAAGGACTGCACCACTAGGATTAGTCACATTAGTGCCTCCATCTCGTTCTTCATCAACGACAGTTTTTTTAACAAGTTCTAGAAAACGACAGGGAGTTTATAATAACCGTTTAGGGCCGCTAATTGGCACATCATTATTTTTACTTGTAGTTATTTTTCACAATTTGTAATACTAGCTCTTCAATTTCTAGAGATTTTCAGCACATATTTATTATTACGTATAATATTTGCATTAAATATTTTTGCAAATATTCTTAATTGCATTAAGATTGAGTGATTGATACTTTGATAGCCTAATGATCAAAAAGATTTTAAGATATGTATACATAGAGTAAATTGAGCAATATAATGAACCAATGAGGCGTAAAGAACGATGCAATCAATAAAAATATAGAGACACCAACCAAATACTCCAGCACAACTACAATAAATCGACGGATTATTCAGTTAGGAAAAAGAATACAAACTTTATTTCGAGAATAAAAAATCACACAAATGAAAAAGAAGATTAAGCAAAAAATGAAAGGCAAGATATGACAACATAAGTAAGGAGAGGATCACCAAGATCCCAAACAAACAAAAGCATCTGATGATATATTTTTGTAGTAGTAGTAGTATAATTTTGGTGAATGAGAGACAAACAATATTAAAACCAAAAACCAAAAAAACCAAACAAAATCAAAGCAAAGAAAAATCAAAATCATAAGAATCCCACTTTTAGCACTTTCTCTGTCTTTGTCTTTAATTTATTTTGTTTGCCTTTTTTTTTCTTCCCCATTTCCACTTCTCCCCATTAATTTTTATATAAGAACCTCTTTTTCACCCCAACTTTTCTTTATTTTTTTTCTTCTTCAAAATCTTTACTCAAACCAACTACTCCAACTCTGTGTAAACAAAACAAAAGCTTAAAGATCACTCCTTTTGTTGGAACTGAAGCAGAATTACAGTACCTGTTTTTGTCTTTCATTTAATTAATTAATCTTCTGCTAGAAGTTTTTTTTTACTGCATTGTGGAAAATTAGGAAATCAGCTTTTTTGGGGTTTTTGAGAAGAATCATTCATTGTAGTATATTGGGTTTTGTTCTTATTTATTTACCCTCTTCTTGTCTCCATAAAAACCACACCTTTTTTTTTTATCTTCTGATCTCATCAACTTGTAGCTGAAGATTTCATATTTTTTCTTATACATTTGTTGGGTTTCTTAGAGATATTTGCTCAGTGTCATGATTAATTTATAGCAGGAAAGTATTTTGAAGGAGGGTATATTTTTTTTTGAGAGGAAAAGAAATTGAAAGGAGATTTCTTTTTGAGTGTTTAGAGTAGAAAAAATGGTGAATGAAAGTGTGAAGATGACGCTAAGGAGTTTATGCATGAACCATGGTTGGTCTTATGCTGTATTCTGGAGGTTTGATCCTCTGAACAATATGTAAGTGTTCTTCTGATTCCTGACTTTTTTCTTTTAATTTTGTTAAGAAGTTATGTTTTTTAATTGTATGTGCATAGTTAATTAGTTGATTAATTGGTTAATTACTTTGTGTTATTGGTAATTAGGGTGTTAACTATGGAAGATGCTTACTCTGAAGAACATTTTGGAAGTGTAGTTGGTAGTATGATTCTGCATGTTCACAGGCTTGGTGAAGGGTATGCATTTTTGTTTTAAGAATTTCTTGTACTATTTTTTTATTTGATTGATTAATTTATTTGATGAAGAGTCCAATTTTAAATGTGTGGTCTAATTTAGATAAATATGGTTGTTCAGACTTATTGGTGAAGCTTCTCTTGATGGGAACCACAGATGGATGTCTGCTGATGCTTTATCTTGGGTAATTCCATTTTACTTTTGTAGACTTGTGTTTAACTTTTGGGGTGTTATTGCTGTAATTAGTAATTAGAGGCTTAAATTTTGGTGAACTTTCTGTAAACATTAGTTTTGTATTGTGGTTTACAGGATGTTTCTGAGTTTGGCCTCCAGTTTTCATCTGGAATAAAGGTACTTATTGTGTTTCTTGTTCAACATCTTCTGTTCAATTTGAAGCAGTTAGGATGTTTTTACTGTAAACAAGGTCTATACAAGTATGTTATCGGCTTTTCGCCAATCGTTTCTCTATAGAAGAGTCATAGTAATGGTTCAATTTGCTTCCACTTTGCAGACAATAGCAGTTGTACCTGTGGAGTTGCTAGGAGTTGTACAACTCGGTTCTATACACGAGGTTAGTGATGGGATCACTGGCATTGTGCTCATTCATTGGTGTTGTTTGTGTTTTGACACTAGCTTGGATCTGATTGTTTTATGAACTGATTGTGATTTGGTAGATTTCTGAAACACGGGAGCTCGTAATTCAAGTAAGGAAGTGTCTACAAGAAGCTCTTGGGATGGTTCCAAGAGGAAGTGTTTCTTCATCTTTGAATTCAGATGGTACTGGCCAATATGATCTGTTTGCTTCTATGAGCTCGTCTCAGCATTCCTTATGCGGAGATGTGTCTACATCATGGGCAAATATGGGAGGTTCTTCGGTGTTTGATTTGTTAGATGCTGAGTTAGGACATTGTGAGAAAACTGAAGATGGTGGTGAACTGCTACTTGACCGTGATTTCGAATCTCTGATTAAAAGGAATGCTGACGTGGTTGAGGAGCATTTAGGAGCAGCTGATCTTCCATCGTTTAAGATAGATGATCTTAGCCAGTGGCTTTCTGATTCTTCAGAACTGTGTCTTACATCATTGGATGCAATGCTGTCTGATGACACACCGCAGGCCTTTGGATTTGACAGTGTATCATCAGTTCCGAGTGGAGATGCTGGTTTTAGCATTCAGGACAGAGAACCAGATAATTCATTGCGAAGTTCTCTCAGTAATTCATTACATTCATGTAGTGATGTAGAAACTTTGGGTGTCTCTGCAAAGATTGATCAACTTTTTGCAGAGTTCGGAACAGACATTGGCTGTGGGAAGTTGGTGGAACCTTCGAAAGATGTAGTCCCTCACATGGGACATGCTCTAAATTCTCTGCCTTTTGGATCTGGTGTGGATCCCTCAGAATGCATTTCACAGGAGGCAGGCCGCCCTGCTGCTGCACCACGTAAAGGGTTGTTCTCTGAATTGGGTCTCGAACATCTCCTGAGGGGCGACAAGGGTGCTAGCAGCAGTTTGTCCTCCAAATCTTGCATAGACGATCAATGGCCTGCATCTAAAAAGAGGAGAGTTGAAGGATATCAAATGATGAATAACCAACTCCAGCACACTGGCGCCTCTTGGGGAGCAAAATTGATGCAGCCCCCGAGCATTGGTGCTGAAATCCAAGATTTCAAATCATTCAAAGACTGCATGCCCAAGTCACAAGCTGGAGTGTTTGTCGATGATAGCTGTGGCATGGACGCAAAGAGCTGCATTAGTACTGTTAATTCACTAAGCATGAAATCCGATGAGCCTGCAAAAGCCACGAAGAAAAAAGCTAGGCCTGGAGAAAGTAAAAGACCAAGGCCCAAAGACCGCCAACAGATTGCAGAGCGCATCAATGAATTAAGGGATCTTATCCCTAATGGTGCAAAGGTATTGTACTAACCATTCTTAGTAAGATGATCTTGATCACATTTATATTAAGTTCCTTCCCTTTAAGAACGAGCCATCTTATAAATTGTTGATTAACTTACACGGTTAATGTTACAGTTAAGCATTGATGCTTTGTTGGGTCGGACCATCAAACACATGGATTATTTGCAAAATCTAACAAAGCATGCCGACAACATAAAACAAGTTCATGAACCAAAGGTAAGAAGAGCTTTTGCCTGCTACACTTTATTTGAGAGTCTTATACATCCTGTGATTGATTAACATTATTTGGTTCTTCAGCTGATTGGCCAGGGTAAGGGCTTGGTTCAAAAAGGTGGTAGTCGCGGTGCTACTTGGGCGTTTGAAGTTGGTGGCTCAAACATTCTTTGCCCAATCATAGTCGAGGACCTCGGTCACCCCCGTCAAATGCTTATAGAGGTAAGATATGACTGATGCCAATGATTATGATTTCAGATTTCCTGTTGAAAGAAAAAAAAACTGTTTGATTTAACAATGTGGTAATGTCTAATGCAGATGCTTTGTGAGGAACGGGGATACTTTCTAGAAATGGCAGACATAGTTAAGAGCTTCGAATTAACTATCCTCAAAGGAGTGATGGAAGAGAGAAACGGCAAAATTTGGGCACAGTTCACCGTTGAGGTACATTACTATGATGGTTTCTTATCACCTGATCAGAAAGTCTAAAATGTTGAAAAGATTTGTATGCTAAGTTAGTATTCTGTGATGCAGGCAAAGAAACCCGTCAAAAGAATGGATGTGTTTGTGTCCCTCATGCATATATTTCAAGGTGCAACCACGAGTGAAGTAGCCACAACAATTGAGCCAGAGACATTCATCAACGGCGTGTCTCCATTGTGGGGGAACTATCAACAACATGTGGTGCCGATTTCCATCTAAAGCTTGAACTGAGCGACTTCAGGTAGCTAGTGATCAGTGAAATAGGATTAGAATATCGAATGTTCCTGGAATCAGGCGTTGTTTGGTTGTGTATAGACATTTAGGAGTTTAACCAATAGCGCGAAGAAGGTATGTCAAGAATGAATTCCTTCTCATGAGTGCAAATATTGTCGAACCAAACGAACAGGATCTGGTAAAATGACCAAAACAGAATGACAGATCTTATTTGTTTTGAGTTTTGTTAGTCAGAAATATGAAAACTTCGTTCCTGATGTTAAACTGTAGTCTTATTTGACAGGAGTACAGGACTACTCAACTTTGAGATTCTGATTCACCTTTGTGCCTCCATTAGTTTGGCTACCTCAGGGAAATTAGTAAATTACCCTTTCGGCTTTTGGCTTCCAGTTTCCTAATCGAGTAAAAACCAAACTGCATTACGCTATGTGGATGTCCAGAGTCGAATAATATACAAGTCGATTTACATAGCATTGCGTTGTGCATTGATTATGGTTGATTATAGATGAAGCTACATACCTTTGGTAGTAAAACCTGAACTGTGACCTGTTTGAGATTGTTACAAATTTCAACATCTTACACAATCTCAACAGGGAGAGATCAGATAAGAGTTTGAGTATAGAATAAGGTATGAATTAAAAGGGGTGTGGTAATAATTGGGTGTTACAAAATGCTCGTCAAAGTATGAAAACAATATGAGAATCTTGGGAATCATTATGGTCGGGCCGAAAATGAAAAGCATGGAATAAATGGTGGACACAATAAAGTAGCTTTTTTCTAAGTAATGGCTTATGTACGTCTATGTAGCCCGACTGTGTGACTTGTATAGTTGTATAGGATCCATAGACAAATTGTGGGACGTCATCCCTGTGTTTGTAGGTCAATGCTGATCATTCTGCCTTGCAATTTAAGTTAGTATCTTCTTCATTACATTTCCTTTCTAGCTTCCTTTTACCACTTACAACTGAACAACTCCATTAATCTCGATTGCATAGAACTATAGAAGTATATATGGTCAGCTATATACTTTCCGAGATAATTAAGTTAAGGTTACAACGAAATTGGGAGAGGATTGGAAGTCATGCAACAAAAGATGTGATCAGTCGATCTATCATCATAACACGACATTGTGACATTGTGATGTGCAAATTAACTCACTATATATGAATAAAATTCGTGTAATTATAGACGAGAACATAACACAATGTCATGACAATAATGAAATCATAGAAACCGATAACAAAGTACGTAAAACTGGTAGTTCTAATACAGATGCATATAAAACCCTAGAAATAAAAGTACGTAATATCATGGTTTACTAATCATGCTTCTTGCGGAATTTGCAGCCTTCGGTGAGTCTGCATTTACCGCCGGTGGGCTGACAAAGGACCGACTGGCAATTGGAGCACAGGATGACGGTCTGTGAGTGGGAGAATATGGTGGTCAAGGTAGGGCAACCATCTGTGGGGCACTTGACGTCCATGAAGAATGAGTTAGGGGTTGGCACCAGCCTCTTCAATTTGTGCTTCCTCTTCTCCAACTCCGGTGGCGGGTTCAATAGATCAATGTCGTTCTGCAACACCATTCTTATGAAGCTTGAGAATTACGACACAATAATACAATGTTGTTGATTCTCAATCAAGGAGAATGGCGATGGACACCAAAGGGAATGAAGGCAGACGAATGATTGATTGACAATGGTTACTAGGGTTTTTACAAGACGGAATTACGTGATATATATATGCGTATTATCCTTGGTGAAATAATTAGGGTTTTAAAACCTCGAGAATCAATTTTACCTCAGGCCCGCATAGCTCTTCAATATTGCTTAAAGCTTGATTTTTGACCTAAACATTGATGCTAGCCCAAATAAATGTACGAGCCCCCTCGGGTCAAGCTGTATCATGAAGCAGCATTATTATAGAGGGTTTTCGGATCACGAGTCATCTAACACAATGATCGTAGTTTTGTTGAGATTTGAGTTTCATTTGATGTTAGCCTTGTATTTTGATAATTTCAGTACTCGTTGTAGATGCCGAATGGCTAATTATTATGAATGAATTTCCTTTCTATTCAAAAATAATAAATGTACGAGCCGGAATAATCTGAAACGATGTGACCTGCGATAATCGGATTTGAGCCGGAATAATCTGATGCATGTAACCTGTGATAATCGGATTTGAAAATGACCGAATGTTTGGGGAAAATGGCCCGTTTTGAAAGGACCCATTCTGAATCGGCCTGACTTGATCGGATCCAATTAAATGACTTTGAAAAGAGTCGTAGTATGACCCAAATTGCCTACAATAAGGACTTTGTTGAAGTTTTCTTTATACCAATCTCGTAATAATATACATACACGAAATCAGTCCAAATTCAAATCATTATATATTGCCCTTGATGCAAAATATACTTAAAGTAACATGATTCGACTCCACCAATACGGATGAAATCAACCTAATCTATAACCCAAACCAGCTTGTATTGAAGTGGCCCAACAGTGACCGGGTATGAAAATATGAAATGACGCCACTGAATAACTCTGACATGGAGTCACTTGACCCAACCTGCCCTTGCATCAGCCCAATATGACCCGACTTTTGCACAATACAAAACTCGCTTGAAGTTTTCCAATACTCAATTTGCAAACTGACCTCAAATTTGACATGCATATATGGTTCGCAACTTGACATACCCAACAAAAAAGAACTAACTCAAAATCATTGTACAATGCCTTCGATGTAAAATACATACTCAAAATCAACATGAATCGAGCTCACCCGATTTAGATGACTCGAACTCCACCTATTCCTGCATCAAAACCTGACCTATAGTGACAACCCAAAATTGAACATACATCCGAATTAGACTTGGACCTAAATCAACCCAACCCGACCACAATCAAGCCCGAAAAACTTCCAAAGTTCCAACCCATTAACACATCCCAAAATCCCAAATCACCCATACGGTTGAGCTCTTTGATTTTGTGTTTGGGTCTTTGGATGGCATTTTCGTAATAAAGAGCACACAGATAACAAATCCAGGTACCCTCCTCCTCTGATTCAACCGTAAAAATGGATTGGTCTCGATTCTTCAAACAAACAAAACAAAATCATCATAACTAAGAAAGAATTTCCGATGAAATACTCGTAATTGATTAGGAATTTCTATTATATAGTCTAGTAGTAGTAGTAAAAGAAGCGTGAAGAAGAAGATTTCATAAAAAGGCGAGAATTAGAATTCGAGATGGTGGATGTACACGATAAGTTAGCGTATTTCCAAGCAATTACAGGTTTAGAAGACACAGATTTATGCACTGAGATCTTAGCCGCTCATAATTGGGATCTCGAGCTCGCTATCTCCGCTTTCACCGGAAACCCTAACTCTCACGATGATGATCATTTCCCCGCCGCCGCTGCTCCTCCTCCTCCTCCACCGCCGACGCTCACCGACAACCGCCCTACCGCCGCCGTACTCGCCGCCGGTCCGAATATCGCATGGCGACTCGTTACTCTTCCGATATCGGTTATTTCCGGCGGGTTAGGGTTGATCTCCGGCGCGGTTGGGCTCGGTGTTTGGGCTGTCGGTGGAGTGTTATCGTACTCGATCGGGATGCTAGGGTTAGGTTCTCGCCGAGGAGGAGAGGCGTCGGCGGCGGCGTTATTACAGGTGTCGCCGGCGGCGGCGGAGGCGGCGGAGTTTGCGGCGGTGTTTGAGAGGGAGTACGGACAGAGGACGATGCCGAGGTTTGTGTCGGACGGGTTTATGGAGGCGTTGCAGAGGTCGAGGATGGAGTATAAGCTGTTGTTTGTTTACTTGCATTCGCCGGAACATCCTGACACGGCGGCGTTCTGCGGTGGTACGCTTTGTGATGAGGTGTTTGCGGCGTTTGTGAATGAGAATTTTGTTGCGTGGGGAGGAAGTATCCGTGCTAGTGAGGGGTTTAAGATGAGTAATAGCTTGAAGGCTTCTAGGTTTCCATTTTGTGCTGTTGCTATGGCTGCTACTAATCACCGCATTGCTTTGCTTCAGCAGGTAGTCACCTGCTCGTCTTATCGTCTTCTTTACGCTTCATTTTGTCGCCTTTTCGATTTATGTTTTTGCTACATTGTCCTGCCTTGTGAATTGTGATGCAATTGCCATTAGCTTATTACTCAATTAGTCTGTTGGTTTATGATTTTCGCCAGGATAATGTAACGAATTTTGCTGAAAAATCGGATGACAGTTCCTTAGGGGTTTGGGATCGTTATGTTAGCTTGTAATTAGTTTGTCCAACGATAGATTGGGCGGATGGTAGATGTATCCAGATGTGTGTGTTTGTTGCCGTTTTGTGGTAATTTGGTAGCCGCTAACTTCTTTGTGTGGGTTTTTTGGTAGTCTTGTGGTTAATCTGAAACTGTCGTGTGTTTTTACGGTGATGTTAGTGTTGACTAGAAGTTTGATCTCTGGTATAGTGCTTATAGGGTAGTTTGGCAATTGTAAGTTACTTTGGATATAGATTATAAGGTTTAGTTGGAAATGTGTGGAAGAGCTTGTTGATACAGGGTAACATTACCCGTACAGATATTTTGCTGTCTATCCTATGCAATTTTACGTGTTGTTGAAATATCGAAATTTATGGGAGATGTGAAGATTTTGGCCATTTTGGTTCGATTATTTTGCTTGAGATTATGCTGTAGTTGGACTTGCTTTTTCTGTGAAAGGGGAAATTAATTTTGTGGGGTCTGCACCTACCAAAGAGTATGAACGATAGAGAGCACAAATGTTGGTGCTCCACTGCATTTCAAGAGTACGTGACTTTGTAGGAGCATGAGGCTGTTCAAAAAATATGTTTGAGGTGCTGGGATTCATTTCCGTATGGGGAAGTGTGTTTCTTTTCTTTTGGTGTTTTGGGTTCTGACCACGTACATCATATGGCTTGGCTTCAACATTAGTACTTATCTGCACATAAGGCTATCTTATGAAATTTCAGATGGCGATATATTTTTATTCAGAAATTTATTATCGGTTGGCTTTGGGATAGGTTTCTATCGCTCATGTGTATGGCAGTATTGATTGTAGCTGTCCACAAATCTGGTTTTGGTGGTATGGTCGTTCTTGCACAGTTAATGTTGTGGATTGATGAGCCGTTCACGATTCATATCATTATTGATAGTAGCTGTCCACAAATCTGGTTTTGGTGGTATGGTCGTTCTTGCACTGTTAATGTTGTGGATTGATGAGCCGTTCACGATTAATATCAGTATCGGTAGTAGCTGTCCACAAATCTGGTTTTGGTGGTATGTCGTTCTTGCACTGTGAATGTTGTGGATTGATGAGCCGTTCACGATTAATATCATTTTTGAAAGCATGTTTCTCTGGGTTTCTTAAACCAAGGGACTTTACTGCAGTTCTTGGGCTTTTCCTCTGAGTAAAGACTGTCATACATTCTTCACTTGTTTTATAACTTTTTTTTTTGTGTGCCTTTTCATTTGATGGTTTTTTAAAACTCTTGTTGAACATGTTTTCACTACTTTAACTTGTTTGCAACAATCTTTAACTTTTAATGTTTGCACTTGACGGTTAGAGATGATAATTTATGTTAGCCGACCCCAAATCATTTTTGGGACTAAGGCTTGCTTGTTGTTGTTGTTTGACCGGCTGAAGAAATACATCTTCCTGGAATTTGGTCCATTGTATTGTAATTCTGACCTTCCTTTTAATACGAGTACTACTCGGCTTGCTTGGTAAGGTCATAAAATGGAGGAATAGTGATGAATTTGACGAATTGACATATATCTTTAGTTCATGTGAATGATTTCAATTCCAATAATTATTATCCAATGGTTTTCTTCATTAATTTACATTATCTTCAATATCGCTGATTTATGACGGAAACATATGTTTGGTGGTAGATCTCATTACCATAAACACCCACTAAGGACATTTCCACTGATAAGACAATTTTCATTGTCATACCTTAATTATAAATGCTCATATGAATGAAGCTGAATGATATTCATGCGAGGACGCTATCACTTGCCTTTAGCCACCCTCTTAACAGTTTTTTTTTTTTTTTTTTTTTTTTTTTTTTTTTGTTACAGATTGAGGGTCCAAGGACTCCAGAGGAAATGATATCTACACTACAGAGAGTTCTGGAAGAAACTGCACCTGTACTAGGCACGGCCAGACTTGAAGCCGAGGAAAGGAGAAACAATTTGCGTTTGAGGGAGGAACAAGATGCTGCGTATAGAGCTGCACTTGAAGCTGATCAGGTACTCAAGTGGTGATATGTGAATGGTTCAAATGTAGATATTCTTTTTTGTTCATTCTATGATCATATGCGGGCCTATTTGAGCTCCTATATATTGTAGTCTAACCATTCAGTCTTGTTTAGATAATGTCTCTTGTTTATGGGCGTATTTGCTGACATCTTTTTCATACGGCATCACTGCATCAGTGAGATTAAGTAGCTGGAATTTTAGGTTAAAATATTTTCATGATGAGGATATGGAATGTTTACGCTATCGGATGGTACTTATGTTTAAATGCTATTTTCCTTGGAATGTAAGGTATAGTAGTTGGCTTAGATGCATTAGATGCAACTACGAAGGGCTGGAAGAGGACCTGTTCTTAAGTCTAAACTAGCTGTTGATAAGCTCTATTGGTTTCTACATTCTCATTCCTGTTTCTTCATGACTCAGGCAAGGGAGCGGCAGAGGGTAGAAGAACAAGAAAGGCTTGAGAGGGAACGTGCTGAAGAAGAGAGGAAACGCAAAGAGGAAGAAGAAGCCCGCGAAAGAGAAGTCCGCGAAGCAGCTGAAAGAGAAGCCGCTTTAGTGCGCAGGAGGCAGGAAAAAGCTCTTTCTCTGGGTGCTGAGCCTGAAAAAGGTCCTGATGTCACTCAAGTAAGTCCCATCCCAATCCTAGTCCCATTTCAGAATATGTTGGTTTTCTTTTCCCTGTTTCACTGTGCCATCTTTCTAATTCTCTTCATATACATATTTCAAATTGATGCAGTCAGTGTATATTGTTGTTATTCAGGGTGCTTTTTTTTCAGTAAACGGTTTTAACCAGTCCTCTGTATGCTTGTAATTTTTGACAGGTGTTGGTACGGTTTCCCACTGGAGAACGCAAAGACAGGAGATTTCACAGCAGCACAACTGTCCAGTCTATCTACGACTATGTTGATTCATTAGAGTGCTCGAACATTGAGAAGTATAGTTTAGTGTCCAATTTCCCTAGAGTCGTTTTTGGCCCGGAAAAGCTTTCTTTGACCCTGAAAGAAGCAGGCTTGCATCCTCAAGGAAGTCTGTTTGTGGAACCAAACTTGTGAGAAGAATGGGGAATTGGGGGATCATGGTTCATGTAGTAGGCATAGTTCCCTGTATCTTGCTAAGTCACATCAGATTTCGCGTATATGATCATAATCATGATGCCTTGTATTTCTCACAATGGTTTTTATACTTTCGGCAATGCGTACTTGTTCAAGTGAATTGTTGATTCAGAATAAAGAATGTTCAAGAAATTGGTGGAAACTGGAGTATATGGATTTCTCTGTTAGGATGATTTTGCAGATTCTCATTGTGATATCACTCTCCAAGTTTTGCGCTAAATGGTTTTTTTCCCATGCCGCGTTACCCAACAATGGAGACGCACGCTTTATGATAAGATTATAACTTTTTGATTTTGACGGAGTTGGTATGATTTGGTGTGAATGAAAGTAATTTGATCTACTAATCCACATACATATTAAGAAATCAACGTTTTTTTGGAGAATTAAATATTTAAACCAACAAGTAGACTAGGTTCATTGGAAGTTTCGAAAACTAATCTGATCTAGATAAAATCATACAAGGCCTCAATACATCATGCTTGCGAAAGAGATCTTTTTTATTAGGAAAGCCAATAAGAATCATATGTTCCCATTCCCATATATGAGTGTTCATTTTGTTGCCATAGGAAATCAAGGGAAATGAAATGCAAAAATCCTAGGTTGTTTCCATGAAATGCAAAATCCTAGGTTGTTTGGTTCGTTTCAAGTCACGGAAATTGAAACTTCCCGTGAATTTCCAATTACACTATTTCCGGATAAAGTAGCTTGTCTAGTTCACGTATGACATGACATCTTTTTGGTTTGATCTAATCTATTTTAAATACATTCGGCCTGAACGATTATTTTAGGTTGTATCATACATGTCTCGCAGGTGATTGAAGATTCCCACATGAATTCCAATTCCTGCGTAGAACGAAAAAACAAAAATTGTCAATTCTCATGAATAAAGATAATCATGGAAATTTTAAAAGCCCAAGCATTTGGAATTCCCGCAACGAACTAAACGACCACCACTTGATAACCGTAACGAACATTAATTAGTTGGAAATTTGTTCCATCATAACACCATATCCATCACGTCACGACGTTAAATTAGTTGGAACTATGTTAGTCGATTTTTCTTTATTATTTTGTCCTACATTATAACCTTTTTTTTCACACAATCGTTAGACAATACTCAATCTGGCGACTTGCAATTTGAAAAATTGTACACATAAATGCAAAAAATTCATAAAATCGATTTAACATCTACATTTGGTGAAGGGTTTCCCAAGAATCTGTAAAATTGGCAACTTTTTATTTTAAGGTGTACTCTATCTGTGTTTCCAATCGGAGGTAACAAAGCCCAGCTGCCAGCAAAACTTCTAGCAGACTCAACATTTTTTTTTCTATGTGGTCCCCAGCATATATATAAATATTCGTAGTATTCTCCTTGGAGAATCGTAACAGTGTATCATACCCGCCAACGTTATACGACCAACATACCCCAAAAAAAAAACCCCAAAAATTTCCCCCAATTTCTAGGGTTTGCTTCCCTGCTTGCGAAACCTAATTCAAAATCAAATAATCAAATCAAATTAAATTAAATCAAATTGTATCACTGGTATCTTGCGATTGAAGTTTCCGATTGAGAAATTAGGGGAATTCGAGTGTGATATGGTGATACTTGGTTTGGTATGAGAGGGTTACGACGAATTTTACCGCCATTGATGGAGATACAAGCTCTGAACTCGCGATTCAATTCCTCCAAAATGGATTTCTTAGCGTGTCGACTCGGGTTTAAATCGGTCTTCGACTCGTTCCTCGTCGCAAACGAAGCATTTTCTGAGCGATCGTCTCTCCAAACCCTCTGATATTATATCATATTATATTGATTTTAATTTTACAACGTACAGTAATTTTAGAATTTTAGAGATTTTCTCGTTTTTTTTTTTCCGTTTTTTTGGTGCGATGGATTGCAATAATTTTAGATTGATTCCTTCGATTTCCAAGCCTTCCGCTGATGATTTCGACGACGTCGTTGAGAGGGATCCCTCTGGCCGATATATCAGGGTATGATTCGATTTTCCGAATTCGTTTCGTCCGTTTTTTTTAGTATATTTGTTTTAATTTTAATTCGTTTTAATACTGATTGATCACTAATTATCAATTGTATATATATTCTGATTTACTTTGTGTTTTTGAGCTATTTTACGAGTTTAATGTGATGCTGTTTTTGTATATGACATACACGACACGGTTACATATGACGATTTATGTTTATCAGCGATTTTACGAGTTTAATGTGAAGCTGTTTTTTTTTTTTTGTACGGCATACACGACATTGTTACATACGGCGATTTATGTTAGACGATTGTTTAAATGCGTTTAATTTGTTTGTTTTGACATTTTTATAAGTTGTTAATTACTCGTAATGACGTTGTTGTTGTTGTTGTTGTATAGATGCGTTAAATCTGTTTGTTTAATATTTTTATAAGCTGTTAATTACTCGTAATGATGTTTGTTTTGTTGTTTTTTCTTTGTTGTTGTTTTAGATTGTTTAAATTGCTTTTAATCCGTTTGTTTGACATTTTTATAAGCTGTTAATTACGCGTAATGATGTTTGTTTTGTTTTGTTGTTTTTTTTTTCTTATTCAGTATAGTGAGATTTTGGGGAAGGGAGCATTCAAGACTGTGTATGTGCTCCTGCCCAGTCTTTTGAATTTTATGATTTTTTTCCCGTCTTTTTGTCGCACTTTTGTCGTTATACTTGGCTTACCGTTAGTTAGCAGCTTTCGTGTGTTGGAATTTGAGTTGGTTATATACCCAGGGTCTGACTTTTGTCGTTTTTGTTGGTTTTGTTAGTTATAAGGCATTTGATGAGGTTGACGGGATAGAGGTTGCTTGGAATCAAGCAGACATCAATGTAGTGTTGGAATCGCCCCAACAACTGGAGAGATTGTATTCCGAGGTTAATCTGCTGACCAGGAAGTTGAAACATGTAAATATTATTAGGTGTTATCACTCTTGGGTGGACGATAACAGCAAAACCGTCAACATGATCACTGAGTTATTTACTTCTGGAAACTTGAGGCAGTAAGTTAATGTTCCTTAATTGTCATATCTTCTTCATATGGATATGCGTTTGAATCTGAAGTTGCGGATTCTTTTTATCATTTATTGCAACCGTGTAGGTATCGTAAGAAACACAAGAATGTTGATTTGAAGGCTATTAAAAACTGGGCTAGGCAGATCCTCAGAGGCTTACAGTATCTTCACGGTCAGAAGCCATGTATTGTTCACAGAGATTTGAAATGTGACAATATCTTTGTGAATGGAAATACTGGAGAAGTTAAGATTGGGGATCTTGGATTGGCAACTGTTATGCAGCAACGTACCGCTAAAAGTGTTATTGGTATGATTGGTTCACTTTGTTCTTTATGCTCACTCTTCATTGTTAATGAAAGACTTGTGGCCTCTTAATGTTTGCGTTATAAGTCTACTGACTATTAGTTTGTTTTGATGACTAAAAGAGGATTGTTTAACTAAGTAACAATGTTCGATTCATAGCGAGTTACATCTTATATTGCTTCGAAATTATGAATTTTGCTGAGGTTATTTTTATGCATAAGTTCTAGGATAGTTTTATATGTGATTGGAATATCAGTCCTTAATTTAGCTTTTGTATCTTGCAACTGCAATATGTCATGCCAATATTTCCATTCCATTAAACTGATTAGTTATTCTTTCTGGTCAGCTGGTTTTGGATATATGGGGGATACTTTAGTTTTTCATTCTGTGTATTTACTGCCTCATCTGCACTGACTAGCCGGACCGTTAGTGCGTGGCAAAACATACTTGAGTGTGCTTCGTTTGATTTTATTGTGCTGGCTTGAACTGAATTGGTGTTTAATAAATCCTTCTTGAAAAGGTAATGTTGATGCTAAGGTTAAAAATAAACGAATAGATGTGAAGTATATGTACGTTAACTGTAGAGAAGGACATAACCCCTGATTTCGGTGTAGTTACTTATAGAATATTCATGTGACTCTTGGCCTCTTAATGTTGGCGTTATAAGGCTAATGGTTATTAGTTTGTTTTGAGGCTGAGTTTAAGGTTTTACATATGTACGTTCTAGGATAAGTTTAATACCAAGTATGTGAAAGGAACATCTGTCCTTAATTTAGCTTTTGTATCTGAACCTGCTTTACGTCATGCCAGTAGCCCAGTATTGCCAATTCCTTTAATCTGATAAGTTATTCTTTCGGCTGGTCAGCTGGTTTAGGATTTAAGGGGGATTTTATCTTTGACCTTATAGAAGCTGGTGTAGCAGGTCCCAGATGGTATAATTTAGTTTTTCATTCTCTGTATTTACTGCCTCATCTGCTCTGACTAGCCGGACTGTTAATGCGTGGCAGAATATACTTAATACTTGAGTGGGCTTCATTTGATTTTATTGTGCTGGCTCGAATTGATAGAGTGTACTGTTCGACAAATCCTTCTTGAATAGGTAATGCTGATGCTAAGGTTAAATGAATAGATGTGAAGTATATGTACGTTAACTGTAGAGAAGGATATACCTCCTTCTTTCGGCCTTAGTTAGAGGATATTCAGTGTCTTCTAATGCTACGTGATGGGATCCAAATTGAAGTTACAGTCTTGTAGAGAGTCACCAGACTAAGGTTATTGGGTTTTCTCTTTCTTCTGTTTAGGACGTCTCCCTCTGGTCTAAGGGCGCTTGGCGTTACTTTTTGGGACTTCTCTTACATTGATTGTTTAAGGGGGGCTGATTTAAGAAGACTTTATACTCTTACACTGGTAAGCTTGTGGCGCTCTATATTCTTATGCATGGTTTGCTCTGGTAGTTAGACTTTAGAGTATCTCCAACGTGGGTTATAATATACTGCCAACGCTATCTAGTAATGAAGGTAGCCACTCCTCTATTATTCTATTCTGTATTCATGGTTGTTATGGAACTCAAGTTCTTGGCGGACCTAGTCGATCCTTTTGAGTGCATCGAAGATGCAGGATAAAGTGTTCAATGTGGATTAGATTTCTATTGATAACTGAACTATTTTGTGGAATGTTTTGCCTTAGGCAGTGGTTTCGTTTCATCTAGTATTACGATAAATCCATGTGCTGTAAATTGTGCTCCTAGTCCTCCTTTGTTACGTGTGTAAGACCTCTGGTGTCCTTGACACAGGTACTCCTGAGTTCATGGCACCAGAACTATACGATGAGGAGTACAACGAGCTTGTTGACATTTATTCATTTGGGATGTGCATGCTGGAGATGGTCACCTGTGAATACCCCTATATGGAATGCATAAATTCAGCTCAGATTTTCAAGAAGGTTACCTCGGTGGGTGATAGATGATTTCAATAGCTTGTATGTAATTTTTGGTGCTTTAATCCCATCGTAATGCTGATTATCTCTCTTTCAGGGCATTAAACCTCTAGGCCTGAGTAGAGTAAGTGACCCACAGTTGAAAGCTTTCATAGAGAAGTGTTTGGTCATGGCATCCATGAGACCATCAGCTGAGGAGCTATTGAAAGACCCATTTCTTGCACCCGCTACTTCCGCTGCGCTTACTTCTCTCCCCTCGCCACCGAGCATGCTTGAACCGAAACCTTTATCAAAGTCTGAAGCTCATCTTATGGAAGTAGACCATGAGGACAAAACGAGCTATGCCTGTTCATATGTGAGAAACAGTTGTGATATTCCTCAATCTTCTGTTTTGACGCTTGAAACTTCTAACAAAGTCAAGACCTTCAATTTGGCGGGACAAGTGGAAGATGACCATTCAATTTCGATGACGCTGCGAATATCTAGTATCAGTTGTAAGTTGGTCATATCACTGGTTTTGTTTCAAGAATTTGGTGCTTATTTTGCTGTTTAAAAACCTTAATATTCCTGTGTCAGGCCCTGCCAAAAATATTCATTTTGTTTACGACATTCGAGTTGATACGATCGCTTCAATTGCGAGTGAGATGATTAAAGAGCTTGGCGATTTGTTGAAAGAGGACGTGATTCTAATAGTGCAGTTGATGGAACAACTCATGGCAGAGCTACTACCACATCATACTCGCCGTGATTGTAACTTTGATGAAATAGAAGCTTCATTTGAAGACTCCGACACTGCATGTCGTACTCAGGGAATGCTTTCCTCAGAGGGAACGGACTTTGGGACGGATCATGGTGCTGAAGAATCTCTCGCTTCAGGGATATCAGTTGAATACAATCTAGTAAATCGTCCACAAGATCCAAATTCCAGTGTTAATGGCTGGCTTAAAGTTGCTGACAGGTATTTGTGATTGAATGTTGTAATTTGTAAACTAGCTGTTGACAAGAATTTTCATTTATAAGGTTGTTTATCTGTTTCTGTTCTCTTTTGCGGCTGCTGCAGTGCCATCTCTAGTGACATGACCATGTCTAGTATATCCTCCCTGACACTGTCGGAGAAGGATTACTTTGCCGAGGAGCTGAAGCAGGAGCTTGATGCAATCGATTGTCAGTACAATCAATGTTTCCGTGAGCTCATGAGGAGAAGGGAGGAGGCTGTGGAGTGCGCAAAGAAGAAATGGTCTGCTAAGAAGGTTCCAGTTGCAAATTGAAACCGTTGTCACCACCCATGAGTGTAGATTTAACCCACCTTTCTTTTTCGAGGTCATTTCTCCATGTTTTTACTGTATGAGTTCTGAAATTATGGAATGATTTTACCTTTCTGGAAAAATTTACCCCTGATTATAGTATATACTGGCTCCAATTTTATTTCAAAGCCGAGTGTTCTTTCCAATCGCAGATACTCCGTAATACAAGTATGGAGTTGTTGAAAGGTTACTCCACAAGCACCAAAATTCCAAAGTCGAGATTGTTACCACGGTGCAGACAGGAAACACTCCTGATAGTGGGGACTTTGTGTACAGGCTGAACTGACCCGACTCAATTTTATCATGGTCGCCTTTACAAACCGTGACACCATAGGAACAGTGATATCTCAAACTAACAGATGAACGTTGTGCTACTGTTGCGGATAAGAGATGTGTTCAATGTCTCCAATGACTGTCTCTTTCAATATTGGAAAACCTGTAACCTGTGGCCTGTAGGATGCTCAATGTGAGCCACTTCCCAAGACTGTTTTCCTTGCAATTTCAGAAACCAGAAGGGTGGTTAATGTGAGCCAGTTCCTGAAATGCTTGCGCGAGGTTGATAAGTCATCATTACTGGCTGCACATTCCACCCTGAATGACATCATTACTGGCTGCACATTCCACCCTGAATGACTGACCATGATCGATGTTTTGATTTTTGATGCACATGGAAATAAGAATCCTAGAAACAACTACAATCTAACAATGCAATACAGAAAATACATAGTCAACTGAACATTCTTGAATCAGGATGCTACTATACACAGTCCAGTCCTGTCGTGCTTCACTATGAAGAAAAAACTACTCGTGTATAGTGTTTACACGGAGAACACAGTAGACCATCAACATGAGGTGATTACAAACAGCCAGTCATGTCACTGAACTCAACTTGATGCATTGCCATATCAGCATAGCCGAGCTAGAAACAATGAAGCGCCTAATGAAAACTTGAAAAGTGCAGTGCAGTCACTGAGCATGCTTACAAGATGACCGAAGGCACATCACATATTCAAGTGATAAACAACTTTACATTGGTACATAATCCATGATAAATAAAGTTTTATGGCACACAATGGAACAATGATACTATATATTTGATCAACCAGATGTCCTTGGACAAACGAAACATCAGAACGATTCATGGGACTTACAGCAAGACACACACACACGGGACCAAGCTTATTTCTCAAAGGCTACCAATTATCCTTGACAATTTTCGACTTCTCCAGTATGAATTTCCCTTCTTTATACTTTTGTGATTGTTCATATGCTCGTTCATACTTCCAACCAAGCACTTCACGACAATCAGAACAATAAACATCCGCAACTGTGTGGAGACCAGTCATGAGTTGTCTGTCCTCCTTTGTGCCAACATCAACATTCATGGCATGAGAAAACAGGAAAGCCCTGCTATTCTTTCCCTGCATCAGGATTTTAATCAGCCGTAACCAGAGCTGCCATAGTAGCTAAATCCACATACTTACGGAGTACTGTATTACTTAAGGCTGACACGCCGAGGGTGTACATGAAATTGTTTACAAAACAGGTAACCATCATAAGCCTTGCTATATTGGCACACTCAAATCGCAACATTTCACAGTATACATTGAATTTGTATCGTCTTTGTTTGGGTTGGCAATCATCACAGATAGCTAATGACACGAGCTACATTGAAGCAATTGTAGTCGAAATCTATCAGTGAGTTACTCGTTCTGTGAAGCTACCTTTATATATTAGTCAGCAAACAAGTTCCACATATAGATGTCAAATTACTCACACTTCTTATTTCCCTTACCATATCATCAATATTCTGTATCCATAAGGCGGGGTGAGGGGTGTCGGATATACACAAGCCTTACCCCTATTGAAACATAGAGAGACTGCGCACGCAAAAAAAACAATTGACAACAGAACATGAACAAAGTAAATCTCACCTGAAAAGCTTTAGAAATGATATCATCATGGAGCGCGACGTTGTTTCGACAATTATAGCAACTGTACACTCTAGGTCCAATCAGTTCCGCCATGAAAAATAAGAAAAAAATCACACTTTTTTCCCTATCATTTGAGATCACACACAACAACAAAAGAGAAAAAAAGTGTATTAATAACACCATAATTCCAAAGGGGCAATAATAATCACTCAATAAAAGCGTAAACTTTACAATTCCCTTACCCCTTACTAACTCAACCTTGATTAAGGACTAAAGATTGTTGTTTCCCATTACCATTTCTTCACTTAATAACAACTGTTAAACACAAAAATAATGATCATATGTCAAAATTCAAAAAAGGGTTTTCTAATCAATTGAAACAGTAACTTATACATACTTCTTAAATTAAAAATCAACACAAAAAACAATAATAGAAAGTTCATAATTAGAAATTCCAGATAAAATGATGATCACAAAACAAAACAAAAATAAAAATAAAATCCAATTAAAAATGAGTAAAATTTTAGAGAGAGAGAGAGAGATAAACCTCCAGATATTTGGATGACAGGAAAGAATGGAGAAACAGAAGATTTATTTAGAGGTATGAGAAGACTTTTGGGGACTGAAGGGGTTTCCACTTTGGTGATCAGAAGAACAAAGAAGCTGACAAGTTTTGCCCTTTGCTATCATTAATACGGACTAATCATCATGTCTCTCTTGTTTTCTATTCGGTTGAGTCATCATCTAATCAGTTGTTGCGTATCATTTGTGCAGCATTATTCCGGTTTAGTCCGAACTCGAGTTAGTTAAGATAAGACTACCAAAAACGATAAAGTTAAAACCTTTTATGTTAAGTGACGTGATGAGTGATGATTAATGTTCGTTAATATCATGTTTCACGTGGTGCTTGGTTTGTCTTCTCGTATAGAAGGAGTATTTGATTTAGCCGTGCACTAGATATTTTGAGTTCGAATTGAAGTAGTGTAGAATCATAAAATGGAGCCAAAATGTTTATATAAAAAGTGACTAGTTGACGGTTAAGGAATTAAGTTTACTTTTTCAGTATTATTACTCTAAGCTAGATTATAGAGGTTTCGAGTTTGAGCTATGATCAGAATGCAACGGAATTAGGATCTGATACCGTCATACAAACCACTTTGGGGTCTTAGCTGACTCGGACCCGGACCCAGACCCGGACTTATAAGTTATATCCATGGTACAAGGAGTGGACGAAAGAAATATAGACATTTCACTATTTCAGGTTTCTAATATCGGAAACGTTTCAAGTATAGAGAAACGAACCGAAACGTGGACACGTCGTATCTATTGTGTGCAATGACATATACAGTACTAGCTAGTAGCTAGTATAAAAATAGGCACTTCATTCAAATGAGTCAATTTCAAAATTGCTAGTAGATTATTGCGTAATATTCAATATCTGAGCTTGCTTAATTAGTACATTTAATTCTCACCCAAATTATATTGTAGCCAAGCAAATTTCTTGAATCGTGAACAAGGGGCTATTGTAGATGGAAGTTCATCAGAAAGATGAGCAAACCCCATTATTATGTAAGTAAAACGTAATACTTACGCTTCTTCTTAGCCAACTTTGAGTTTTACTTGTTCATTCATCATTTGCTGTATTTTTTCGCAGTACAAAGAGACCAAATAGAAGAAGCAGTGGAAAATGGTGAGCAAAATGAACAAAGTCAACCCCACATTGCATCATCATCATCAACATCTTCTTCGTCGGAAAACGCGCCGGTCAAACAGGTGGCAATGACGGTGCCGACGACGGATGACCCTGACTTGCCGGTGTTGACCTTCAGGATGTGGGTGTTGGGCATTTTGTCATGCGTGGTGCTGTCTTTTTTTGAACCAGTTCTTTTGGTACAGAAGGGAACCACTTTCAATCTCCGCTATTTCAGCGCAGATTGCAGTGGTTCCTGTAGGCCAGTGGATGGCTTCAAAACTCCCTAGGCGCGCTCTCCTGCAAGGGACGCGCTGGGAGTTTTCGCTGAACCCGGGGCCTTTTAATGTTAAGGAACATGTGTTGATTACCATCTTTGCTAATGCGGGTGCTGGTACGGTTTATGCTATCCATGTTGTTACCGCGGTTAAAGTTTTTTACAAGCAAGAAATCTCATTCTTTGTGTCACTTCTTGTTGTTCTTACCACTCAGGTTAGTAATTAGAGCTTCCCTAATTATTGTTGGTCTTATGATCATTTGTTATGTTTGTTGGATTAACTAGTGATTAGCTCACTAATTAATTAATGGTCCTATATAATTTGGTAGGTGTTGGGGTTTGGATGGGCTGGTGTTTTCCGGCGTTACTTGGTCGAGCCGGCGGAAATGTGGTGGCCTGCTAATCTTGTTCAAGTCTCCTTATTCAGGTTACCTAATTTGATTTAACTTATATTTGCCTTCAACTTGCGTGCTAAACTTTGTGGAACATGACTGACTAAAGTGCCGAAAAGTCGCTTACATATGCATATATTAATACAAGGGCCTAGGTCCGCAAAAAGTGAGAAGTGTCACATAAACACTTATTAGGAGCAATGTCATTGAAAAACTTAGATGAAATAAGTCTTAAGACAATACTTGTAGATTAACTTTGATGTGGAGTATGTAGTGTATAGTACTCCCTCCATTTCATTAGGTTCTTTGCATTTGTTTTGAATCTGTGAGAGGAATTCAAACACAATGCAAAGAACCTAATTAAATGGAGGGAGTACGAGAAATCTTTAGTATGTACATTTTGATGTCTTTTACTAGAAAGGTCATCTTGATGTTTTTCCTTAGAAGTTAAGATTATTATAAAGCAATTATTGGTCATGTTTAAATTTTAAAGAAGAATATTCGGTTTCTCGTAATCTTTTAGACTGCTCCATGCTAGTTTATCTCTTGCGCTCGTGAACTGCATGTGTCACAGACGTATTGGCGAGGAGCAGTCCAAAATTTGCGTGGAAATATGCTTCCCCTTGGAGGAGCGGAAAATGAATAATGGCAATAATCAAACATACTGTAGTTCCTAGTGTTAAATGTCGCACGGTAGCAAATGTGTCTAGATGCATTACGATTATTTTAAACGAACATCTTCTTTGTAAATTGGATAGGGCATTGCACGAGAAGGAAGATAGGGCCAAAGGAGGGCTCACACGGGCCCAGTTCTTCTTGATAGCCTTCACTTGCAGCTTTGCTTACTACATTTTCCCGGGCTATCTCTTCCAAATGTTATCTTCCCTTTCTTGGGTTTGTTGGGTCTTTCCTAAGTCCGTACTAGCCCAACAGCTTGGGTCCGGGCTACATGGGCTTGGAATCTTTGCTTTTGGGCTGGATTGGTCCACTATTTCATCTTACCTTGGAAGCCCACTTGCAAGCCCATGGTTTGCTACTGCCAATGTTGCTGCAGGATTTGTGCTTCTCATCTACGTAGTGATTCCTATAAGCTACTGGCTCAATGTATACAAAGCTAAGACCTTTCCTATATTTTCGAATCATCTCTTCACGTCAACTGGTTCGGTTTACAATATCTCGGCCATTGTCGACTCTAATTTCCATTTCGATGGTGATGCTTACGAGAAAGAAGGTCCTCTTTACCTTAGCACTTTCTTTGCCATGACTTATGGTGTTGGTTTTGCTGCATTGAGTGCTACCATTGTGCATGTAGCCCTGTATCATGGCAGGTAACTTTACTTTCTTAACTTGCACCTCGTGTTGAAAAAAATATTGATTACATTTCATCTGGATTGGAGACGGTTTCCTATTTCTACTAGCTAACACTATACTATATAGGGAAATATGGGCGCAAAGTAAAGCAAGTTTCAAAGACAGGAAAATGGACATTCATACAAAGCTTATGAGAAGGTACAAGGAAGTTCCGGAATGGTGGTTTAGGGTAATTCTTGTGGTTAACATTGTGGGTGCCATTTTCGTGTCTGAGTATTACAAAGACCAGCTCCAGCTGCCGTGGTGGGGTGTTTTACTTGCGTGTTTCATTGCATTTGTCTTCACTCTTCCAATTGGGATTCTTACTGCCATAACAAATCAGGTAAAACATTATTGATGCAGAGTAAAATCGATCTTTAATTTGTTTTTTCAAATTCATCAAAATTGACTTCAAAATTGTAATATTGCACTAGTAATTAACAAGAGTATTCAACACACTTTGTACATTTTCGGTGTTCCACAGTCACCACATCTGAACATCATCACGGAATACATAATCGGATACATATACCCTGGATATCCAGTTGCAAATATGTGCTTTAAAGTTTACGGAAACATTAGTATGAAGCAAGCTGTTACCTTTCTACACGACTTCAAACTCGGCCATTACATGAAAATTCCTCCTAGAACAATGTTCATGGCACAGGTCAGTTTGTAATTTCCTCGATTATCAAGTTATCAAAATTGATCGAATTGAACTGAACTGAGCTGAACTCGTTTAATTCATTCAGGTAGTAGGAACCTTTATATCTAGCTTGGTGTACCTTGGCACAGCATGGTGGCTAATGGAAAGCGTCCCGAATATCTGTCAACAAGGACTCAGGTCAGGTAGCATGTGGACATGCCCCGGTGATACAGTCTTCTATGATGCATCAGTAGTATGGGGATTAGTAGGACCTCAGAGGATTTTCGGAAACAAGGGAAATTATGGTGCAATCAATTGGTTCTTTGTAGGAGGAGCAGTTGCTCCTGTAATAACCTGGTTGGCATCAAAGGCATTCCCTAAGCAAGAATGGATCAGGCTGATCAACATGCCTATCCTGATTGGCGCGACAGCCTCAATGCCACCAGCAACCGCGGTTAATTACAGTACGTGGATTTTGGTCGGGTTCCTGTCAGGGTACGTAGCGTTTAGGTACGCCCCAGAGTGGTGGAAGCGTAACAATTATCTGTTATCTGGTGCCCTAGATGCAGGGTTGGCATTCATGGGTGTGGTGTTGTATCTTTGTTTGGGTTCAGAGGATGTAAGTTTACGTTGGTGGGGAAATGAACTTGATGGGTGCCCTTATGCGTCTTGTCCTACACAGACAGGTCTTGTTGTTAAAGGTTGTCCTGCTGTTAATTTGGCTGTTTCATGATTTTGAGTTTGTGTACAAATGTACAATTGTACATTCTAATTCAATTGATTGTTATAATGTAAACATCACATACTCAATCAGTAGTTGTGAATTACATACGAGCACTTGAGGAGCATAGCATTTGATCATTTGGCGCTCCTCGTTCGTTTCGTGTCCTAATTATCAATTTATCATGTTTTCATTCGGCTTGGTTATTTTCGTGAACTTGACTATTCAAGCTCGATTCATTTAGTTTATCGGGTTTTAGAGTCGGAGCACATAATTAGCATTCGATTAAAAACAGAGGATCGGAGTAGCTTAGTACTCATATTCATGTAGCTTAAATTGACCCTAAATACACTTGTACTCCGTATATGCTAGATTATCTTATGGTATAATACAACAAAATGACCAATAAGTTGAACATAAAGAGTTATTATTGTATATTACCAAATCATCTAGTTATGTTTTGTATATATCACAAGTCGCAAATCAAAGATGCAATGTTAACTACATATAATGATTCCAAACCTTTTAACCTGTGAATATCAGACCTATAGCATTTAATATTTAATCGTATAATTAACTTACTGCACAAAGACACCGTACTTCGTATACGGTAAAGTGGTAGAGTACTAACATTTTGGTGGATCTATACCACTTGGCCGTATAATTTACACTTTAACAATTGACAGACAGGCTTTTATACTGTATCTAGGAACTATGGAATCCTCCATATGAGTAGTCTATAAAAATTAAAAATCTAGTGTATGTAAATGTGTCGTAATGGGCAAGTTTGGGTAGATCAAAATTAATTGTTTGATACCACTTAATTCACTGTCACGTGGGTCAGGAGCTGGAGCAGCTCCATCTAACATCATAACAAATTCCAACCCCCCAAATAATTTAACCAAAAAAAAAAAAAACAGAAGATTCCGTCCAAACATTTTGTCTACTAGTACCAACTTAATGAATTATTCTTCATTTGGAGTTTTTCATTAAGAATCTCAAAAAAAAAAAAAAAGTGTGGCAGATATGGAAGATGAATATGATCACCTTACCCCTTTTAGTAAGTTTAATTTAATTACCTCTAATTAACCTTTTTTCTAACTCGTTACTATTTCTATGTTTAATCATTTTTCTTGTTGTCGTATGATTGACGTAATTGGCAGTAGTACGAGAAGAGGAGAAGCTCCAAGAAGCGAAAGTTAGGGATGAAGTCGAAGCATCATCATCAGCCTCTGCTTCCTCGTCGTCCGAATACGGCGAGGAGAATTCGCCGGTGAAGCAGGTGGCGATGACGGTGCCGACAACGGACGATCCAAACTTGCCGGTGTTGACCTTTAGAATGTGGGTGTTAGGGACTCTGTCTTGCGTGGTTTTGTCGTTTTTGAACCAGTTCTTCTGGTATAGAACGGAGCCGCTTTCCATCACTGCTATCTCGGCTCAGGTTGCTGTCGTTCCGCTTGGACAGTGGATGGCGGGGAACCTCCCTCGCCGCGTCCTCCTCCAGGGGACGCGGTGGGAGTTTTCGCTGAACCCGGGGCCGTTTAATGTTAAGGAACATGTGTTGATTACTATCTTTGCTAATGCTGGTGCTGGTACTGTTTACGCTATCCATGTTGTTACTGTGGTTAAAATCTTTTACAAGAAGCATATGACCTTCTTTGTCTCCTTGCTTGTCATCCTTACCACTCAGGTAAAACAATCTAATCACATGTCGTTAAAATTACAGCAAGGCTAGGGTTGTCATTTGGTCCATAAGGTTTGCTAGGTGATCGACTGTGTATTATTAAGTGACTGTATTATTAAGTGTCGTGTTTAAAATTTAGTCAATTTTTCCATTTCATTATCCACTAGGCAGAGTATGGTTTTTAGTGGGTTGGGAGTTGTAATGTTGTATGGTTGATCAATAGAGTTGAGAGCCGTAACATATACTTTCTCCGTTCTTTTCAATTGTTCCACGTATATATTCAAAGTAAATGTTAGCAAATGAAAAGAACGGAAGGTATAGTTTAGGGAGTTTTACACGTTACCGTAATCATTGTATTGGATAATGGATGAATTATTAGGATTGTTGAAGGGATAGCTTAATTATTGCGTGATGATGATGTTATTTGATAATGTATGGTAGGTGTTGGGGTTCGGATGGGCGGGCATATTCCGGCGATACTTGGTGGAGCCGGCTGAAATGTGGTGGCCGGCCAATCTTGTGCAAGTCTCATTGTTCAGGTTATTTGCATTCTTTACTCTCTTTGCATTGTCTCTTTACTCCATGCCATTTTGTTTTTGGTTGCACATTATAAATGTATAATTAAGATGTAAGGAGAGCTGACTTTAGATATTTTATTGAAAATACAAAATAAATAAAAAATTTGCAATGTGTAGAGTACCACGTTCACGTCTTCTACATACTTACAAGTTCCCAACCACTTGAGAAATTCTATATTTAAGGCAGTGGTGATAAGGAAATTTTTCTTACAACACTTACGTCATAATCACGCAACATAAGGATGATCCTAGGAGTCTATATGTAGACAATAGCAAAATTGTCTATAACATAAACAAGTGTAGTATATTAAAGGTGGCATGCAGTAAAATATATGGTTGTGTAGTAAATTTAACATATTTGCAGTAAATTTATGACATTGGTAGTAAAATCAACATTGTTACGAATCTATCTATAGAAAGAAATTTGCATTGATTAATTTCCAAAATCAATGACCCTTGATTGTCTCTCTTTCCTTATAATCCATCATTTGCCAAATATCTCAACAAAAGTTACTGCACCTTTAATTATTTTTACTACAAATTAGCCGTAGACGTACACTTTTTTTACTTGTCTACATATAGACTCCAAGTATTTTTGCGCAACATAAACATTTTCTACTATGAATCTAACATGATTAGGAGGTCACATAGAAAAGAGAGCATGTTACAATTGTAAACTAGGAGAACAATAGAACATATTGGCCTCACAGGTCACAAGTCACATTATATATGCTACTATTACTAATTTTATAATCGTCGTGCATCTACTGCATCCGTGTATCATATGCTTGCCTCGAAAACTAAAAATAGTTTCAATAAATTATTGAGAGACCGTCTCTCACAAGCAACCATGATGTGTAATGCAACAGGGCTTTGCATGAGAAGGACGAACGCCCGAAAGGCGGTCTTACGAGGGCCCAATTCTTCCTGGTGGCCTTCCTTTGCAGCTTTGCTTACTACATTTTCCCGGGCTATCTCTTCCAAATGCTAACGTCCCTCTCTTGGATTTGTTGGATCTTCCCAAGATCCGTTTTAGCCCAACAGCTCGGGTCCGGGCTACACGGTCTTGGAATTACTGCATTTGGGTTGGATTGGTCCACAATCTCATCCTATCTTGGCAGCCCACTAGCAAGCCCATGGTTTGCTACGGCAAATGTTGCTGCTGGTTATGTGCTTGTTATGTACGTGCTCACCCCTCTCTTCTACTGGCTCAACGTCTACAATGCCAAGACATTCCCCATATTTTCGCAGTCGTTGTTCACGTCATCCGGCTCCAAATACAATATCTCTGCAATCGTCGACTCCAACTTTCACATTGATCAAGATGCTTATGACAAACAAGGGAAACTATACCTTAGTACATTTTTTGCCATGACTTATGGAGTTGGGTTTGCTGCATTGAGTGCCATGATCGTCCATGTCGCGTTGTTTCATGGAAGGTACGTACGTACATTTGATGAATTTAGCACAATAAGTCTAACGAGCATGCTATGAATACACACTAGCTATATCATGACAATTAAGGTTGTTGGGACTGATACTCATGACTAGGCACGTCTGATATTGAAATGAGCGTTATGATAAGTGGTCTAAAAATGCGAAAACAGGGAAATATGGGAGCAGAGTAGAGCAAGCTTCAAAGACAAGAAAATGGACATACATACAAAGCTGATGAGAAGGTACAAGGAAGCCCCAGAGTGGTGGTTTTGGGTCATCCTAGTGGTAAACATTGCAGTAACAATTTTCGCTTGTGAGTATTACAAAGAGCAGCTCCAATTACCATGGTGGGGTGTTCTCCTTGCTTGTGGAATCGCCTTCGTGTTTACACTCCCCATTGGAATTATTACTGCCATTACAAATCAGGTACTATACATTTCAATTCCAAGGATTATTAGAGAAACAAGTATAGATTCAATTATTAATGTTTGATGATTCTCAATAATAATGTGGTACGCAGCAACCGGGCTTGAACATCATTACGGAGTACATAATTGGATACATATACCCTGGATATCCGGTAGCAAATATGTGTTTCAAGGTTTATGGATACATAAGTATGACACAAGCTGTTACATTCTTACAAGACTTCAAACTCGGACATTACATGAAAATTCCTCCTAGAACAATGTTTATGGCTCAAGTAAGTCGTTATCATAACAATTATAATCAAGTTAAGATGTTGGTTAATCTCAAATTTTCATTTCTGATGCTAATTGTGGAAGTGTGAACTATACTCATCATCAGGTAGTTGGAACCCTGATCTCATGTTTGGTCTACCTTAGCACGGCATGGTGGCTAATGGAAACAATTCCAGACATTTGTGAAGCAACAGCCTCAAACACTGTATGGACATGCCCTAGTGACACGGTCTTCTACGATGCCTCAGTCATATGGGGGTTGATAGGACCTCGGAAGATCTTCGGAGACCAAGGCATTTACGGAGCAATTAATTGGTTTTTCATTGGTGGTGCAATTGCTCCAGTATTTGTTTGGTTGGCTACAAAGGCCTTCCCAAACCAAGAGTGGATTAGGCTGATCAACATGCCCATATTAATTGGCGCGACAGGGATGATGCCACCAGCAACCGCGGTTAATTACAGTACGTGGATTCTGGTGGGATTCCTGTCAGGATACGTAGCGTTTAGGTACGCTCCAGAGTGGTGGGAGCGCCACAATTACTTGCTGTCTGGTGCACTTGATGCTGGTTTGGCATTCATGGGTGTGGCATTGTACCTTTGCTTGGGGTTGGAGAATGTGAGTCTTAGTTGGTGGGGGAATGACC
Source organism: Spergularia bocconei (assembly GCA_963457585.1). Lineage (NCBI taxonomy): Eukaryota > Viridiplantae > Streptophyta > Magnoliopsida > Caryophyllales > Caryophyllaceae > Spergularia > Spergularia bocconei. The sequence continues at coordinate 26,385,966 of OY734942.1, read as the reverse complement.
TTGATGGTTGCCCTTATGCATCTTGCCCAACTCAGAAAGGTGTCTTGGTACAAGGCTGTCCCATTATGTACTCCTAGGCCTACCCATTCCTTCTCCACTTTTCCTCTTGAAAGCAATTTCCAAGTGTAATTCTATGTACAGAGTAGTCTATCAAAAGTTACTCTGCAATTGCATTATTGTACATTTGTGTATTATGGATTTATGGTCGTCTACAAAAGTGATACTTTTTCAACTTCGAAATTGAACTAGGGAAGTTTAGAATCAGATGGAGTACTATATGTACGATTTTTATAAATACTCCCCCCGTCCCTATCCCCGTCCCCGTCTACCTTTGCATATCTCTCTCGATAGGTTTAATCAAAAGTTTGAAAAAATTGCATTAACGTTCTTATTTTTACCTAAACGTCACAGAAAAGCGCGGAAAAGGTGAGACCTTGGGGGCAGAAGGTGTATAAATTGTATAAAGTTGTATTCGGACGTGACACTAACATTTCCCTACTAAAATACGATTCATACATTTTTCTCGGAGTTTTACCTAAACGTACACGAAAAGGTAAAAAACTTGTGTACAAAAGGAGAAGTATATATCGGTAAAATTGATTTCTATGAACTTGACCCTAACTTAAATCTCAGGCAGCGTAAACGATACACCCCCTCAAAAAAAAAAACCATCCCCAAATGGAAACGCAAGCGGAGAGTTTCTCCGGCGGTGGAGACGACGTAACGGCGGTGAAAGATCTCCGTCAACAGCTCGAATCTCGAATCGAAACCCGTCACAAAGAACACGAAGAGCTTCTAACGTCCGTACAAACCCTAGTTCCCGACTTATACTCCTCCCTAAATATCTCTCTCCAACTCCTCTCCACCTTCCACCGCCGTCCGTACACCCCTCTCATCCCGCCACCCGCCGCCGAACCCGCCGCCCGTCCCCTCAAAAAACCACACCTCCACCACCCTACTCTCGCCCCGCCTCCTCTCTCCAAAAAACCGCTCTTCAAATCCAACGAGCGTGTCAATGACGCCACCGGAACCGGAACTCCTATGTCGTTGCTCCGGTCAATGGTGGCGGTTTGTTTATTGGAGCGCGTTCCGTTCGAGCCGATCGATTCCTCGATGGTTCTCCGGAAGGTGGAGAACGACACTAAAACCACGGCGGCGGAGAAGGCGGCGCTTCGTGACCTAGGCGGCGATGTTAGTGCAATTGAGGCGGCGATGCGATTAATTGCGGAGGATAACGGTGGTGGAGTAGAATTAGTCGAGGACAATGTCGTAAGCGGGAAGTCAGGGTTAATGGTGATGAGTATTGACCGGAGTAGGTTAGTTAGGGAGTTGCCGGAAACACAGTCCGGCAACGGAAAGCGGCAGCAGTTTCTCGATTCGCCTTCGCCGTCACATTCGATATCTGAAGCCGGTAAGCCACCCTTGAGTGGGAGTGGTATGGGGTGGGGCATTGAGCAGCCTATGATGTATCCTGGGGGTGGGGGTGGGAGGGGGAGGGGGTTTGTTGGGATGATGCCACATCATCATCATCGGCCGCCGCATTTCGGCCCGCCACGGAATATTGTTGATGTTAAGACGGAGGAGGATGTGATGAAGGATGTTATGAAGGATGTGGAGGTGATGGTGAATAAGCCTTCTTTTAAGGAAACACTTAAGTCTGAAGTTGGGAAAGAGATACTTCATATTCTTACTCTACCTAGTATTCTAGAGAGGCGTGCTGCTGAAAGGGTTGTTTCTTTTTTTCACCAATTTTTTTTTGTCTAATTTTGCATTTTTGTGCTTTTTTATTGGTTGTGTTGTTTGTTTGGATGTGTTGCTTGTTGGTGACGATTTGATGTTATGTTTATGTGCATTTTGCTATGACTGCTGCTAAGATGATTTGACTTATTGTGGAAGATTAGGGTACTTGCCGAATCATTTTGGGAATAAGGCTTAGTTGTTGTTGGAAGATCACTGTACTCGCATTGTGTGAGTTTAAATTAGTCCAATTGAAAAGATTAGATTATTTGGTTTGAGTAAAATCATTAGAACATGATACATTATGGTTCTGAATCTAAATCAGGGTCGATCACTGTGGCTCACATCGTTCAACTTTCGATAGCAGCTGTGTAATTTGTGAACAGTCATTGGTGGTGGCCATTGAAGTAAGAGATCCTATAAATGTTTGATCTTTTCGGTTATGTTGCGTGTTCATTTCTGATTTGGCCATGATTTAACACTTGCTCGATACAATGGCTTCACATGCCCTTCTTTATATGTGTTCTGCATAACCCATATCTATCAAGTTGTATCTTATTCTTAGTGCTTGTGTCAGAGCTGTATTTATGCCTGTACTTTGATGCTCGACATAGAGAACTTGGCTAGTTGGCTGGTATGCACGTCTTTTTGCCTATGTACTGTGTCACGGTAGGAATTATGGCATTGTACCGTGTAACTTCTTGTGCTTGAGCCATCTGTGTGTTCTCTATGAAACTAACTTTGGCTATGTCTCTTTGGTTTCAGTTTAAGACAAAAGGCGGACCTCAACTTCAGCACTACTGCACACATTTAACAAAAGACGATTGTCGAGCTAAAAGGAAATCCTTTGTTGCATGTGAAAAGGTGAGCGCAGCGTAGATGGTAGTTTTACATTCTTTTGTGTTTGCTGTGTCACTGTTATTGATCATACAAACTAAAAGATGGTGCTGAATGCCTTGATGATTAGGAATGGATCACTATTGCTCTTGTGGTTGTCAAGGGTCTTAGCTTCGTTTATTCCTTTTAATAATATGATAGCTTAGTTGAACATCTATAGTTCTAACCAAAGCTGTTTTTCTTTCTCTTTCTTTCTTTGGAATGTTCCCTGAAAATTGCTGTGTGCATATTTGCAGTATTGCACTGACATACTCAAGTCCTTGTAATTAGATGCCTGTGTAGATCGTGTCTATTTGAAGTCTAGCTTCTCTTATTCTTCTGAGTCAAAAGATTAAGCTAGTGTCAATGGGTTGAATATAAAGGCTTTTACAAATATTAGATCTGGCTTTTCTGTTCTTCATCCAAACTACTGTAATATCCTTTTATGAGACTCTTTGGACCTTGGTAAAAACTTGAATAAGACCCCATCTCAAGTTAGGGCAAGGTGATAGTCTAAGGCTTCAGTGTGATATTTGAAAGTTGAAAACTCGCAAATTTTAAAAGCTCACCATGTCCCACTGTAAGCTGGTTTTACCCCCGACTTACCGTTAGCAGTATGCTCTCTAACACAACTCATTTGTTCTTTCTGTGTAGTCGCATATTGTTTTAAAAAGTACCTTCCTGAATTGTTTGCAGGTTCACTTCAGGCGCATAGTATCTAACCATACAGAAGTCGATTTAGGAGACTGTTCTTTTCTTGATACATGCCGTCACATGAAGGTATGTTTTTATTCTAATATCTGACATTATGCTATATCATGCTTGTGATGGTCTCGTATATAGTTAAGGACTCAATATTTATTGTTTTTTTTTTCTTTCTTTTTGGTATTAAGACATGCAAGTATGTACACTATGAGCTTGACTCGACTCCAGATGTGTCACCAATGAGTGCTCTAGCCCCACCTAAACCACTAAAAACTCAGCGAGCGGAGTACTGTTCAGAACAAGAACTTGGTGAGTCACAGTGGATCAATTGTGACATACGGAATTTTAGAATGGATATATTGGGGCAATTTGGAGTGATAATGGCTGACCCACCATGGGATATTCATATGGAATTGCCTTATGGGACAATGGCTGATGACGAGATGCGAACACTTAATGTCCCAGCGTTGCAGACCGATGGTTTGATTTTCCTGTGGGTCACTGGACGTGCCATGGAGCTTGGGCGTGAATGGTAAGTACCTGTTCTTAATCTTGAGAACTCTTGTTAATTTTATTTATGTTATTACTCTGTTGCATTGAATTCAACCCTTTATCTCAGAACATTTCCAGCTTGTGCTACTAATATTATGCTCTGTGTTTTGTACGTAGTATTAATTTTTAGTCTCTTTTGGCCATGAGAATTAGCTAGCTGATTTAAGAACTTTGCGGTTTTTTTCATCTTATTTGGATCACCTTGTTTCATCCCCTAAAGACATGGATAATAAAAAGGGTTATCACTTTGGTCATGATCGGACAAATTGAATTGCATCAATTTTTTATTCAAAGAATTGTTAAGCGCAGCTTTGAAAAACTAGAAGTACAATAGTTTTGTGGAAGAACCTTAAGTGGTCAACGTACCCTGTAGATTGGCAACTGCTGTATGATCCTCACGGAATACTTAGTCCTTAAGTACAGAGTATCCGTATAATTCAAAATCTGTGATATTTTTAGGGAATACAACTGAATAGAGACTCTTAGTGGTTCCGTGGTATCATGTATATATGTTTAGACTTTAGTTGAGTAATTAATGCCTAGCCTGCTGTGGATTGAAAAATGAATTGCTCAGGTGCAGCTTTTCAAAACCTAGAGGTATAATATGGAAAACCCATGAAGTGATTAATGTATCCTTCAAATTGGCAAATAGGGATGTCAAATAATTGAGTGAAGACCGGGTGAAGGCTCACCCGCATCCGTCACCGGGTTAACCCACCACGCCCATCAATTTATATCAGCTGTCAAAACAGTCATCTGACTAGTGGGATGGGTGACTGATGAAACCTTGCCTGGGACCTGGTGTATATGTGTAGTTGAATAGTTGAATAGTTGAAGGCCTTGAAGCCTAGGCTGAAGTGCATGTAAAGAATCATAGGCACAGAGAGTCAAGGACTTGTTTTGTTAGTCTATTGTCGCCACCGGTGCCGCAAATTAAGCCTTCATTCAGATAGGAAAGAATATTGGTGCTTGCTTTGTTTTTACTTACATACTAAATGCTGTCAGAACTGAGGTATTTTTAATTGCATGTTGCAGTTTGGAACTGTGGGGTTATAAACGTGTTGAAGAAATTATCTGGGTTAAAACTAATCAACTTCAGCGAATCATCAGAACTGGTCGCACTGGTCATTGGCTGAACCATAGCAAAGAACATTGTCTTGTTGGTATAAAAGGGAATCCCATAGTTAATAGGAATATTGATACTGATGTAGTTGTGGCCGAGGTTCGCGAGACTAGTCGAAAACCCGATGAGGTATTTAATAAGTGAAATCAAGTTTGCTCTTCCTTTCCTGGTTCAGGTTATGTATATACTAATGTACTAATGTATCCTTTTGCAGATGTATTCTTTGCTTGAGAGGATAAGTCCAAGGACGAGAAAACTTGAATTGTTTGCTCGCATGCATAATACACAATCAGGGTAAGACAGAAGAACTTTACAGAAAGGAATATGAGATTTCATTGCAACTTTTGTTTCTCGTTTTTCTATATTTTCTTTATCTGAACATTAGGTGGTTTTTTTTTTTTTTTTTTTGGTCTGGGGGGAGGGATGCTACAATATTAGTTGGTGGATATGGTTACATCCATCTGCTTTTAGACCGTTGGACGTGCATGCCATCAATTCTATGTGAACTCTTGCTAGTTGCTGTGACAGTTCAGGAGTTAACATGCCCCATATCAAAAATTTGGACGCAGTTTTTAATACCCATTTCGTGGTTACAGAAACTTTCAACTTCTGTTTTTGTGCTCCTTATTGTATCTTTATCCCATGTCCACGTAACTGAAAGCGTATCATCAGCTAGATAGTCTCTGCACAAAGATTTGAAAGCATAAAACATTATCCTTTTGAGCTTGGAGAGGTTGGGAAGTGGGGTTGGGGTCTATGTTGAGAATCTACAGAGCTTGTTGAGGTACAAATCTGCACTCATATCATATGGGTGATTCTGGTATAGCTGATGGGTTACTCTTCCCCAATTTTAAGCTTCTTGATCGATAGTCAGCCTAATCGTGTTTTTCTGATAACTTTTTTTTTTTTGGTCTTAGGTGGTTGTCACTTGGTAATCAGTTGAGTGGAGCGCGCCTGGTAGATGATGGGCTGAGGGCCAGGTTTAAGGCTGCATATCCAGATGTTGAAGTCCAGCCACCATCGCCTCCGAGGAGTTCTGCCATGGAGATCGAGCCTGGAGTTACAGAGGCGAGGACTCCATTTTCTGGGCCAGAAACAAGTTCGGTGCCACCACAAGTCACCCCGGCTCCAGGCAATAATGTTTCAGAAGGGAAGCCTTTTCAAAGTCAAGATATTGAGATGGCTAGCTGAATTGCATAACATTCTTCTGAGGCTGCTCTTATCCAAACGAGATGGGTTTTGAGATGCAGCATCTGGAAGTTTTATAATGCCTGCAGCCTGTGGTTCTTGGATCTTGTGGGACTTTGCTCTGCACGTGGGTGAGTTTCGGATACCAGGATAAGAAGCTGACCCGCTAATTTCACATTATAGGTCTCCCCTCTTAAGGTCCGCCCTTCTAGTGTCAGGGCCGGTCATGACCCTGTACAATAGGAGCAGATCACGGGTTTACCACGCCCCCCGCCCTGTTGCACAGGTCTAGGTCTAATACTAGAGGTTGTTCAACAAATGAATGTAATTTCTGAGAATTTGTACATTGCAAAATTATCCCTTTGATTTAAGTTAATCAAGAAAAGTTGCCATTCACTGTCCCACTTTCTGTAGTTTTTTTCCTGCTTTGCTCTCCTCTTTATTGGAGTATGTTTGAATTAATTGCCAGATAACATGGTAACAGTATTAAGTCACACCGACAGTGAGACACAAAAGCAAAGCATGTTTATACCCACTTTAACCTATGAATTTTTGAAAAGAATAATACAAATCAAATGTAGGTCCAAAACAACAATAATATTTATATTTCCATCTAAGCACATGTTCTATGAAGAAAGACCAAAAACTGGGAGATCTTCCCATTACTACTTGAACCATGGCGTGATACATGGATCTCTCATCTGAATGATGAATCCAGTATGCACTGATCAGACAAGTGCCCAAATTGCGCACCCGGCCAACAATGCCAGGAATGCCGAAACTCTGATCAAAGGAGGTGTTGCTGATGGAGAAGTAGGGATAGAGCCAAAGGCAGGGGTGTAGGAAGGGCCAGCTGCAGTGTCCGACAGTGGTCCTGATTCAGGAGCGTACGCAATTGCGCCTTTACCTGACAGAGAGATGTGAAGCTTCTGTCCCTTTTGGCAATGCCCTGCTTCTCCACTGGTGAAGTAGAATTCGCCAGGTTGAGTTATGTTGAACAATGAGTTGCCATCATTCATGCTCAAGATTGGATCTTTCAGGATGCATGACTTGTACGCTTCTGGTCTCACTTGTATCAGTGAGTCCTGGCTTGGTGGGTACAAAAACACTGTTCAACACATAGCATTAGTTCAAACTCTTACAAATCTCAACAAAACAAACAAATCGCGGTCATGATCATGAAACAAGAGTAATGTAGGTAATGAGGGCAGACTTACTGAGAGAATCACCGACTCTGAAAGCGTGATTTTTCGACCATTTGGTGTAGACATCAGGATTAGCTGCAGTCGGAATGCCCCACGCATCCATATCTCCAACTTTGTACTGAATACACAGGACATAGGTTTGCAGAAGTATCAGAAGCTGTAAAACATACAGTAACATGTACCTAGGACTTCTAATACTGGCCATTTTTCTCTACTTTGTGTTGGTGCACTATCCTGTGCGCATTTCTGGTTTAAATATGACAGACAGGAGACCTGATGAAGGCCTGAAAAAACAAAATACACAGCTGGTATTTGTATTTACTGTAATACCCTTCATTTTTGTTGATTTATTACAGTCTAAAAGACCAGATTTAGAGTCTTACACAGAATGCAGCATCTAAATCTATTGATTAAGAAAGGGACAGAAAAGGCAATTCCTGAAGTGTGGAGGCCAAGATTCAATAATGATAACATAATGGCACATGGGCCAGTTGGGAAAGCACCGCTGCTAAGACTTGCAAGCTAACATGGGATCTGTAATCTCATGCTTCTGTTCATAGCTTGAAGGGATGCTCAAGTACATTATACATGGTATATATTTGACTTCGATTTACAGGCCGGAATATGCCACAGCAGTAAAGCTGCTCAGTTACGACACCAGCTGAAGCTTATAGTATACAGAGTGAATCTGTAAGTGAATGTACTTTAAGGCCTATGTTACTCAGACTCGCGTATAAGCCTGGTGAGTGTCAGCCTGTTGGACATGATGAGATTCCTGGAGTACACGTTTCTAAACCAGAACACGAATGTTCACACTGTTAAACACTTGTTGGCTTGTAGCTGTACGCGAGTCTGACTGACATAGCATAAGGTCTAAAAAATGCTTATCTTTCCGTTACTGATATGCAGTTTGCTCTCAAGTCTCAACCATGGACTTCCCAGGGAAATGATACAATTGACTGAACATTCATTGGTTTGTACTGTAGATTGATGCAACAGTGGTTCTCAGCAGCACGAGAAAACATCATCTGCCAGCTTAATTAACAAGGGAAAGGGAGGGGGTGGGCAACATAAACATGGGGTGTCTAAAAATCTAAATCCGATGAGCACACTCTCATGGTCGATAATCATCAGCAAACAGAAAATCAGCTCAAATCATCACGCAACACAGAAAGATATCATTGACAATTTTCACTTCTGTTAATACATCGAGTCACTTTGTGAATGAACATAAATCTGATCCTTGGGAGATACAATACCTTTAAGCTGCTTCTATGTAAATAAATAGTATGGAAAAATAAAATGAATTAAGTATCTATAATTTAGAAACAAACTTCACCCTAATCTGACTTGGGAAGAGAACTTAGCCTCAACCTACTCAATATGTGAGAGGCATCCTTGTTTTGGCACCATCTTCGACAGATAGATCTGAACAGATTCCAGCAATTGCAGAAATCGTTGAGGCATCAGGCGAAGTACGCAGTCTTCACCACAGAAACCGCAGCTTGCATTACAACACCTATAAAGCAATCTCAGAGTACTCTTTGAAGAATTACTTGGTGTAAGTTTTCTTATTTCGGGAAAAAGAGAAGTGTGATCTAGTGTTGAACGAGCCTGATCATATTATTCGTTTAGTGGCTCTGCTTCTGGGTCTCTTTCTTTCATAGCTGTCCATTCTTGTGGTTCTGAAACCAAAAAAGAATCTTAATTAAGCCATATTTCCAAACATCCATTTTGATTCCAGAAGTTATACGAAGAAAAACACGTAGTATGCATTACTACAATAATTCACTACCAAATAGTGCATGGAAAACAGCCAAACAGTGGCAAACTAACAATAAAACTCACTTGTTCTTTGGCTTTCTGCAATGCCCATAAGCCGCCTCTGCAAAATCGATGCCACAAAAAGGAAACCCGAGCACATGCCAAACATGACTGTTATAGGGAATGCCTCAACCTGAAGGTAACAAGATTCCAAGAAGATATAGGATTTCAGCTATGATTTACGGCAACAATATAAGATAAGAGAAAGAAGTTTACTAGGAAACGACATATGAAGTTCAAGAAAGCCCGATAAGGGAACAGCGGCCTACTTACATTGTAAAGCACAATGCACACGAAGATGTTCAGAGGTATGCGGAAGAAGTTCATGATCGTACTTCTTGCTTCTTCAGGGATATATTGGGACCTCATTTTCATGATAGATGGCCAAAAGATTCCAACGCAGGATTCAAAAACGCAGAACCCAAGAAGCTGGACGCAGCCAGCAAAAGTGATACTTCCACCTTTCACTCCAGCAGGGGCTACAAGGAACTGAATCATACAATCCAACATATTAAAAGCAGGTTTGATACATGTCACTTGCAGCCAAGATAACTACACGAAATTTATGCAGAACTGGTCAACTGGAAATTTGAATAAAAGCACATACACTAGTAACAATTGGCAGAGTGAGAGAGGCAGCGGAGATGGTAAACACAAGTTGCATGTAGCTCTCCGTTTTGGCTGATCGGGCCATCAGCCTTGATGCAATAGAGCTCCCCAACATTGACGATAACATGAAGGTTGCGAAGATGAAGCCGTGAGGAATTTCTTCATCATTTGGGCTCAAAGCCGGAGTCCACAGAAACACAAATGTATACATGGAGCCTTCGAACAGTGACTGTATAGCGCCCAACAAAGCAATTTTCTCGTCTGTCACCAGAAAAGTGGAAATATAAGCCCAGGTTCCAAAGCAGATTCAGTATTATTTTTTCCATTTTTGACTTTCGGAGGTGAGGGGAGGGGGGCTTTACAAAAATGGCAGACAACAGACTCATCGGACAAGAGAAGGCACAGTGAACAAAAAAGCAATAAGAAGGAAGTCATGGAACATAATGAATGTTACTTTCATATATAACTGGTTTCCCCCTGAATAGATGTTAATACAAAACTCCTTTTTTGTGTCAATACAGAGAAAACTCCAGTTATAGAAAACAGATGAGTGAGAAGCATAACATTACTTCAATCAAAACGACCTGATTGACCACTAACGAAAATAAACAGGTTCATCAGAAGTCACACCAAACCAGAAACCAAAAAAACAAAACGCCCTAGGACAAACCTTATTGTTATAAGATCGAATATAAAAGCATATCCCAATCACAAACAGTGAAATCAGACTGGTGTCAATCCTACAATTGATGGGGTCCTGGGAATGTTCGTGAAAAGTAATACATGCTCAGAGTATCAGATCATCAAAGAAAACACAATCTGAACTATACAGAAGAGTGAAAAAAATCCACCCTATTTGAGCAGCATTTGGCATATCTGATGACTACTGGTGATGCATACAATTTGCAGAGAATGACACTACTGAGTACAATGAACTTTATGTATAAGAAATGTAACTTTAAGTGAACAAAATGGAATAAGAAATTTACCAGACGCAATAGCAACAGCAGCACCCCTAAACTGTGTGAGCAAGTCTTTGTTTTCTGAAGGATCTCCAAAATTTTCAGGCCACGAAGATATGATGACTATCATACCAATAGCAAGGAAGCAAGATGCAGCATCGAAAGGGGCGACTGGTCCAAAACTAAAAGTATCAACAAGCAGATTTCCAAGTAACCCGGCCAAAATGGCAACTAGACCATTGCCAAGGAAAATAGCCTTGGAGAAAGTCAGAGAAAGCCACTGCTGCTCAAAACCTCTCTGCAAAAACAACAGCATGCTTAAGAGTCGAAAAAAAAAATAACACACAAATTTTTACTTATCATTCGCGGATTTATCTTAAATGTGATGGTTAAAACTTCATATTATATTATATCAAATGATGTAAGTCTCCCAACAAAAATGTAAGTCCTGTTCATCACCAGTAATCACTCTACCAATCACAGCATAGCAAAACCTCATTTGACAGGTAGTTGAGGAAAAATCTCAGTTCTGGAACCTACTAACCTTGTTGTGCTCAGCAACTAGCCACGACTCAAAGGCAGAAAACAAAAGGGAAGTGGCAATACCACCCAAAATACGTCCAATCATAAGAATTCGGTATTGTGGAGAGTGCTTGGTAACACAGCTGAGAATATAAGTAATACAGTAGGTGACACAAGCCCTCTTACGACCCCTGGAACAAAACCATAATCCATCATCAGTGACTTCACAGAAGCACAAAAACCACAACGAAAATCGGGTAATGAAAGAAGCACAAAGAGGGTAATCAAGTACGTTTTATCAGCAAGGGAGCCAACAACTGTCCCAAACAGCATAGAAGATCCGAATCCGGCAATAAAGAGCTGACCAATATCTCCCTTGCTAAAACCATAGGTTGTGTAGAGATAGTACACATATGGCCCTTGTAGCCAATCACCCGCTGTACATTCACATTCCCAATTTTTCAATCAAATGACTTCCCACAATCAATCATCAACAATACCAAATTAAATGCAAAACTATTACACAAGCCACAAATTCAAAAAAACAATATTTAGAGTCGGTATAACTGTTGATGTAAGTGTCGTTTGGCGATTATAGTCAAGAAATTTCCCATTTTCTAAAAAAAGACACAATCTTTACAATAAAACTATTATTGTAACAAAAATTACTTCCACAATCATTCATCCACAATACCAAATTTTATGCAAAGTACCATTATACAAGCCACATGTTCACAAAAGACATCATCTTTACCAAATCAAATGCAATACTATCATCAACAACATTTTGTAAATAACTCTAACTATCGATGTAAGTGTCGTTTGACGATTATATTAACGAAATTTCCCATTTCCCAACAAAAAGACACAATCTTAACCAAATTAATCATCAACAACATTTTGTAAATAACTCTAACTATCCATGTAAGTGTTGTTTGACGATTATATTAACGAAATTTCCCATTTCCCATTTCCCAACAAAAAGACACAATCTTTACCAAATCAATCATCAACAACACTTTGTATGACTCTTGTCTGTTAATGTAAGTGTCGTTTGGCGATTATATTAACGAAATTTCCCATTTCCAAACAAAAAGACACAATCTTTACAACAAAATGCACATGGGTAACAAGGTTCACACATCAAAAGACAGAATTCACAATCACATATACACACACAACAAGCATTATAAAGAAGACAAATACAAAATTAGTGACATTATAAAAAAACAGGATAAGATCTGACGAAATGGTAAAAAGTAAAAAAAAGAGGAGTGGGATCTGAGATAAAAGGGGGGTAAAAAAAGGACGAACCCATCATGAGAGAATAGACAAGAAGGTAATTATTCTTGAAAGAGGAGAAAGCGGAGGTGGTGGTGACGCGATCTTTACTGCTTTTGCTGAACTCGAGGGCGGCCACCACCGCAGCCAACCCACCAAACACCACCATGTAAAACATCTCCATCTTCTTCTTCACTCTTCAAATCCCCAGAAAATGGAATGAGAGAGAGAAAAGCTGATCTGCTTCTTTAGGAATGAGGAAGAGAGAGAGAAAGAGTGAACAAATCAGGTGGGATTTGTTTGGAGAATGAAAGCTGATCTATCGAATTCTAAATATAGTGAGTGAGCGAGTGACCTCCCCAAGTTTGGTACACTCACACTTACTTAGGGACTGACTGACACTGTGCCTATGCTGAGGGTGTCCTTAGTATGCCGTAAGTCGAGCGCGGATAAACTAATCACCGTGATTGTCACTATTGGTAATTTACGAGTTGTTTATGAATGGGTTGGAAATTGACGGGATTAGAGGTGATATTTAAATGTGAAATTTGGTATTTGGAAATGAGAGATTTGATATTCTCGTCCTTTGTTCGGTACGTGAGGGAATTTGGTGAGAGGGTGGTTAGTAAGTCGAGAGCGGATAAATTAATCACGGGTTGTTACTGTTAGTGCTCTACGATTCGTTTATAAATGGATTGAAAATTGAGGGGATTAGAGCCTTAGAGGTGAAATTAGATGTGAAATTTGGTACGCATCCATTAATAAGAGTTTGATAACGAGGTCGTCAGTAATCCGTAACATTGAAAATCGTAAGTCGAAAACGAAAACTAATCACTGAGATTGTCTCGATTGGTACACTGACTCACTTGTTACTTGTTAGTGACACTATGGTAAAGTGAGCTGTAATGTGACGGTGCGTATTTTTTGGATTATTATACATTAATTTTAGTACTCTATCAGTAAGTTGGGATTAGGATTGGATTCTACTTCACCTTTATACTTTACAGAGTGATTAATCAATAATTAAGTATTAAAATGTAGGGTCAATTGTAAATCTAGAGGTAGAGCAGAGGAGCCCATGTCTCGTGTTTCAGAGGGTCAGGTCTTCTTCCTTTCACACTTTGCTCAATTTATTGCGTTTCTACTAACAACCATTAACAATACGGTCAAGATCCACAATTGTCCTTGCGCATTAGCCGCATACCTTACCGACACTCAATCAGGATTTCTGATAGGCTCATTTAGGATATTTCTTTTTTTCCGCTTTTACAAAGGAGTAGCTAATACGGAGAGCGACCGAAAGTGGAGATCCTTAAATCACCTCCCAAACGGGAGAACTGACCCTTCAAATTATCCACTTACGCTACCATGGTGTTTAGATTAATGTTATAAGAGCATTTAGATGGTGTAATTCTCTGTAAACGTTGTTTGTAAAAAAAAAAATAAGACATTTACATTAATTCTAAAAAGTGGCATACCAAGTCAAAATTGGACATAACTTAACCAAAGGTTTTAATCTACAGTTTTCGGCGAAAATAGTCTCGGAACAAAAGCCCCTTAAAATTTTGAGGAAGCCTCTTGGAGTAACAGTATGGTTTTTGTTTCAAAATATTAGGGCCAAAAGCCAATGCTAGGTCCCCAAATTTTGAGAAAAACACTAACTAGGCGAAGATCGGAAACTAAACACTAATCATCCACTATCCTCATAGAGTGACATGTGCCGAATGGGTTTAAAGAACTACGGCAACTACCCATAATCTAGGCATCTAGCCCAGATTAGATGTAGCAGCTTAACTATTAGAACCAAGATGACTCAGATAGGTGTACCCTTAATAGCTCCTAGTAGATCCCAGGGTCATATCATTTGTAATTTTGTATGTGTTGTGGCAAAATACAAGAGATAAAACCTACTCCCTCTGTTTCTTTTGTTTCTTTACGTTTCGTTTGAATATGTGAGAGGAATTCAAACGAAACGTAAAGAAACAAAAGAAACGGAGGGAGTATAATCTAGCCCAAATTGGCCTAAAACACACGACACCCTATACTAGAGAAGGGGCTCAAAAGACCTTCAAACGGGAGAAAGGCCCCCTTAAATTCATTACGGGCACTCCCAGAGTGTTGACGTTAAAATAACCCTCAAAACAACGGCTCAAATTTTGGTGGAAGCCACAACCACTAAGTGAATCATTATGGTTTTAAGGAAGAAGATTACAGGGTCATTATGAATTCCCTTTCGAACCAAGAACACAACACATGATGATTTCGAAAAGAAAAGAAAAAAAGTCACGAATGAGATAATAAAATCAATGGCATTAAGGTAAAAAAGACTTGGAAGTGTTTCAGTTCAAAAAGAAAAAAAAAAGACTTGAAGTGTGACTACTCCGTACTACGGTTCATTATTTATTAGTATCCTTCTCTAATTTTTACTTAGACAAGCCCACCTCACTGAGGCTAGAATACCGTTGTTAGCAGCTCCGCCTATGGCGCGGTTTTGAACTTAATAACATCCTTGACAGCAGCATCCCTGTAGAGTGCTATATCAACCGCACCACAAACCATATGGTATCCACGCTTCTTCAGCTCACTAGGCTCATCATGCGGCATTGCAAACCCAGCAAGATAAACCCGCCTCTCGCCTTTAGGCTTCAGTGTTAGCACTGCATTTTCGACCTGCTGAACCCTTTTCATGGCATTCTCATTACCAGGGTCCCTGATATAGCCCATGTTAGCACTCAAATCAGTTGGACCAACCATGATGCAGTCGACCCCATCCACGGCCATGATCTCCTGGATCATCTCTACCGCCCCCTCTGACTCAACCTGGCACATAATAAGCAGCTCCTTCTCACACCAATCCAGGTACCCTGGGTCAAGACCAAACTTGGAAGCCCTCACAACAGGATGGGCTACTCCACGGATGCCACCCGCAGGATAGCGGGAGTACGAGACAGCTTGCTGAGCAAGCTCAGGAGTATGAATCATAGGGAACATGAGCCCTTGAGGACCCAAATCCAGAGCTTTCTTAGCCCACATAGCTGAGCACTCTGGAAGGCGGAGAATTGCCGGAGTTTGAGCAACAGCAAGGGCTTGGAGGCAAGACAGAGCCTCCGAGATACCACCATAGCCATGCTCCATATCAACAAGAACAAAGTCGTAACCAGCATGCCCAGAAATCTCCGCAATCACAGGAGAGAAGCTGTCAAAGAACAGGCCGTAAAGGGTTTCACCATTTCTAAGACGGGATTTGAGGGTGGGAATCAGTGAAGACATGCTTACAACTACTGCTCTAGCTCTAGATGACGAGTGCAGTGTAGGAAAGGCTCGTCTAGGCCTTAAGTGACGTCCTAGTACAAGTGAAGGCAGTTTTGAAGTGAACATTCTCAATCACATGCCAACTTTACA
This sequence comes from Spergularia bocconei, assembly GCA_963457585.1. Taxonomy (NCBI): domain Eukaryota; kingdom Viridiplantae; phylum Streptophyta; class Magnoliopsida; order Caryophyllales; family Caryophyllaceae; genus Spergularia; species Spergularia bocconei. The sequence continues at coordinate 26,369,980 of OY734942.1, read as the reverse complement.
AGTGAAGTGTAATCTCAAGCCTATGTTTAGTCATATGGAGCAAGTATACAAAGCCGACGCGTTGGCATTGCGTGGAGGTATGAAATAGCCAAATGGGTAGCTATTTCTTAACTACATATGATCAAGTTAGACATATGACACCCCTGTTTTCTACTCCTTTGTACACATGTTACCATGTAAACTAATACTCAATTCAACCAACCAGCCACAAGAAATCAAAGCGTAATACTCGTATTTCAAACTTTGATCATCAAGAACAATAACAACATCATTACCCAGAGCCTAAAAGACCCCGTCTTAAAGGGGGGGTCGAATGTACGCAAGTCTTAACCCTACGTTTCATAAGTCATAGCATAGAGATACTACTTACGGATGACCACAACGAAAATTGCAGCTAAAAACAAACAAACAAACAAAGGGAGATGAGATGAAGATGCAAATACACTCACTAATTAATTACTTAATCATTCACTCCAATATTTCTCATCACCATCTTTCCCGTCAGCCGTCCGATCATCATCACCATCATCATCATCAACATCACCATCTCCCATTTCCTTGAACCTCTTCACATCCTCAACCGCAGCACTCCTAAACAAAGCAATATCCACCGCCCCAGAAATCATGTGATACCCACGTGACTTGAGCTCTTCAGGACCATCATGCGGCATAGCAAACCCACACAAATAGGCCCCACCTGACTTTTTCGACTTTCCATCTTTACCCTCCTTAACCACCACCACCTCCCTACTCTTCAACACCGCTTTCTCCACCTTATGTAGCGTCTGCATCACTCTTTTATTCCCCGGGTCCCACAAATACCCTAAACTCGCACTCAAATCCAAGGGCCCCATCTGGATGCAATCCACCCCATCCACGTCAGCGATATCCTCCACCTTCTCCACCGCGTCCTCCGACTCCACCTGGCACATCACCAACACCTCCTCCTCGTAACTGCTCAAGTACCCGCCGGCGTCGACGCCGTACCCGGAGGCGCGGACGATGGGATGGGCGGCGCCGCGGACGCCGTTAGGCGGATAACGGCAGTAGGAGACGGCCTTTTTGGCGTCTTTAGAAGATTCGATCATCGGGAACATGATCCCCTGTGGGCCCAGATCGAGGGCTTTTTTGGCCCACACGGCGGTGCTTTCCGGGAGACGGAGGATGGCGGCGGTGTTGGTGGCGGCGAGGGCGCGGAGGCAGTTTAAAGCCTCGGAAATGCCGCCGTAGCCGTGCTCCATGTCGACGACGACGAAATCGTAGCCGGCGTGGCCGGCGATCTCGGCGAGGGTTGCGGAGGAGGAGCAGAGGAACATTCCGTAGAGAGTTTCGCCATTGCGGAGGCGGGATTTGAGGGAGGGAGGTTGGGTGGTGGAGTCGAGGTCGCCGGTGGTTGTTGCGGTGGCGGAAGTGAGGGTGAGTGGTTTATTGGATTTGGTATTGTTGGTGGTGAATCGGATTGGGGAGGGAGTGAGGTTAGAAGAGTGAAGAGGAAGGAAGGTGGGAGAGAGTTTTGTGGTGGTGGAAATGGGGGGAGATGGTGTGGAGATGATGGTGGTGCTGGGAATTTGGGAAATTAGGGTTGACATTTTTGACTCGTGAGAAATGGGACAACGGAAGTCTGATGTATTGGAGTATTGAGCAACTACAACTTTGCGAGTGGGATTGAGTGAGGATTAAGGTTGGCCGAGCGGTTAGAAAGTCGATAATATCCTAGAGTTGTCTCGGGTTTGAAATTATGGTTGGGTACTTGGGTGCTTGCTACACTATTTGGCTACTTTACTACAATTGCCTCCCAGATTGTTCACGGGCACATAGATCGGGCTGTTTCGATTTGAGCTGTTTTACATCCGGTTTATCAGTCTGAATTTGAGTTGTATATAACCGCAAAGAGTGTCATCAGTCTTCCCCGTGTACTTTTAACAACGCAGCATTCACATGACTCGATTTTGAGAGTAGACCCCTAGTTAGATTGGTTGAGTCTTATACCTACTTAACCAAGTAATCGGAACAAAAAAAAAGACCTTACCATTGTCATTCTCATTTGTGCCGTCAAACATCCCCTTACCTTCCACTAACAAAGGATACCGAGGTAAACCACACAAAAAAGAAGGATAACTCCAGCAAATTTGGGATGGCATTGCCAGGTCATCTCGACCCAACTCTCACTCTCCGTCTGCAACCCAAACAGTCACGACTTCAAATTCGATTGCAGAAATCAATACCCAGAAGTTCAAGCTCACTCAGGTGGCCGTCGCGCAGGTTGACGGTTGCGCCCGCAAAATGCAGCAGCTCTAGCTCTGAACAGCAGGAGGGAGGTGGAAGCTTGAAGAATACAATATCTAATATAGTAGACAAAACAGTGGAGGAATTGTTGGAGAAAGAAGAGAATAAAGAATTGTTGGATAAGCTGAATGATGCATCTCAAAGAGTGCAGCTTGCTCGGGAAGAACTTGCTGATATTGAAAGGCAGGAACTTGAAGCCATTCAAATGCGGGAGTACATCAACCAGCTCGAAACCCGAGCTGCCGAGGTTTCTTCTCTTTCACTCTCCTCCTCCTTAACATGATCAGGAATTAAGGAAAGCCATTGTATATTTCATGAGATGATCATGTTGGTGACAAACACCGCGATTTTGTTGCAGATTGCAGAATGCCAAAATGAAGTGTTGGAAGCAAGAAAAATATTGGAAGAAGCAGAGAAATCCTTAACCATGAGCTCGGAAGGGAATGCAGATGCTCTTAAAGAAGAAGAGAGGTGGGAGTCAGTGAAAGCCGCTTCAATTTCCGCCTTAGTAGGGACACTTGCTGCTGCCCCCATCTTTCTCAGTAAGATGGACATCAGTCCTCAGCTGCTGCTTCAATTAGGAATTACCTTTGCCAGTTGTGCATTGTTTGGAGTCACCTTCCGGTATGCTGTCAGACGGGACTTGGATAATGTTCAGCTGAAAACAGGCACGGCAGCAGCTTTCGCCTTTGTTAAAGGTACAGGCACTCAATAATAACAACAAACAATCGTAAACCAGGTTTTCTAGGATTTCAATCAACTTGTTTCGTCTACTCTTATAAGAGTGTAGGACATGAAAGCTGTTCTCACAATTTCCTTTTCTGTATGCTAGGTCTCGCTACATTGAGCGGATCCTCGCCTTTGGAACTAAGCTCTGCAAGCTTCTTATCACATGCTCAAGATGGAGCATTCTTTGTGGCTCAAGATCTATTGATATTTGTTTTTGCTTCTGTTACTTTGGACTTCTGCTTTAAGACGAGAATTGTAAGTCCTTTTCCTATCAAAAGAACAGAATGAAGGTAACAGCATGACAGCAGTGAGGTGCTAAGTTTTCAGATTTCAGGGTTTTTCAATCGTATCTATCTGCCCCTTTTTACTTGCATCATTGAGCACAATTTGTAGCACTACTGCTATATGAAATGAGTACCTTTCCCAGTCAAAAAATTATCACAACGATACATTCCTTTTCATCAATCATCATAGTCTGTAAGTGCAGTTGTGTATCTGGCGTCTGAACTTTCAGACGCTATCCAATAGTTCAGCAGTCCTATCCTATGGAAGGGCGAAACCATTGTGTTGAAAGCACAGAAATTTCTATGGCAAAATGCTATGGTAATTGACATGTGAAACAAAAAGGATGGTGAAAACTCATAATAGAAAAACCGAAAGCTCATACGAAGTATTAGAAAATCTGAACCAAGAACCCAAATGTTTTATTATGAAAGGAATGAAACATATGCTCTGAATGTAAAGTGAATTTCTATCCTGTTCTAGTATATAGTCGAAAAAATTCAACAAGGTTACCCCAATTACTTTCAGCTAAACCTTTAAAACCCGTTCCTCAAAAAAAAGCTACAACAAAGCAAGCACGGCTGTAATCTATTTCCATTACGCTACTCCCTTCCTGGACTGTCTTCGGGTTACCTGCTAATACTCCAGTCAAGGAGTGACTGAACCAACCCCTGATCATCCGCTGTTATTAGTGTTTTGTTCCATCATCTTTATCACCATTTTCGTTGACATGTTCAGGATCTTCAGAAGGCATTCTTGGCAATGTCCACTTTCTAATCTCATCCCTAGACTGCTGCTGTCCCGTAGGCAAGTTCATGCTGTTGTGTTTTCTCCCCTATAATAAACATCCAAGACTGTTAAAACGTCCACACCACACTACAGACTTACCGGACTGGTGAAGTAGAAGTCGGGATTAGTACCTCGTGTTTTTTTCTTAGACTTGTAGGTTGACTGTCTTTCTTTAGGTTAATCATCCCAAGACGTTTCCACATCTCGTGAAAGAAATTGAAATTATCAAGATCACCACTGCTAATACTCGCTTCTAGCTGTCAAATAAGATATACATAGCAGATCAAACAAAGGACGCATACAAGTAAACACGGCAAACACAACTGAATGAACATTGTAGTGTGGTTTCTCGAAGAAGACTAGACCGAGTCTTTACAATAAATCAAAGGAGTGATGATGGTAAGTGAAAGTGTACCTGTATATGAATGATACAAAGAACAATGCTGGCAATAGGCAGCCAACTTTCGTCTGGCGACAGTGACAAGTTAGTCCTAGCAAATGAGCAACAAAGTTTGATCATATTCATGTCCCCCAATCTCCATGGATACTTAAAACCACTAACAACTCACCGAAAATGGACATAAACAGCAACAACCACGCGGTTTCCATTGATTTTTAGGTCAGCACACATTTTTTACAACAAGTAGCACAACAGCTAAGATCAATAATCCAATTTGCAACCAGCGTTCTTTTCATTTGTTAACGTTTGGTCTGAATATAGTAACGGAGTAAGAAAAAGGCGAAAAAAAGGGAAGAAACCTGAGGTAAGGAGCGAGGTATACAAGCGCGTAGACAGCATAACGTTGCTTCCCGGTATCCATCAACGCAAACACCCAGCTCTAATCAACACAAATCACAATAACAACACACTTTTAATTTTCATGGAATTTCAAATGAACAGTTAATTTGAAAGTACAGTAATAAAAAAAAGGAGGTTAGGTGAGGAGGAGCATACCAACCAATTAAAGTAAGGGATGAAGCCGATGATAGTCATAACAGCGAATCTGGCATCAGTGGTGCTGACGGCGGCGTCCTCGTCCTCGTCCACGTCATCACTGCCGAAATCATAGGAGCCTACACTGCCGTATCTGGTGAAGATGAAGGAGTTGAGAATAGAAGCGCCTATAGCGATTGCAAAAGGAGCTTCTTGTTGAAGCTCCGCCCGACATATTCCTCTTCCTCTGACTTTGACTGTTGGTTTAGGTATGTTTTTGAGGAGAGGGAAATTTGTCGGAAAAGGAGAGGGAAGTGATAGCGAAGAATAGGAAGAGCGGAGAAGAGTAGGGTGAGAGATGTTGATGTTAAGAGGTATCATGTCTGTCTTCTTTGTGTTGTATCTTCTTTGACACACTTATGTTCGCCGGGAAAAATGGCTTACTTTTAACTCTATATTAACTCTTTTAAGCTTGGTTTTTGTTTTTTTTTTTTTTTTTGGAGTGAGTGCCGTGGCGGTCTATTTCAGGTACCAGGACCCGTATTGACTTCTACGACCCGATGTATACACTACGATGTGGGTTCGGTTCGGTGGATATTTGTTACTCCGTTCATTTCTATTGATTCGTGGAGCACTTGACTCGGCTATGTTTGGTAAAACTAACTGAAATAGTAGCTGAACGCTGAAATAGTAGCTGAACGCTGAAATAGTAGCTGAAAACTGAATTAATAGCTGCAATACTAGCTGAAAGTTTTTAGCTGATAGTGATAGGAGTGTTTGACAAAATTAGCTGATACAGGAACTGATATATATAAAATTACATAAAAATGTATTAAATATTTTCGAAAAATTCACGTGGTACCCTCGAAGTTTGGCCGATTGCACATGGTACCCAACTTCGCAAGTTTGTGCACATGGTACCCCTGAACTTACTACTTTGTGCACATGGTACCCAAATAGCAACTTCCGTTAGATTTTTCCGTTAAGTGATGATGTGGCGGTTAGTTGTTAGGTAATTAGTTAATTAAATTATAGAATTAATATTTCAATTAAAAAAAATCAATTAAATTCTTAGAAAAATAAATATATTTTTTCAAATAATTTTTTCAAAAAAACTTTATTAAAAAACTAATTTTTCTAGGGGTAACATGTGCAAAATGTTGTGATCTCAAGGGTACCGTGTGCACAAAGTGCTAACTTGAAGGGTACCATGTGCACAAATTATGATTTTTTTAAGAGAAATAATATTTTTTAATGAAAAAAAACTTGTTTTTTGGATATAATTGTTTATGAAAATATTTTTTGGATTTGTTTTAAAAAGTAAAAAAATTTTTTTTTTTTTTTTGATTTTCTTAAAATGGAAAATCATCATTAATATTAACTAATTCATATAACAACTAACTAACACATCATCACTTAACGGAAAATCTAACGGAAGTTACTATTTGGGTAACATGTGCACAAAGTGGTAAGTTTAGGGGTACCATGTGCACAAACTTGCCAAGTTGGGTACCATGTGCAATCAGTCAAAATTCGAGGGTACCACGTGAATTTTCCGAAATATTTTTAATGTCATTTTATTTTAGTAAATAAATGAGGGTAAATTAGGAATAAAATTATGATAAGCTAGCTTATTTTTTAATATGTTACCCAGGGTAACATCTTAAATAAGCTAGCTTATTATTTAAGCTAGTGGTGTCACCAAACACACTTATTTGGTCAAAGAGCTTAAAAATCTAGTCAAATAAGCTACTTTGGCCTTAGATATGTGAGCAGGATTCTACCTTTTGGCGTAGCCACCTAAAGAAATGTAGGGAGTATAGCAAAGCGGATCTTTGTCACCTTCTAGCTTTTGTGTCTCAACACTAATCAGAAGCTTGGAAATACGAATTAAAACTCAAAACAATTATTTTACTTATAAGTTACGGAGTATTTGATTGCAAATTTGTGTTTAGAATGGTACATGAAGTGGGACGACGAAACTGGACAAAGGATCACTCCGGTAACAATCACAAATCCGAAGGGCCTGACGGGAAGTTCATACTTTTATCTCTACTTTATCCTTTTCTTTTTTCATGGAAGAGTGGTACTCCATACTTCTTGTTCATACCCCCATTATAGATTTGGAGCACAAAGCTCTTACAAAATACCACTAATCCTTGCATCAAAAGAAACAAATAAAGAAAAAAGAAAATTACTAACTAAATCAAAACTTTTTATAAATATCAAATATTACATTCAATACAAACGTTTCAAACCATAAAATAAATATAAATGAAAATATAATGTAAATGAAAAAATGTAACCCAATGCCACCCTATACAAAACTTTTTGCATATCGGAACTTTACAATGTCGATCTTCCACAGATTCCATCTAAGGCCACTATATCAATGCACAATTGTATGCAAATTACGATCATTCGTCATCATCTTCCTTTTCAGCTAGGGTTTTGCCAGCATAAAAAGGACTTCTCCGACACAAATAAGGTATAACTCTTCAGATGGGAACTAGATCCATAAAAGATCCACCAGTTATTTCCCGTCGTCCTCCGAAAGCAAGTATAGTCCAAGTTGCTCATGAAAGAGGGAACAAAAGGATCCCACTTTAAGCTATTACCTGAATGTACACTATATTCTCCCTGTACAAGAAACTGAAGTTCACGCCTTAAGCTACTTCTTCAATCCTGTCTTCACCTTCTTCAATAGTCGCTACACCACTTAGCTGTCGCTGCAACTGCAAACACGAGTAGAAGTACAAGAAAAAAACATCAGCAAGTTTACTTCTTTTCAATTTGGCCTTATCAAATGCGAATGGCTCATCATATTCTCAAGGCAATAATGGGTCATAAGAATCTAGCCGTACAATCTAGCATAACAATGAACGAGGAAAGAAGTAGCAGCCTCCTGAAATTTTAGGACACTACAACCGATCACATGCGCAGCCTACGCAAAGCTTACTGCCATATATGTCCAATATTGTCATCTAAGGCTCTTAAAAACCAATATTTACTTACTCAATCTCTTAAGAATGAACCCTAATTGACAGTGATCAATCTTTGTACAACAGAGGGAGTAGTTATAATGGATCAAGCACTTAGGTACAACTCATTTAGCATCTGTAAGAATTCAGAGAGGACTTACTCGACCATATTTTTGTTTCTCGGCATTCAATTCATCGGCCAAATTAGCCATCCTGCAGCACATCCCAACATTATTTAGCATACTTAACAGAAATAAGGTAAAATGATGAACATTAAAGTCGTCTTATGTGCTCAAAGTGAATGTTTTTGACCAAAAGTTAACCAACCTTGCTTGCAGATCTGATATCTTGACTAGAAGCAATCTTTCCCTTTCTGAAGGTGCTGTTTCAACCTGTAAAAAAACTGACATTACTACCACAACATCAAGAAATCTGAACTGCCTTCTCAATAGCACAGATGAATATCAAGGGACCCCAAGTTTTGCTCCGTCTTAGGTGGTCATTGTCAATATCGAAAAAAACACAAATATAGAATTCATTTATAAGCAGTGATGGCGGGAGAGACGCACTCGTCCATACTTTTCACAGTTACATTATGTCTAAAAGCAGTGGATAACAACAAAGTAAGCCAACAACGTAGTAAAAGCTCATTGTACACAAACAGGCTGCTAGCCATCTCATCAGATAACAAAACTAACTTAGAAGTTCAGACATGGTAAGAAAAACAACATCAACAACGCAAAATAAAGACAAGAAAAGCAAATTCCAACGAGTTGAATAAAAAAACAATAAAAATAGTTTTGACTTTAGGTTGTTGGACTTGCTACAAAATTTCCATAATTTTAGGAATTCTAGTGTAACTCAAATTAGTAATTATGATTATTCTATTAATCAGAGCATTTAGTTTATAATTTATGTTTGCTAGGTCAAACGTGTTTGTAGGGTTTAGTTGCTTAATTTTAGGTTTTGTTAGTTACCTCAAAAGAAAAGAAAAAAAGGGTTGAGAGAGATAAATGAGAAAGAGGTAACAGAAAATACTTCTCCATGTTTACTCCTGGCTAAGGGAGAAAATCCTCTATTAATCAAATTATTTTGTGTATTCATCTTAATTGATTGTCTACAGCTACATTCCTCCACTAGAAGCATGAAGTTTGGCCACACCAAAACCAGGTTTGAGATCAGAACTTACACATCCATTCTCTAGAGTGCCCGTCGCGGGTATCGACGAAAGCTTTCCGTTTTGGCACCCTACATGGAAATCAAAAGGTAAGACACATCTTAGCTCATCAATTAGTACATAATTCAGAATCAGAAACATATTGCAGCTAATATAACTTACCATCAATTTCAGATGGTTGCAAACTACTTAACAAACTTGTTATCAGATCCTGCTCATCAATGAACAACAGGTAAGAGTTCGTCTACTTTTATACCCACGCTTAAATCATTCAATACAAAGTAATTTTCTATGCATATGACAAGAGTGAAAGTATGACAATGCGGTGCATCCATTACTTGTTGAATTGTCGTCTGCAGGTAGAGATTTTGGAGGTGAGGCAAGAGAAGTGAAGGAGAAGCATTAGCACTATTCAACTCTTTGGTAGGATGACTTGTTACCTGACATTTTTCAAATATACAATGAGTAAGCAAGTAAATCATTTTAACATTTTAAAAAAGAGGGAAGCACTTGAAAAAGTTAGATTGCCGCAACCAATCAATCAAAAGTTATGAAAGAAACTATCAAAACACAGCCTCTTTCTAAGAAAGATAACAAGAGTGTTAAATGTCAAATCCCAAAGTAGGCTTCTATAACAAGATGGAACACTAATGAACACATAATCTATTATTAGTCATCAGTTGTGTTGTTATAACAGGGAATAGTGAACTCAGGTTGGTGGTTATGCCTCGACAAAGAAGTATAGTACCAGTAGATCGGTGGTGGCAAGTGTAAAATTAAGTCACATCTTAAATGAAAGGTAAGTTTGGAGATTCTCAAGGTGTTTGCTTCCCATCTTATGATCATTTATCATGGTTCGTTTTTAACCGTCTAAAATTTCTATTCAGTGACTCAGGTCTGAGGCCGAAGGTGTGCTCTCAGAGCCAGTGTTAAAAATAGAAGTCCAGAGCATAAGGAAACAAGATAAAGTAAAAGTTACATACTGTTTGCTTTGAATCATTAATCCAATCACCAACACTTGCCGACTTTCTTAGGGGTGAACCCTGAAAATCAAAGAAAATGATCAGACATGAACTACATAAGTGCCAGTTTGTCATGCTGATTTCAACTAAAAGGGCAGCCAGGCCGCACAATGGTGTCCCTGCAAGGCGAGGGACCGGGGAAGAGTCCCACCACAAGGGTGTATGGAGGGAAAGCCTTCCCTTGGACAAGAGGCTGCCCACAGGACTTGAACCCGTGATCTATCGATCACACAGTAACACCTTTACCGGTGCGCCAAGACCCCCTTCTGATTTCAACTTACCTGAGAAACTCTCCTGGCATTGGATAGTATCATATCCTAACAAATATACTACGCGTTAGTGGCAAGGACTTTAAATGAGAAACAAGTTAGCTATTCGGACTCTCACCTTAGCAAGATCCACGTTCTCGGATGTTACAGAAAAGCGGCCTTTTATTTGAACCAAACTAGCCTTTGATTTATCATCTAGTGAATCTCTGTATCCTACAACCAGAACAATTTAGATAAATAACATGGCAGTGTGATGACCACTGATGATATAATTGGCAACACCCGACTTTTTTTACGTAACATAGTTGAAATATTAAGATTATCACCTCCTGAAGATTTAATAGGGGCAGACAAACTATTTGCTGAAGCCCGTGTAGGTAACATCAGTGGACCACTAAAGCTCGGAACCCTACGAGGATTACTTTTGTCCAATGCAGGTTGGCTTTCATTCTCAGACCTGTGCAGTTCAAATCAGCATGCTGAGCGAAATTCCCTACAAGCAGCCAAATGACTTGTACAACGATACAGTGATAACTCTAGTATACAGGATTACAATTGGGAATCGACCAAGTTTAAGAGGTTGAAGTCATATGCACAAATCGTCAAAGGCCCTAGACGGCTAGACCTAAAAGACCGTCTATAATATGGTTCCAAAAAACCCGATAGGTAAAAGACAGGATTTTCTTGCCCTGAAATATAGTAGCTGGAAAGAGGAAAATAACAAGTATTGGCACCCCATGCTGGTTTTTCAATTTGTCATAAACATTCAACAATAGCTAAACTCAAAACCTCATAATTGGATAAAACTGTTAAGATTGCGACTTTTAATCTAGATCACAAACCTAAACGAATCCTACTAAGAAGTCAGAACTGTTCTGGTCATCCAGTAAAGGCATCAGAACAAAGCAACTAATGAAAGATTATTGCCCCACAACGGTTGTCTAACGGTACATCACGATAGTTGTTAATTACTTCAAAGTTCAAGCAAAATCCTAATAAACTACAACATATTATTTTCTTGTTTTCCTCTTATTATGAATATGTTGAGCACTTCCATTTATTTATTTAGAATCTAACAAAGATAATGAACCAATCAACCTTTCAGGGACGCGGCCTTTCTCCGAGGATGTCTGTCCAAGCACAATACCAGGCATAAGAGGCCCACTCTGACTTTGACGACCTTTGACTGTTTGACACTTGGCCTTCACTTGTGCTGTGTCCACATCAGAAACGACTGCCCAGTCGTTACCCAAAACATCTTTCTCTGGCACATCCCTTAGCCCATATGAACCTGAGAATTCGCTTCTGCTAGTTCCGGCTTTGTTACTGGCACTGTCAGCTTGTCTAAGGCCACCCTGTTCGGCATAAAGTTCTTCTCTGCAAGAAATACAATGACAAACATATGACATCAGTTTACTTTGATAGTAAGTTTTCTCTTAGGTGCTGCCTTCAATTCCCAAAAGATCCAGTTCGAGTCAAATTGGATTTTAAGGTTCAGTACCTATGGACATCACCGATAGGAGAAACAGACTTTCCTGAAATGGATCCAGCCTCCGATACATCCTGCCAGAGATACACCAATTTATACAAAACCAAAAAGAGAAAAAGCCAAGAAAAAGGCAGTGGGCAGAAATGCACAACTTGCCAGAACAGCATTGCTTACCGCCTTACTGCTCGTAGCAGATCTTACACTTTCATCTCCTTCCTTTATTTCTAGCAAATCATCATCATCTTGGACCTAAGAACAGATACGACAAAATGGTGCTTATAAAAAAAGAACAGACATGACGGGTTATAATGGTGGGAACTCTCAGTTATGGAGGATTAGGATCCACAAGAAACAACAAGGCTCATTATGGACGACACAACTCCATAAAAATTGCAATCAACGCTATTCAGGGGTATTTAAAACCTTATTGCACCAACCCAGTCTGACTCTAGAACATGCCAAAACAGGTTATAGTAATTCAACAACTATTACCAAAAACAAAATGAAGAAGAAACATCACTCACCAATGAAGCCTGCGCTTTTAAGTCCTCAACATCAAAGTTCCAGGCACTTACACCTCTCTTGTACTCATCCTGGAACAAGAGAAAAAAAAAAAACACAACTTATTAAAAACAAATAAATCAGCCTTTGACATGGCAGCCTGTATGTTATTAAAATAAATTGTATAAGATCGGCGAATCTTACGTAATTTATAAAATATGAAAGTTGATAAAGGTGATGAATAGATTTCCACCAAGAGCAATAACACAGAAACAGATACAATATAAGTAGTATATAACCATACCTGTGATATAGCCTCCTGCTCCGCTGAAGGCATTCTCTTAAGAGCAAGCTGAGCAGCATCTTTAAGCTGCAAATTTAATATTGCAGAATAAACAACTATGCAACAAAAGTCAAAGCTTTACAAAAGATCCAAAATTGACTGTTAACCTGCACAGCTTTAACACGATCCCATAGTGGTGGCAAGTCTGCGAATAATTTCTTCACAGACAGTTCAGGGGCCTTGGCATGTTTGAAAAATGAATGTTTGAGAAGCTTCTCAGCAGTAGGTCGCTTTGCTTGATCTTTCACCAGACACATTGCAACCATTTCTTTAAATGCCTGTAAACAATCAATACCAAAATCAGAACAGAAACAAGAACCAAAACTCTCAACACCTTCCTAAATCAAGTCATCCAAAAAACACAAATGTTTTGTTAACTATACAGGTCAGAGCATGCCGACGGAACAGATAATTTTTTCCAACATTAAATGACAGTGAGAAGCAAAAAAGTACTATTCAAGCTCGATTTCTCTCTTACAAACAAAAGTCAAAAGTAGGTTGTTTGAAGAAGATAAACAGATTTGTAGTGAGTAGGCACGCGCAAACAGACTAACCAACTAGGAAGCAAAGTTTACTGCTAAGTAGATAACATAGGCCAACGAAGCATAGAAACAAACAAAGTTAATTGAGTAAAACAATTAACCTTCGAGAACTTTTTGTCCCGATCATAGTCAAGACCTGGAGGAGCATTCTGTATTGTCATAAGGAGAACCTGCACAGTGATAGAATGTGGCCAATGTATCAGAGCTAAATATTACCTCTATTCTTTTTTTTATATACAATTATTGAGCGTAAACAGTTTGAAACCTTCATGGGAGGGTACTTCGAGAAGGGTGCATGACCATGAGCTAGCTCCAACGCAGTTATCCCAAATGACCAAATGTCAGCCCTAAACAAGACAAACTAATAAATATAAAATGGTCTACGCACAATCTTTTAGTCATGTCAAATGAGCCTAGGTCGTTAGATCACTCAACAATATTAATAGTCGAAAGAAAACAAGCATACTGTAGATGATTCTAATAATCCTGAAAAAGATACAAATATACTTCTTCAGTCCTTTTGTTTGAATACCGAGGCCCATCATTTAAGAGGTTGCTCGAAAAAATGAAAATTTTAACATGAAAGCAGAGGTCATAGGGGATTGTTAGCCCACTCTAAACTCCCAACAGAATGAATGGGGGTAAACTAACCAAATCAGACATCCTTATCGTCATCAATACTTGATTACACTATAGCACTTGTACTCACCAATTCTATTCTTCCTGACCATCTTGAGCGCTAATTTTTTTTTTTTAATTTACTTTTTGGATTAATTGCTCGCTTCCTCTTACGACCTCATTTGTCATATTGCTTTATTCGTGGTCTTCTACACAAATATGATACTCGAGCATTTACTCAAGAAAGAAAAAAATAATGATACTCGAGTAGGGCTTATTGAGGTAAAAAGTACTTGAAGCACAACTCTTCTAAGTTTTTGCTTTTGGATAGGAGGTAAAACAGTGCAGCAGAGTTTTTCTGTGTAATTAGAAACTACTCTGAAGTGTCAAGCTACAATGCAAATGATGTAGTCTTTTCATAAGTGAGAAACACGGAAGGCGTTAACAATATTAAATGTCTGGCACTCTAGCTTACGAGAAGTAACTGCAGATCCCTAGGGTAATATTCCCCAAGAAACGAAGAAATCCCAGAACACACATAAATTGATGCAGATCAAGGTTATATTTTTATTTTGATTTCTTCTTCTAGAAGGGCAAGGCGGTCAGGAGCATCTCAATGCTTCGCAAAATCAGAGTTATAACGAATTCCTTTTCTCCCTTGGGCCCCACGGTTTCCTTAGTTTGTACAAGCGTATGTGTTAGCTTCTCCAGTTCCCCTAACGCCTAACGGTATATACCCTATACACTAAAAGATGTCAATTGTTGACTCAATATAGCAAATGTTTCAAGCATTTAAGAAGTTCCACATATCATATCATTTAACTACTTAAAGAAGAAGCTCTCAAAAAAAAAAAACTATTTAAAGAACAATAATAATACCAAGAAGATCTAGGGGAAAAGAAGATCGTCTGTACAAGTTACAACCAGAGATTCAAGAGTGAGGAAACCAATGAATATAACAAATGTCCAAGAGGAGACTCACTTAAAGTTGTATCCACTCCCGGGTTGCAACACCTCGGGTGCCATCCTAAAACAAGTACAAAATAACAATAATAGTTAGATGTATACAGAAGAGAGAAAAATAAACCTTGAAGGCAAGTATCGAATCCACAAAATATAACAAGTAACACAGAGATGTGGACAGAACAAACTCACCAGCATGGAGTTCCAACAAATGTGTTTCTTGAGCGTTGTCTATCACCACTATCAAACATGCAAGCGGAAACGCCAAAATCAGCAAGCTTCACAAGCCCATCAGTATCAAGCAAGATGTTCCCCGCCTGTTTATTGAGAGGGGAGAAAAATCTTAGTGAATCAAGTATTCTTCAACAGTTCAGATTCCATATTAAGATTATATTTCCCTCGGTACATGATAATGACCGTGGTTTGCTTCTGTTCTCTAAATAGATATAACTTTGGCCAAAATTAGCCATTAGTATCAAGCAAGATATTCTTTGCCTGTTTTCTTATTTAAAGAAAACTAAACAAAAAATTTGGTGAATCAAGTATATAGTCTATGACTATTCAGATTCCGTCTTAAGAAAATTATTTCCCCCGCTAGATGACAATGGCCGTAGTATGCTTTTGTTCTCTAAAGGGATAAACTTTGGCCAAATCATATAATTAAAAGCTATAAGGAAGATTCGTGAGATGTAAAGATTAAGACTTTATTCATCATACAATATACTTTTTCAAAGTGATTATCTGAACTAATTTATAAATCTGTCTGTCTATTATTTTACCAATGGATTGTCAAAATAAGTAAAGGTTTGATCACGCGAAATCGACTAAGGACAATTTTTTAATACCAAGACAGAATTATTTTAAAAGGTTTAAACAAATATGTTTAACCTTAACATCACGATGAATATGTCCGTGTCCATGAAGATACACTAAAGCCTTCAGGGTTTCTTTAAGGACAGAACAGATGGCAGGCTCTTCAATTCCATCAGGGTATGCCGTCTTCATCAAATGAAGACAAGAGCCTTCAGCCATAAATGGCATTACCACCCATAAGTTTCGTTCCACAACAAATGAGCAAAATGCTTTAACTACATTTGGATGATCAATCAAACTCATAGTTTGTGCCTCTCTCCGTATATCATCCTGCAAGAACAGAAATAACCACGGTTTCATAACAGTGTATAGCTTACTAAATTTGATATTTAAAGTTCACCAATAAACAATGAGGGGCATCTATTGTTGTTCATACTTTGGTCAGCCCGCAAACAGATTTTAATATTGCAATAACCATTATACATTAGAAATGAAAAGACAATTAGTAGACACAACAACTGAGTCAAAGATTGATTGAACTATTGAAAGTTCTTATATGATGAACAGACTAAATAGAGGCGACTTTTACAACCCCCTAATACGACCACTCCACCGGTTCAGATTAGAAAAATAGAAACTCTTGCCCTAGTATAATCCACAGCTGACAGGATGGTGTACTTGGAAAGAAAGAAATCATCGCATTTTTGATGATATTAGGTTGACACACCAGGGGTTCACTTTTAGTTTCTTGTGGACGTTGTATAGTTGGAGTCAAGTGTTAAATTCACATCGACACTTGACTTTCATTCTTTTTGTGGATTAAATTTCTCATGATAGTCCGAGAGCTTAATTAGCTCTCTTTTGTCTATGGACACCGCCCTTTAGGGGTTTTTTGTACATGGGAGTCACCCCCTTGGTGTCCTTTTGAATATATTGATACCCTATCTTACTTATCAAAAAAAAAAATATATGAAGCTGCTGTGATCATCATACACATACATGGAACGAAAAAATTATTATCTATTCATTGAAAGGATTTACGTAGAGGGCAAAGTGCGTAGCTTGGTACCCATTTTAAGGAGCCTCGGTGTGGTGGCTACATCTATAAGGTTTCATACAAGGGGTTAAAGCTGGATCTTACAGCAAACAGCCACGCCCTAACATGACCTAGAAATTCTTGCCCTAGTATGTTCTAATGCCCGTTGGCATTTATCACTTATATACATAAACTGAACGGGCCATCGTAGCATGCAAAAGGGGCAGGCAAAGTGCAAAACTTGGCATTCTTGGTGTAACGCATTTCTGTGGTGGCTACATCCATAAGGTTTTTTCCATTGGGTTAGAGGTGGATCTAAAGACCATTATCATGGCCGGGTCATGAAGGTAGAGTAGCCACTAGGGTGAATAATACTTATATTCATCTGTTACTCTCAGTCTCTCACTATGCAAAATGTTAGATAAAGACTTGCGTGCCAAATTGAAACGGTTCATCGAATGTTTGGTGGCATTCCATCAAGTAAAAGAGAGGATCTTTGAAGTTTAAACTAGTACAACTGAACCTGACAATTACTTCCCGAACTTAACAAGTCGAAAAACATCATCAAGGACGGATGACAAAACTGTTGCAACTAGTTACCCTGAGTTATATGACACTAACTCAGCACCTTGAGGGATGGAAATAATGAAGCAAAGCCCATTGCTTTGCAACGGCATCAACAATAACTCGTTAGTCTCAATCACTTTACACTAATTCGGGTGCAAAAAATGAGGCAAAGCCCATTGCTTTGCAACCAATTCCACCATATCTCGTTAGTCTCAAACATTTCACAGTAACACCGGTACAAAAATGAGGCAAAGTCCAATCCTTTGCAACCACCTCGACAATATCTCATTAGTCTCAAACATTTCACAGTAACACCGGTGCAAAAATGAGGCAAAGTCCATTCCTTTGCAACCAATTCCACCATATCTCGCACGGGTGCAAAAAGCAAGGTAAAATGAGGTAAAGTCCATTGATTTGCATTGGATTCGGGTTACGCAATTCCACACGAAATCAAATCATTCAAACGAAATCCCATGCATTGGACTAAAATTCCGGATAACCGGAATTCCTTCACTGACTGATACTTAACAACTGCACAAATCAACCAAAAATTCGCCGGCAACGGATAAAAATCAACTTAAAAAACCTAGGTTTACGATTCCAATCAGCAAAAAAATTTCCCCAAATCCAATTCAATTCAACTCAATCAACAGCAGCAAAATCAAACAAACACATTCGACTAAAAACCAATTGAATTTTTTTCCCCAATTCAATTCAATTCAATTCAATTAATCAAACAAACACATTCAACTAAAAAAATCAATTGAATCAATAAAAATTGGGGGAAAACAAAAAAAAATAAATAGAATAGAGAAAGAGGACTAACGAGATTACTGAAGCAGCGATCGAGATCGAGGCACTTGATAGCAACCACCTGATTATAAGGAAGATAGATCGCGCGGAAGACGGTGGCGCTAGCGCCGTAACCAATCTCTTCTAGAAGCTTATAGTCGGTGGAGTTGACGGAATAACTCCGGTTGTGAGTACTCCCCGTCCGACCCATTTGGAGAATGAATCAACCGGTAGCGTCACTCTGAAGCCACAGCCGCCACCCAACAACAACAGCAACAACAACCAAGAATGGAATTTGGGGATTTTGATTTTGGGTTTTTTTTTACTGTGAATAAAAAGATTTGACCTTGTGCTGTTGCTGCTTCTTCTGCTGCTGTTATTATGCTTTTGCTTTGATTACCTCACCAATCACAAATATTTTTTGGTTGATTTATTTTTTATTTATTTATTTATTAAAGGGTAAAAATTAAATGAGTGAAAAGGAGGTTTTAGGGTGGGTTAAAAAATGAGGGGACCCCACCTTGAGTGACTGGGTTTTTGAGCTGATTAGGAAAAGTTTATATAATAATTAACACAAAGAGTATCACTTACGATACGATACTTCTCTGACGTGTCACCGCCGTCTCCGCTGGATATTTCTCTCTTCCTCACTCCCTGCACGTGATCCTCCTTTGCTTCCTTCAGACTTTTTGGGCCTTTATACGTTTCACCATTTCTCATCGGCCCAACTTTTTTTTCTTGACCCGGTAAAGTGGTCGTTCTGATCGGGTCAATTTGTATCGGGTTGGTATTCGGATGACTATGTTTTGGGTCAATTTGGGGTTGGGTTGGGTTCGGTTCAGTTCAGTTTGGGTGTAGTTTCGGATTTGTCGAATACGGGTCGCGTCGGGTTATTTCAGAATTAGATTAGCCAGTTGCAATCATATTAATGTCGAACATTTTTAAAGTTTGTCGTCTTAAATTGAAATTTTATTGGTAACTTGAGTGATTAACAGATTCAAGTCATGCTTGTTTAGATGAGTCATTTACTTCTGATTATTTGGGTCAGGACGATCGAATCGGATCATATTCGGTTCGGAGTTTCGGGTGAAGCAAATTTCGAGTAATTTTCGGATCGGGCTGTGTCATTTCGAGTTTCAAGTTAAATTCGGCTTTTCAATATCGGACGGATGTTCAAGTCATGTTGCGAACTCTATAGAATGGTTATGGTGTGAGTGGTAAGCCCTATCGTCCCTTTACCAAGTGGTAAGGGATTCCATCATTTACTCTTGTGGATTGAGCAAACAATTTTGAAACATCTATGCCCATTAAATTGACCTCTATACCCCAAAGCAGATGCCTACATGATCGACGAGGGACATTATTGGTTAACATAAAATTTAAAAAAAAAAAAAACACCGTGTTGCTACTTAGGCTATTTATAATTCAACTTATAAATTCATTTTCGAGTCAATAAATACATACGTTCTTTACCATACAACTGCAATTCAAATCAGATTAAAAGGTTGTCATTGGAACCACAATAGCTCCTAAGGAAGTATGGAGAATTTTTTTGGAAGAACAATTTCAATCTAACTGATGCATACATATTCTTAATATATAGTTTGGGTTCGATTCAATTCAAATTCGCAACACTCTCATTATTGAGTCTATTCTTCAACAAACTCATCGTGGTCTCATGATACAAAGGAACAAAGCACAAAAGAATTAATTAACCTCAACTTACGTTTGCATGTATCCAATTTTGTCACGGACGTACCGTAATTTAGCTACGTGATTGATATATACAAGAAAACCAAGGATTTTGTATACTAATGAATTGCAATTTGCAAATATATTACACTAGGAGTTGTAGGAACTCTAGGAAGTAGGAACTAGGAAGGCCGGTCCAATGGATGGACTTTTGTGTGATCTATTATTCAAGCTAATATTTCTTATTCAAACCTTGAATTCTGGGAGTAAACTGATAGAGACATGTAAAACTGACCAGTTATAAACAATTAACAAAAATGTGGGTAAACTATACTCAGTATGAGTAATTGATGAGTTTCGAAAGACATTGTACAATAACGTGCATATGCACACTATAATCATAGAAAACGGTAAGGTATGTGCATAAAGAGTGATAACTCGACCATTAGTTCTCTCGTTTTTTTATATTGTAAGTAGAACTAGTTCATAGTCTGCACACTTGACTAGTAGTAATAATGATAGATTGGTCCATTACTAGTTTTACCAGGGGAAGATGCTTATCTAATCAAAGTGATCATATGTTTAGTGAATGAATGGTTCTTAGAGAAAATTAAAGGGAAAAGAAGGGCGTGTGTTATGCACAAGTCTCATCCAGTTAGTATTGTACTAGATGAACCTTGTTGTCCTTGTATCATTAGCATGTGTCCTCTATAAGTTAGTATTAGTGGAACTTGAACACCATTCATTTGAAAAAGAGTGGTCTACACTCTACAGCAAATTGAAAAGAAAGCGATTCACTCAGAATCTTTGATTAATCTTAACAACCATTGCCAACCACTATAGCATACAAATGTATACCAACTTGAATGTTTTCTTTTCTTTTTGGCCTCTTCTGTCTTTTTCCAATTATACCACTCCACTTCAGTGGAGGAACCAGGAACCTCATCCCCTCTCTGATATTTACACCACCTTCGCTTTGGCTTTATTCCATTATGTATCCGAAACTGTTAGACTGCAAACCACGCAATACTTATATTGACGGGGTTGGATGTATATTCATATAACTAATCCGTGCCACTAAACTCGATCTAATTAACGGATCCCACTAATGGTTTGAACATTGGATTAAGGACAAGTTATCCAAGTTCGTAAAGCAATCTCAGGTGTCATACTCATGTCTCTCGGTTGCGTATTGAGAAAGCACACCTAGAGCCAAAAGGCTAATATGAAACGCATTTGAATACGTCGCTTTTTTCCTTTATATGCTAATGCATGATTAAACATAGGTAGAAGATTAGTAAGGGAAATCTGGATATTTCCATTTTTGTAAGGATTTCAGTGTGTCATAGAAGCTAAGGAAATCACGAAATCAGCATTATTCCATCATATCCTCTGATCTACTGATGAACACAAAGTTGACTAAGATGCTAATAATTTTGTGACAATTATTGACAAGTATTTATCTGACTTATTTGTTCCATTTTTCTCACCATGCGTTATCTTCATGTGGTCACATTGCATGATAACCACACGACACAATATCTCTACTAGACTACTACTACTAGTGTAGTTTTCAACATCTTGTCCAAACAGGGTCTTTCTACTATTCAACTTTCTACCTATACTAATCATGATCATACAAAAGAGAAAGTTCCATTTAATTTCGATGTATAATGAGATACTAATTTGCGAACTAAAACATTAAGAGTATAAATTTTACATTAACCAACGAATAAGAGACGCGCACATGATAATAAGACAACATAAGGGATAATTACAAAATAACGGTCATTGTTGGTAGGTGTATTTTTTTTCTCATACTCATAGATTCAGATCAAATCAGATAGACTCGAAAAATGTTAGCCGAAAAAAGAAAAGATCTAAGCTTCCGGCTCAGGAATCTGTTTTTTCCTCTCTTTTTTTTTTTCCTATATATGCCAAGCAACAAGTGCTGTCAAAGTGTTGATCTGATCGGTCTTGCTTATTAGCTTGTAGTGTAGGACTAAAAGAAAATGTTGTACTTCATTATTCAACGTGCCTAAAATTCTCATCAGAAATTTAGTATACATCAAGGTAACATCTACCTTGCCCTGTCATTTCAACTTCACTATCTAGAAAATTCTCATTAAGCTAAGCTTAGCTTCAACCACAAGCTCAACTGCATTACATATATAGAAGTAGAGCGTGTGACTAATAATGATCATTTACGTTTCAGAGAAAGTGAAGCACTGAGGAAATCTGAATAGAGTGTCAATGGAGGAAGTGAAGTGGGAGGAGAGAGATATCGCGAGGGATGAAGATAAAGAAGAGAAGCTGGAAGTCGAGTTAGCTGAGGAAGTGTCAGTAACAAGGCTTCCACCATGGATTAAACAGGTTACAGTGCGAGGCGTGGTGGTAAGCGCGCTGTTAGGGGTGATTTACAGCATCATTGCAATGAAGCTCAACCTTACAACTGGTCTCAGTCCAAATTTGAATGTCTCTGCTGCTCTCCTTGCTTTTGTCTTCATTAGGACATGGACAAAACTTGTTGAGAAAGCTGGGTTTCAACCCCTTCCTTTCACTAAGCAGGAGAACACCATGATTCAGACTTGTGCAGTTGCCTGCTATAGCATATCCATTGGAGGTTTCTGAAATTCCTTTCTCTGTAGTATACTTTTGCTTGCTGTCATAACCCTAGTCTCAGTATATATAGCTAAATAAACTGCCCTATCTCATATGTCTGTTGCGCTATGTTTTACAGGTGGGTTCGGGTCTTACCTATTGGGTCTGAACAAGAAGACGTATGAACTGGCCGGAGTTAACACTGTAGGGAACACTGCAGCAAGCTACAAGGAACTTAAAGTAGGCTGGATGACTGCTTACCTCTTCGTCGTTTGCTTCGTTGGTCTCTTCGTGCTGGTTCCACTTAGGAAGGTATGTTGTCAATGTCATGAAATTTCTATACGCAAAATTCTGAAATGCCGAAACTGCAACCTTGACAGTCTAATAATTCATAATTGTATAAACCTGATGATTTGCAGATACTGATAATAGACTACAAACTGGTTTTTCCAAGTGGTATGGCAACTGCTGTCCTTATAAATGGATTCCATACAAGGGGAGATAAAATGGCCAAGTATGGAAATCTTTCTCAGTTAATTTGATAGACTGAATGCAGATTTTATAAGAAGAGGCTGTTAATTAGCTGATGTAAACTGCTGACTGTGAGTTGGTTCTGAACTGATGCAGGCAACAGATAAGCTCATTTTACAAGTACTTTTCGATGAGCTTCTTATGGGGTTGTTTCCAATGGTTTTACACTGCGAAAGAGAGTTGCGGATTCAACCAGTTCCCAACGTTTGGACTAGAAGCATGGAGGCAAACATTTTACTTTGATTTTAGCATGACCTATGTTGGCACAGGGATGATCTGTTCCCATCTTGTGAGCATGTCTTTGATGTTAGGAGCCGTGCTTTCGTGGGGAATAATGTGGCCTCTTATTAACAAGCTTCAAGGGAATTGGTTCCCTGCCAATATACCTGAGGAAAGTATGCAGGGTTTGAATGGCTACAAGGTTCGCTACAGACGTCTTATAACTAAAAACTAGGAAGTACTCATATTGTGCTTGTTTCAGGTGACTGACAGTCTGACACTGTGGAGAAACGTCTGTGTTTCAGGTATTTATATCCATTGCTCTCATTTTTGGTGATGGTTTTTACAACTTCTTCAAGGTAATGTTGATCATCTTGGTAAATGTTCGCGGTAGGATGAAACAGAAGGCTGCCCTGAAGAGAGGTATTTCTCTGAAACTTCACTAGCATGCTTTCTCTAACTAGGAAGAGCAGTTCATGTCTGATATGGTTCGCTCGGTTTTACTGACAGATGGTAAAACAGAAGCGCCTGGCATCCTAAAACAGAACGAGGTGTTTGAGAGAGAAAGCATACCAATGTGGGTAGCAGGAACTGGCTACATCTTCTTCTCCATCATCTCCGTCATTGCCCTACCCATCATGTTTCACGAAATCAAATGGTACTACATTGTTGTAGCTTACATTCTAGCTCCATCATTGGCCTTCTGCAATGCATACGGAGCAGGTCTAACAGACATGAACATGGCGTACAATTATGGGAAGGTGGCGCTCTTTGTGCTAGCAGGTCTAGCAGGGAAAAGATACGGCGTGGTGGCAGGACTTGTAGGTTGTGGAGTCATAAAATCAATGGCCCTTGTCTCATGTACGCTGATGCAGGATTTGAAGACGGGGCATTTAACGTTCACATCCCCGCGATCAATGCTCGTCAGCCAGGCCATTGGCACAGCCATTGGGTGTGTTGTGACTCCCCTCAGCTTCATGCTGTTTTACAAGGCCTTTGACGTGGGAAATCCCAACGGAGAATACAAAGCACCTTATGCCTTAATATATCGGAACATGGCAATTTTAGGGGTGGAAGGCTTCTCGGCCCTGCCACGCCATTGCTTGCAGCTCTGCTGTGGCTTCTTCGCGTTTGCTGTAGCTGTAGATTTGGCGAGGGATCTTCTACCTCCAAAGGTTGGTAAATGGATGCCGCTTCCAATGGTTATGGCGGTGCCATTTCTCGTAGGGGGATACTTCGCCATTGATATGTCTGTGGGCAGCTTGGTGGTGTTTGTGTGGCACCGTATTAATTCTAAGGAGGCCGAGTTGATGGTACCGGCTGTGGCTTCCGGCTTAATCTGTGGGGAAGGGCTCTGGTCCCTCCCTGCATCGCTTCTCGCTCTGGCCAAGATAAACCCTCCGATATGCATGACATTTTTGTCTGGCAAGGCCGCATAGTATACAATGTACTCCATAATAGAAAGAGACAAGTTTTTTACTTCTTTGTGTTCCTTTTTCGCCCCTCAGGACCTGATTTGCCCAGTGCCCATAAACAGGAAACGATATTCGACATAGAACAATACAGTTACAGAAATCCTACAGTTGTACTGTATGTAGAACTAGTTTGTATTTTCAAGCATGTAATGCAAAAAACATTGGTTGACGTTGTGTTAAGCTATGGAACCATCACAGTTCGAAACAAAGGAAAACCATATGATAAACAGAAAAGTCGAAAACCTGACACTCTGAAGATTATGGTGTAAAGAGGAGAGACCAAGAATGACGAAAGGAAGGCAGCAACATCAACAGTCCAGCAAATCTATAAAGAATCCTGCATATTTTCGGCCGGATTCAAGCTCTCTTTGAAAGTTTGAATGGAGTCATCCCACAGGAGGAATTGGTGAACGACTATAAAATTAATTGAACTGCTGAAGTCTTGAACAAAAACAGAGAAGGTATATGCCACGACTATATTTTGAGTCTTCAAACAAGGGAAAATAATACTTATTATACGAAATGCCAATCTTTTTTGAACACAAATATAGGAACCGAGATTAGCCTCCTCGGGTATTCTTCATGATATATATATAAATATTTTTAATCAAATACATCTTAACATCTATACTATGCAAGTGATGTAAACTCAACCAAAGAGGGAAACAAAGTACTAACGGTCACTATGATACATCCATTTTACAAAGAATTATCACCCAGTGATTACACCAGCAAGAACGTCACTCTTACCTCTAGCAAAAATTGTGTATACTAAACGAATTGCATCCAGCCAACCATCCAGAGATTCCCATGAATCCGCAACCTGAGATATATAATGGCAGATTATTAGTGTTACTGGACCAGAGGGGACGCAATCATTTGTGCAGGCTCCTTGTCATACACATGGAATCTAAACACAGAGGAGAAACTCAGAAAAGGAAGTTGCAGGGGGGAGCGGGGCATTGTAGAACTTCCAGATAAAGTACAAACCAAGTAAATGGGTCCACCAGTTGTGTCAATGCAAAGTCCAGCTCCAGGGGGCAAAGTAAGATCGGCACAAGCTGATACTGAGACGATATCAGGAATCTCAACCTTGACAGATCTTTTATCATTTGCAGTATCTGTAGGTTTGCTAGAAAGGCTCTGTCGTGAAGGCTTTTGGTCAGATTGGACAAGCTGCATTAGAAAAAGAGCTTCAGTGAGGAGAAAGAGACTCTGTGTCAAAATGGTTTTTGTTTCTACACATCCTATATACTCGTACAAGTATCCATAAACATTAGCATTTCATCACTCCACAAACAAAAAATTTATCGGGTAACATGCAATTTAAAGATTTACTTTTAGAGTCTCAATAAATTCTTGTTAGACAACCAAACAACAAAAATAGCTTCTTCGCGGAAAGAAACCAAATTGCTGATAAACTGAGATAGCTTTGGCTCAAGAAAATTTCAACTATTAATCAACTGAACATGCAAACTACTACCACCGAAGGGGAAAAAATGAAACTCTACAAGAGGGTCATCCAAGTATCTAAAGATCACATGTAACAAGTGCATTGATACAAACATAAAAGCTCATTATGCTCACTAAAGGTTAATGAAAACATAAGAACATTGTATACAGTCTAAAATATATTTTCATCAGGGAAAATGAAGTACTGTAAGTCCGTAAATAAACAAGTTTTTCAACAGAAGTAGCAGGGTTACAGAACCATTTTGGATAACTTCAAGCAAAAACAAACAGATATATTTTGCAGTAGGATAGTGATTTGTCTACAGATACACCATGGCAGATTCACACAGTAATTTCGGAATGGAGGGAGCAATTTCTGGAACACGTGTACTGTGCCACATTTGTGCAGTATGCACAGAATCTACCTTAATGGACTCATTCTATGTTGTATACAAAAAACTCTAAAGAAGCTAAACAGCTAATTTCCACAACAGGTGATAAATTCAGAATTTAACCTGATAAAGGCCCTCGTGATTAAGGACAAATTGTGTCCGCTTCCAGTCACTGTGTGGGGCAACTTGATTGCCTGCAGGCGGTGCTGTAAGATATCCAACTTTAAGGTAGGGCAAAGGCAGCTGTCAGAAAACAAAAGAAGTGGTGGGTTAAATCATACTGGCTGATGATACTACAAGCGATCAATATTACAGTGAGCCAATGAGTTGTATAATTGCATAAGAGTTTTAAGAGATACTACTGATACTAGTACATAAAGAACCAGCTTGATCATAAAATGTCAAGGACTACATGCCAACATGGTGTAAATAATTCGGACAGTTCACTAAGAAATCTATAGTTACACCACTACTCTTACATCATAATGTTTGTTGATGCACATGCTATTAGGAAATGTTTGCTGGACCTTCATTAACAGAATAATGAGATTGAGTTACTCAGGAAGGAAAACAACTAACGCTAGAACTCTGGCGTCCAACAACAAGCCATGTGAACTGCCATACAACAGCGTCTCTAATAAGTTTATGACTTATAACAACTGAACCGCAGTCCATCTGCCCTAAACCTGTTAGTCATCAGAATGTTTCTTTAAGAAAAACTCTCTTATTGTTTTTATTGGTTTTAATTATTCTCCCAAAAAAAGAATCACTATTGACTAAATAATGCCAAAATAAAAGCTGAGTAATTGCCAACTTCTTAAACGCACGCGCTCATAAGGAGTTGTGTCTCCTAAATTGGAAATCTGGTGGTGGGCGGTAGAAAATATAGACTGTGTCAACCCAAATAGCTTGTCTTTACAACATGGAACCGATAGACAAAGGGCTCTAACATTAGAGGGGTGGAGCTGAGCATTAAAGGATCACTGTGCCTATCTAACTAAATATTGATACTCATCTGTCATTTCAATCAAGTACTTGAGCAACATAATAAGTGATAAGAAATAACAAATGCACACATTCCATTAAGAAATGAAAAGAAAAGAAGCTTTTACCATTGATCGAACTAGCCTGAGTGCACTGCGAT
Source organism: Spergularia bocconei (assembly GCA_963457585.1). Classification (NCBI taxonomy): domain Eukaryota; kingdom Viridiplantae; phylum Streptophyta; class Magnoliopsida; order Caryophyllales; family Caryophyllaceae; genus Spergularia; species Spergularia bocconei. The sequence goes on along the minus strand of OY734942.1, from coordinate 26,342,341 downwards.
AGACCTAGTAATTTAAAAGGAAAGAAAATTGTCACAAATCAGAATATACTCCATCAATAACTCTGTGCGACCAATAATCTAGTCAAGCAAACAAACATTAATCAAAGCTACCTTGTTTTCCGACTAACACATATATTGGTTTTATGTCTACCTTTTTGTTAGTATAAGATATCACCAAGAAAGTCCAGGAAGTCAATATACAACAAAGCGAGAAAACAGGAGGGTCTCCACTCTCAAGAACCTCAATCCAAGAGAAGCCCAAAAAAAAAAAAAAAAACACTGGAGCCTACCGGGTAACTAGGCTTCAGTGCATGTGCAGCTGCAATATAAATAGCACACTGACTGTATAACTCATTTGGCGATACATCTTTTGAGCTTCCTGATCCCCCGATTCTTAGCAAGTCCTCTGCTAAACCATACTGCAAAACAGGAAGAGGATATATAAATTGCCTACCCAGGAAGATAAGCAGCTCAGTTGCCAATATACTGAAGACTTACACACAATAGAGGGTCCAGTAATAGAAGAACATAGGTAAAAAGAAATAAAAAAATTTGCCAAATCAGAAATTATGAATCAAGGACTAACCAGAACTGTGCCAAGGTTGTAGATAGCTCTATGAAAGTCAAACTGCAACTGAATTGCTGCTCGGAACTGCATTAAGGGTCATAGCAAATATTTTTAATAAAGAAATGACCCAAGCATCAAGGCCTTCTTTCTATGCACAAAAGTACAACTAACTGCAAATCACGTAATACCTTACTGATTGCTGTCTTAACAATGTTGTGCTTTTCCTTTGCGGGAACAATAGCACTCAGCTCCTGTATCATAAAAGTAGATAGTGAATCGAAAACATTGTTGAAACTAAAACTGGCAATATCTTTCTATGATCCTTACATCTTAACACGAATCTTTTTAGAACCCTACCACCTTTTGTTCCTTCTAACGATCTAACCTTCTCCATACACATTACGAAAGTTAGGTTTTTACCTGCAAAGCAAGTCCCCAATTGTTGAGTGCCTGGAAAGGTTCAACGACAAAGTTAGACACAAGAAGTTATACAGAAAATGAATACAGGAGAGGTAAGAGTTCTTGAGGTTCCACTTTGGGTGAACAATGTAACGAGAACAGCAAGAAGAAAAAAGGTACCTGGGGACTATTCCAATTCAATTGGACAGCTTTTTCATAGCGTTTAGTGGCCTGAAAGAGAAAATAAAATAATGTGTTTATAAACACTTCTATTAAGGCAACAAAATGAACAGGTACTGAAATATTATTTGCTGCCTCAAACTTTATTTTGATAAGAAAATATTCATTAATGGAAATAGCAAAGAAACTAAGGACAAGAAGTGCCGAAGTCTTTGCCACTACACAGCTGATACAAGACATGCAACCATTCCACCCAGATAGCAGCAAGGTGTCACAAGACGTAACAATGTTACAATATACACAGTCTATAAGACACCGAAAATAGCATAGGATGATCACATATGAAAACTACATCGCATACAGGAACACATGCACATCATGTCACATAGCTTAAAGCAGGAATCCCTGCTCACCTGCTTCCACAATTCTTCAGCCTCCTTTGTGCGGCCACGCATTCTTGCTCGGTCAGAGATAGCAATAGCCCAGTTATAAAACGCCTGCAATAAAATTTTGCTCCGTCAACTATAGTATTTTTAAAAGTTCGATAAACAATAATGCATCTCGCTAAAACCTCTAATCTATCATGATATTTGTCCCTCTGCCAGCAGTGAAAGCCACATATCACAGCCAACTAAATTAAGGGAGGGTTTAGCACGAGAGATATCATTGTCCATTGGTCCCTCACTCAATGAACCAGTTAAGGTGACAATCAGACCCCCGACAGACACTCATAAGCTAAATGGTAATAAATTAGCAAACTTTGCAAAATTGCGCATAGGACGTACATCATGAAGGGTAGGACAAAGACTTGTTGCTTCTTCATACTTTTTGCAAGCCTCCTCCAGCAACGCATCTTTGGATGGTGAAGCAGACTCAGGATCAACATTATCAGCGCTTTCCTGGAAAAATGTTCGCAAGGAAAGCAATTTGAGATCATTTTAACAGAAAATGTTTGCGATAAGCTTACTGTACAGATAATTTCTCGTCTTGAGCACCAAATGTGCTTACAGTACATATTATAATTCGGACATGAGAGTTCATGTCACCAAGATGTTTGTAACACCCCCTTTCACAACGATTTTCAAATCCCAACATCATAAAATGGTAGATCAATATCGAAAATGCACACAATTTTATAACAACCATCACATCAAATGCTAAACCCCTAAGCTAATTATGCTATGATCCACTACCACGAACAAAATCCCGAGACATGGTAAAGTAGGAGATGAACCTGAAGCACTAAAGCCCAATTGTACAGAGCATCGTAATCCCCTGCATCTCTCTCGATTGCACTAGCATACCTGCATCAAATTCCGTTATAACAACACCATATCAGAGCCACAGGCATGCAGCACAGACTATAGACATACAAAATCCCAATGTGAGCACAAATCGAAGCGAAACAACGGACCTTTTGGCGGCATAAGTAAGAATCCTTTGACGAGATCGGCCTTCCTCATCAACGCCAGTAACACTATTAATAAGTTCCATAGCAGCATTGTCTTGGAAAGGATGTTGAGAACCACTCTCACTACCAACAACAAAAACAACAAAATGGGAAATTTTTCGAGTCATGATGAATTCACAATTGTCACAATCAACTATCTATTTTAGGTAATTGTTCTCTAAACTAATCAAATAAATTGGGGAATTCCATCAACTCAATTGCGCCACTAAAATTAAAAAGAGATCGCACCGAAAAATCGAAACCAAAAACATCGAAATCAAAATGCAATGAACCTGAGAGGAGTAACGTCGCTTGACGGAGAAGATTCAGTTTTTAATCCGTGCAACAGTTCTCTCATCGTCAATGTTTTGGTAGCACTTCCTCCTTGTTGTTCTTGTTGTTGTTCTTCTTCGTTTGTTGGATTGGATTGAGATTGATCCGATTCAACGACGTCGTTTGAGACTTCCGGCTTGGGATCTTCTACCGGCTCTATTTTCTGTTCAACGGCGGGGGTTGACGGCTCGGTCGCGCCGTCCGTCGGAGAATCTGGCGCATCTGGCTTATCGGCTTCGGGATGTTTGTCGGCTTCGGTGACCGGCTCGAGCGACATTTCCTCGTATTCCGACGTGGCTGCCATTGGTTGAGGTAGAATCGGGGGAGGGAGAGAGAGAGGGGGGATTAGAAAGGAAAGAAAGAGTGAATTTTGGGGAAGGAGGGAAGATCAGAGACAAGGTGCGCGGAAAACAAGATCCGGTCAGGCGGTCACTGTATGTCCAGACTAGACCACAACTTTTCCTATTTTCTTCATCTTACTCTTCATTTGCATGACTTTTTTTTTCAGGAAAATTTACGTCGTGTCCCTGATATACAACGTGTGACGTCACGTTATCTTTTGAAACTATTACCTTATGGTGTCCATGTGATTTGCACATATACGGGCACATGATTGTTATCGTCTTTGAAAAGTTATATCAATTATAGTACTAGTGGTTATCATCGTTGGACCGTCAATCAGGCCGAGCAATAGTTGGGCTAATGGTCGTTTAGGTCGTGTGTTAGTGTCAGATTTAGATTGGACTCTATGGGGTATATACCAATTATCAGTTTATAATCGGGTAGGGACGCATCTTGTGCCTGTGCATGCTAAATAGAACTTGAAGAAGTGTGTGCCCGAAGTCTGGAGGTATTGGTGTACATTGATTTTAGACGGGGCTATACATGGACTATCGATCCTTTTTATATAAGAATGTAATATTAGCCAATAAATTCCGAAAAATATAATGGAAAATGTAAATGGTAAGAAGGTTTCTAACAACATTAGGCATATAACAGATTCCCTTATAGTGGAATATGTAATTCACAACTAGTTAATTATATATCACAAGGTGCATCATACTTGACAATTGACATGAGCTAAACAACCTCAAACAAGCTAAGCCCCCGTTTGATAGGACTGCATCTTTCTGAACTGAACTGATCTGATCTGAACGATTCTGATCTGATCTGATCTGAATGATTCTGATCTGAACTGATGTGATCTGAATGATTCTGAACTGATCTGATCTGATCTGAATGTATTGAAATTTTGATTGAATTTCAACGAATTAGTATCAGTTATGGGCCAAATACATTGATAAAAATTTGATTTGATCTGATCTGATATGAATGATTCTGAACTGATCTGATATGATATGAATGATTCTGAACTGATCTGATCTGATCTAAATGATTCTGAACTGATCTGAATACTACTGCGAATAAGTCCTACCAAACAGGGCCTAAGTGAGAAGATTTCTCATAATTAAAGGGCTTAGCTTAGATTGTTTGGTAACGAAAATCCTGATTGCAATGTAATAAAAAGTAATAGAGTCGGCTAGCTAGGTGTCCGTTAGCTTTAGAATAAACAAGAGTAGGTATAGTTAGGTGAACAATTTTGAATCATAAAATCCTCTCTGAAAATTAGTTCACCTCATTCTCACCAAACACTCCCTTGTACAACAGCTATATATACGCAAAAAAGCATTCAACTAATTCTCATTGCAGTTAATTAGTTCCATACAAACTTTCACGTACAATTCAATTATATATCGATCATACGAAAATGGCGAGCGGGAGCAGGGTGGAGGTGAAAGACGAGCGAGCAGGGGCAGAGATAGTGTATGGGGCCGAGGCGTGTCAGAAGAACTCCCTGGAGCTGCTGGCAGAGCTAGGGTTCCCTAAGGGTGTGATGCCCCTGAAGGATTTGGTCGAGTGCGGACGAGTGGCCGAAACAGGGTTTGTGTGGATGAAGCAGAAAGGGCCGTCGGAGCATTACTTTGAAGGAAGTAAGACCCTTGTGAGTTACGCCACAGAGGTGACATGTTACGTGGAGAAGGGTAAGATGAAGAAGATGAAAGGCGTGAAGAGCAAGCAGCTTATGATATGGATTACTATTAGCGAGATGAGTGTTGATCAACCTTGTTCAGGGAAGATACATTTTAACACTGCTCTTGGGATTTCCAAGTCTTTTCCCGTCACTGCCTTCATGACTCCGGAAGAGAAATCCAATTATTCGCAACTTGAAAGCACCGCCTAATAATTAAGCTCGAAAGTGGATAAGACAAAAGATCTACACTAGTCATTTGAAATCATCACCAAAAAATAATTAAGCATGCCACTCTTAGTGGCCACCCGATTCACTATGGACTTATGGAGTAGCTTTTTTTTTTCTTTTCTTTCAAGTGAATTCGGTACTTATTCCAATTATTTGAAATTGTAACATCGTGACTTTAATATTTGCTCATGATTTAAACTTGTTATATGATAAGATTTGTGCTCAACAATATTGATTCTCTATTGATATACGACCGAGCACTAAGACTTGCATACAATACCACAAGTTCACTGTTTCAAATTTTCTGCTGGAGTCTTCTTATGAGCGAGATCCTCTAAAAACCCTGGGCCTGTTTGGTATCGTTTTTGTTTTCAGTTTTCATTTTTTCTTAAACCAAAGTCCCGTTTTTGCAAACCAGAAAAAAGTGGCTTTCAATTTTCATTTTCAGTATGTTTACTATATCAACATACCAATAAGTCTCATATGAGACGGTCTCACGATAGTTTATGGTGAGACGAATTTAATTGTTTAAAAAGTGAACCGTTTAACATTGATCGTGACCATTATATTGTTTTTAGTGATCTTATCAGTTTACGATTTAACCACATAAGTTGTGATTTAAATGGATCACAAAAGATAAAAGTAGGCATAATTTATTAAATAACTCATTTACTCATTTCATATGGGGAATTTTAATCTTACATTCAACTAAAAGAATCACTAAAAGAAGTATAATGGTCACTAAGAATGTAAAAGAGGTCACCATTTATATTCCAACAAGATGGTCTCACAATAAGTTAGTGTGAGACCGTCTCACACAAGACCTACTGCATACAATTAAAATTTATCATTGTAACTTATTTAACTAAATTTTTTTAACACAAAAAAACCAAAAACTGAAAACGAGAGTGGTATCGAACGGGTACAGTGCCGATAAATAAAGAAAAAATAAAACCGCTCACCCAGAAGTTATTGTTCATTGACTATAGGACCGAAATTGTCTAATTGTCTAAATTGTTATTGGCCACTTTGTTGACCCAAGCCCAAAATATTGGGAATGTGGACTATTGTCTGACATGGACATACTAAAGACCGCGCTATCAGTGACCACAGAGAATACGGATGGCGCTTCTTCTAGATACGGCGTCAATTACAAGACTCCGGCTCATTCCTCCGTTTCTCCCCAAATCAGTTACTCACCGGCGGCGCCTCTGCAGAATGGCGGCGGCGGCGGAGACGGCGGCGGACAGCGAAGCGTCGCGAGTGCATCCGTCGTTAGAAGTGAGCGGAGGCGGGGTCCACAAGTATCTACCGGCGCTGAAGAGGAATCTAGACCGTCCGTACCGTGCATTTCCAATTGTCGGGTGGAACCGCCACGTGGAGACTATATTTGCGGCGTTCTTTAGGTCACTACCTGACGTCACTTTCCGGCGTGAGTGTATTAGGACTTCCGATGACGGTACTGTCGCTCTCGATTGGGTCGCCGGCGATCATCTGAATCTTCCTCCACACGCTCCTGTGTTGATCTTGCTTGTCAGTATTCACTCTTCCCTCCACTCCCTTTTTTTAATTACTACGGAGTATTATTTTATTTTTATATTTAAATTCAGTGTGTACGAAATTCCTTTGCGTTTGGCATTTGATTGATCGAATTAGGAGTTCATAGCTTGCTTGTTACGCTACTTTTCAATGATAGTATGCTTTCAATTTGATTTCAATTGTTAGAGTTTCGTGCGGCCGAATGACCGATTAACCACAAATTCCGAACAATTCTGAATTAGGGAGGTAATAAGTTGGGCAATGGAGGTAGATATTTGATCAAAAATAGGGGAATTGGTAGTTAAGGGTTGGTGGTTGTTGTGAACGATAATCGTTCTCGGAATATGAGGCCATTTTTACACCTTTCCCATAGATAGATTAGCCCTAATGTGGGTTGTAATCTTCTAAAGATTGGACAAATGCGTAGAGTTACATACGCCAGTGTTGACCACCCCCGCAGTATTATCTGCTCCTTTGTACCCATTAATAAATAAAAATACTCCAGTGTTGAACTCGGCATGTCTGTCCTAGAATGAGGACGTGGTGTGTGACTCTATATTTGAAACAATGGTTTTATTATAAGAGGGTCGGATATAAATTCCGTAACCAAATCATGGGGTGGAGTAATGTATGAGTGTATGACCCTAGAAGTGGAGAGTCGAAGTAATATTCTCTCCAATCACTCTCACCTCTACCCATTTATCACCTTCAAATTTTAGTCTTATTAAGATACTATCCCTTCAGTATTATGTGTGAACTTGCATTTTGTTTTACCAACAATGGTTTCGTTTGTTTGATGATAAGATAATCATGATTTGTAAATGACGTGCATAAATATGTTTATGGCACAGCCAGGTCTTACTGGTGGGAGTGGTGACACTTATGTGAGACACATGCTGATTAGGGCAAGGAAGCTAGGGTGGCGAGTTGTTGTCTTCAATAGTCGTGGCTGTGGTAAAAGCCCTGTTACCAGTCCTCAGGTATTATCTCTGTCACTTTTTCTTTGACTACGTAAAGCAAACCTTTTGAACTGAGACTTCTCTGATGATGGTGCAGTTTTACTCAGCCTCATTTACGGGGGACATTACTCAAGTGGTTGCCCATGTTGGTGGTAGATATCCTAAGGCGAATTTATATGCTATTGGCTGGTCTCTTGGAGCTAACATTCTTATTCGTTACTTAGCTCAGGTATCGCCCTCAAAATTTTGCTTCTTCAGTTGTACATCAGCCTTTCAGTAATCTGATCTTGTTATGCATCAGCTCGGACATTATTGTCGTCTCAGAAGTCTCCCCTCATATCATGAATTGCTTGAGCTTCTTATTGATTAGTGTCACACTATTAAGTGCAACTATATTACTTAGTGTATAACGAGAATGTAAATTGTACCACTGTAGGCAAGGTTTGGAAGGACTAGCAGTCTCGACTAACCAATCTTATTTATGCTTGAGCTTGTATTACTTGACTTCTGAGAGAACGTCAGATTAAATTGATTAAACCAGTGCGTCTCTCATAGGGCTATCTTTGCCTTTTGATGTTCAACCTAACGGTCTGCCTGGTCAGATTTAGTTAGGGATTACGAACTTTCCTTGGTTTTATCAATTTGAGTCTGAGGCCTTGAAGAAATGGTTTGAAAGGGTAAAAACTGTGTTTCGCGTAAATATGATCAGACATTTTGCTGCTGTTTGTAATATATTGTGAAAGAAGACAATGAATTTGTTATTTTGCTATATAAGCTTTAGGAATAGCTTTAACATTGTCTGTTTCTCGTACCTAGCCTGCTGATTATTCTTGCATCTAGCTCTCTGGCCGTGTTTGTCTCATGCAAAACTAACAATTCTTTGTCGAAGTTATTCTCACTCAATATATTCTGTCTATCAATTTCCAGGAATCCCATAACTGCTCTCTTGCTGGGGCTGTGTCCCTGTGTAACCCTTTCAACCTTCCCATCGCAGATGAAGACTTCCACAAGGGATTTAATAATGTCTATGATAAAGCACTTGCAAACAGTCTTAGGAAAATTTTCAAAAAGTAATAATGCTGCGAAGCTCATTTGCCTTCTAAATTCGTGCTTTGACAGCTGCTGATAATTGTCAGTTTTGTTTAATATTATTTTGCATGACCAATTTGCTTGCTCAGACATGCCGCTCTATTTGAAGAAATTGGTGGGGATTATAACATTCAATTGGCTGCAAATGCTAAGACTGTGAGGGAGTTTGATGAAGGGTTAACACGAGGTCCATTCAATTTTATGTCTTTCTGAACACACACTTCGCTTTTTGTCATTTTGGTACCATTGACTGATTTGCCCTCCTAACAAATTCCGTTGCAGTTTCTTTTGGGTTCAAGTCAGCCGATGACTACTATTTGCATTCAAGTAGTGCAGACTCAATTAAACACGTTCAGACGCCACTGCTTTGCATTCAGGTATACTTTTGCCAACATCACATCTACTAGGATCCTTTTTCTCAGGATTGTTTTTTACACTTCTATTGTGTCATGAGAAAGTTGGAGCATCGAAATTTGTCTTCTCACGATGAGGAGTGAAAACATCAATCTTTGGATCATAAATTTCTGTGCTCTATATTAAAATGTTATTTGCTGTCGAGTGCTATTGGAAAGTCCACCATAGTAAGTTACATAATAGAGATTAGAAATGATATTGTCATGTTGTTAGGGTGGAGAACTGGAGAAGTAACATTGGTGCGAAAGGCTAACATGTACACATACATTAAGTATATGAAGCATCTCGAAACACCAGCCCTCTTATAGGTTGAAGTGATAGGCTCCATTGATAAAATTGTTTCATCTTTTCTCCACTTGGTGAGCTAGGCACCATATTATAGTTGGTCGTATTCAACAAAAGTGTTTTTTTTTGTATTGAAAGTAGTGGTGTATCAGATGTGGGTTACTACTGTACTTTATTGGTTTAAGAAACATTCAGTAATTTTGTTAGTGTTTGAATGTTGCAGGCAGGAAATGATCCCATTGCTCCAGCTAGGGGCATTCCCTGCAAAGACATTGAGGTGCGTGTTAACTTATTTTATCGTGTTCTATTCTATTATCAGGGTTGGACTCTGAAGATTTATATTTGCACCCTGATTACAGCTCCTGCAGAACTGATTTTTAGCACTGAATCTCTGTTTATATAGTTCAGACACATTGTGTACTCTTTTCTTATAACGTCTGCCTTTTTTAGCTGGTGGTAGTTTGCTGAGGAACTGGTTTTAGGACGTTTAGTGTATATTACTGTCAGATGGCCTAATATGAGACATTATGATTATGGATTGGTTGCCCCTCAAACCTTAGCTGTATTTTGCTTGTTATGTCAGGAAAATGAACATTGCCTATTGATTATCACGCCGAAGGGTGGTCATTTAGGATGGGTTGCTGGAGACGAAGCACCATTTGGAGCACCATGGACTGATCCATGCGTGATAGACTTTTTAGAACATCTTGAAAAGAGTTCATCAGCATCAAGCCAATCAAACAATGCCGCCCTGTGTACAGGGGACTTGCTATCCGCAGAGGTATGATTCCTGGACGAAGGCTGCTCTAAGTTTGTACATCAATATATATTCATATCAGTACACTTTTTCGATTACATTTTATATAGGCGGTATCATTCAACGTGCTAAAGAATGTGCATAATATACTTCAACAATAGCTTCAATTGGATTAGTATATTTGAGTGGTCAGTGATGATGAATTGAAAGGATATTAGTAGTGGGAGCTTTCTTTTGAAAGAAGAACACTTTAAGGCTAAAGGAGAAGCTAACCAACACTCATGTGGGAATAGGATTATAGAATCACCATTTAGGGCGTTCGTACTAATCTCAGGATGACGGACTACACATTCCCACGTCAATCATTCTATCTAGTTGATGTCCTTGAAGACTGAAAAGAGTGTAGATACTTCATTGCTCAATTTTTTTTTGTAAAGAAATATAGAGTGGAGTATAAGGTGCTTATGAAACTCTTTATTGTCAAATGCCCTATGTCACCATGATCATTGAATCATTGAAAAACAAAAATTGTAATAGTGGGTTTTATCAAATCGGAATTTTCGATAGTAACTAAGGATTGAGTTGTGATAGTGAAACTAGCAACAACTCTATAAAATTGAGATCCAACTGTTGCAAATTCATGTCGCCATTGGATGATTTTGAGTTTGATGATATCATCATTATGATTCATACAAATCTCGGGGAGATGTTTGAGGAAGGGTTTTGATATTTCCACGGTTCATTTCAACCACACCACACCAGCTTGTGTCTGGCACGCGCCCGTTAGACAGCATGATGTGGTCAAAATGGACCGTGGAAATATCAAATATGACTGTCGTTAATCAATTGGCAACGTTGTTAAGACTAAATTAGTAAATTGCGAAGTATACGTTGGTGTCCATATCAACATTGTTTCCTTGTGAGTAAGTTGGAAGGACTAGGTGTGTTTGGTTTCAAAAGATGATAATAAACAGAAAAGCAAGATGCATGTGACAGAGTGTTGTGGAGATCTTATCACCTTAGAAGATGTTCTCAGAGTCCGGTGTGTACTGATTGACCCACCTCTTTATATTGCAAGATAATCATATAAATTTTGATGATCCAATTTTGTCCAAGAACAAAGGAAGTGCAGTAAGGGTCCATCATCACTTCCCACCCACTTGGAAGTGCTTTACTTTTGCTGAATTTGTGATAGGACTCATTCTTATCTCATACTTCACCATAACTCACACATCACTCACTCACACCCTTTTCATAAACAAAAGTTTTGAGTAAGACAATAAGACGTGATCGGGGATATAAAAATCGAATGACTATAATTATATAAGGCTCGAAGTTGAAGCCTCGTTCAAACAAAAAAGGCCGGAAATCCCCTCTCGTGTTATCATTAGGAAATGTTGAAGGATCTTTAAACGTCTGTTTGACCAAGTTCCATTTTCTTCATAACTACTTATGAGAAGTAGATTCACGGAGGAGGAACTCCAGAATGGAGCTTCTATTTCTGATGAACATACACTAGAAGTTTTTCCCAAAAACCAGAAATCGTTTCTTAGTACTGTTTGTTTGACTAGTTTTCAGTTTTTAGAACCGAAAAACTATCCAAAAAAATTTCAAGAGCTTGATCAAACACACCTTTACTTTCTACCAGTAGGTCGCTTCTCTCCAAAAATGTGCTTGCATGGCGACAAACCAAGCATTCATTATCTGAGTAATGGGGGTTCTGAGTGACCCATCCATGTCAATTATATTTGTTTCCAATCCAATGACCCATCAATTTTTGACCGTCCATTTTGCATAGCCGCACATGCAACCGGCACAAGACAGAAACATACGGGAGATTTAGCCAACTTAACTTAGGCACTTAGCCCTGAATATGTTACCATTTATGTTAGCCCTGGCCCCTGGCAACTAAATTTCGGCAAACAGACATACTACTTTGATAATTTGATAAGATTCATAATTGATCTGATACTACATGTACTTGCATAGTGCACCGCTCTCCGATTTTCGATACGGTAGTTACGATACTTACAGTACGTAATCTTGTGAAGATTCCTATAGTAGGCTGAGTAGTTCATGCTCTGCTTATCACAGTAGTCATTCATTAGCACATTTTGACGTTCGAGATCGAAATACGTAGTCATTCATGTCATACTCTCTTCATCTCAAGATATTTCTTTTACAAGTTACTTGTAGTTTAGACTAGTCTTTGAAAATTCGAAATAACTCTCTAGTTTTTCCGATTGATCATGAGTTACGAAGTTACGAGTACTCGAGATTAATTCTGAAATTGGTTTGTAGAGGCCAGTTATTTCTCTAGGATGACATTTATGTCTTGGCTAATGTCAAATCTTTATATGTATGGTAAGTGAGCGTGAATTTTAGGTAATGTTTGATTGTGGAAGATTCAATATGGTGCTCCTAATGTATTTGGACATGAAACTATTCATTATTACAAGAAGAATTCACCTTGACCATTTTGGGGGTGATTTTGTTGGTCGCAGCAAATTCAAGGATATGATCCTATGTAATAAAATATTATTTATTATTGATATGAGCAGTATGTAATAAGTTACGTAATGGTATGATACACCTTACTCCTCCTTAGCCCCCTCCTCTATATAAGAAGCAGCTTGTTAGCTTGTTGAATACATTACACACTCTAAAACTCTCCTCTCCCTCTTAATCGATCATCACACACCTCGGGATTATGGCGACGGAATTCCCTGCTGCAGCCACCACATTCGCCACCGCGAAAAAGAAACGCGCGGCCGGGGATGATGACATTTATACCCCTAGCCTCATCGTCACCAAGAAGCCACACAACAACGAGGACCCGGTGGCGGCCCTAGCAAGCGTACGACACGAGTTTGGAGAACACGGAGGGGTAAACATGTCAATTGAGGCATCGGCCACGTTCACCGTGATGGAGCCAGAGACCTTAGGCAGGTTGTTCTCAGGTGAGCTTGGCCCTGACAGGGATTTTTACGTGTACAGTCGACACTGCAATCCCACCGTGCTCAACCTCGGCCGCCTTATGGCCGCCATGGAGGGTACGGAGGCCGCCTACTGCACCGCCAGTGGGATGTCCGCCATCTCCTCCGTCCTCCTCCAGTTGGTTGGCGCTGGCGGACACTTGGTGGCGTCACAGACACTCTACGGTGGGACACATGCCCTCCTCACCCACTTCCTCTCCCGTGCATGTGGCATAACGACGTCGTTTGTGGACATAACGGACCATGCAGCGGTGGAGGCGGCGATTGAGGAGGGGAAGACGAAGCTGTTGTATTTCGAGTCGGTGTCGAACCCTACACTCACGGTGGCGAATATACCGGAGTTGTGTAGGATAGCCCATGCTAAAGGGGTGTTGGTGGTGGTGGACAACACTTTTGCTCCGATGGTTATTTCACCTGCCAGGCTTGGTGCCGACGTGGTGCTCCACAGTATCTCCAAGTATATTAGCGGCGGGGCCGATATTATTGCAGGTATATTCCATCCCCTTATAAAGATTCACTTTAGGACTATGTTTTTTATGAATGTCATGTCGGAAAATGCACTTAGATAAATTGAATTGCTAATGCTACATACTCTAGACGTCTGTAGTAGATGTGTATGTCAGTAGGTTCTATGAGCACATGCGTGATTGATCTCGCATATAAATGTCATGTCGGAAAATGCATTTGGATAAATTGAATTGCTGCATGATGCTACGTACTGTAGTAGATGTGTATGTCTGTTGGTTCTATGAGCCCATGCATGATTGATCTCGCATATAGAGCCGTGTGTGAGACTCTAGGATCTCTATCTCGATCTGGTCAAGATCTTTGTCTCAAACCCTCAATTGTGTGTTTATTGAAAGCATACACAACTCCGACTAACTAATTATGTTCGTGTTATGTTATTGTTTTGTTTTGAGACGTGTTTAAGAATAAAAAAAACAGTATAAGTCGTTTTCATAGCCTCGGCCACCTGAAAATCGGAAGACATTAACGTTGCGATTATGATGCTAGCTAATTGAAAGTGATTAGTTGGAATTGGAGTCGATCAGTCGATGTCACACAACAGGTTGTGGGATGTCAATTCCTGCCAACATTTTTAGATCAATGTCTCAATAATTAACCCATTTATGTACAATAGTATCTCATTCATTCATACACTTTCTTTCTGGATATAGAGTACTCCACCTTATTAGTTCGATATTTGTCATATAGCAACGTGTTGTGTATCGTGTACGATTTATGTGGGGGTGCATGATTCCCATGGATGAATATGTTGATTGACGACGACGGTCCACTTTGATTTACACAGGTGCCGTTTGTGGGCCTGCAAGCCTGATCAACTCAATGATGGACTTGCAAAGCGGAGCCCTGATGCTGCTCGGCCCAACCATGAACGCGAAAGTTGCATTTGAGCTATCAGAAAGATTTCCACACTTAGGCTTGAGGATGAAGGAACATTGTGCCAGGGCATTGGAATTTGCCAAGAGGATGAAGAAGCTAGGCCTCAAAGTCATATACCCTGGTCTCGAGGATCATCCCGAGCACGAGCTACTTAAGTCTATAGGCAATTCGCAATATGGGTTTGGCGGAATTTTGTGTGTTGACATGGAAACAGAGGAGCGGGCTAACAGGCTGATGTACCAGCTGCAGAACTGTACACAGTTCGGGTTAATGGCTGTTAGCTTAGGGTACTATGAGACCCTGATGTCCTGCTCTGGCAGCAGCACCAGCAGTGAGATGAACGAGGAGGAAAAGGCTCGCGCTGGCATCTCCCCCGGCCTTGTTCGGATGTCCGTTGGCTATACTGGCACGGTCGAGCAGAAATGGGCTCAATTTGACAAGGCTTTCTCTAAGTTGCAGGATGGTAAGAAGTTTTATGCTTAATTGGGTCTACAAATGTAATTGGCAACTCGATGAGTGAAAGTGTCTCAAATTAAAGTGGTTCATCAACTCATCATATCATCAGTGCTACTGATCGATCTTTGTATATTTGCTTTGACTATGAATTTATCAAACTAAAATGTTGGTAATCCAATCACATTGTACTTATTATTATCTTGTCCTCGCAATTTGCCTTTTCTAGCCTCAAATTGATCCATTCTTGTCATGAACACTGAATAACGCTTTATCTCGACCTCCCTTTCTTCCTTTGAATTATTAACGTTTACTTTGAATTCTATTCAAATTATTGAAATCAAATGTTTACAATCTAAACAATAAAAACGGAGTTTGTATTAGAGAAAAATGTAGAGCGATTAAATCAGAGTTTCTTTTCAACCAGGAGCTTTATTTCCATGACCCGCTTCATCTAACCCATATCTTATAATCCGCTATTTTTTAGTACAACAACAACAACAACAACAACAACAACATTAAAGGCTCCCGCCATAAGGCGAAAACAACGATATTAGCTCAATGCCTCAAACGCTCCCGCCAAGGTGAAAACAACAATATTAACTCAACGCCTCAAACGCTCCCACCATAACGTGAAGTAAAGCGGGCCAGGTGTATTACTCCTACATTGAAAGTACATAGGTTGCTTACGAATAACCCGCAATGCAAATTACGTCGAGAATTGCGCCAACACCTAATCTCGTCATTACATTGGGCCGATCAATATATTGAAAGTAAAGTAATGGACTGGGCCACAAGAATAACGATAAATCCAGTCCAACTGCACTTGTCGTCGAGTAACAACTAAAAACGGCGACTTCGAAAATCAGAGTTTGTTAATAATAAAAAAATCGCCGGAAAGTTGAGAATCGCCGGAAAGTTGAGGAATCAGAAACAAAATTCCGACGGAAAATCATCGAATCATGGAATCAAACAACAATAACAACGGAATAATGACGACGAATAATAGCAACAACAATAATAGCACGGATTCATCAGAGAAGAAGAGTAGCGGCGACGAAAACCTAGGTGACATCAGCAAGTCGATTGAGAAAACGTTAGGAATACTCCACCAACTTTACCTCACCGTCTCCTCCTTCAACGTCAACTCTCAGCTCCCTCTTCTCCAGCGCATGTTAATTTTCTCTCCTCTCTCTTTTTTTTCCCCGATAAGTCCAATTGAATTTTCTTTAATTTCATAATAATTAGTTTTTTTTTGTGTGATAATTTCAATTGAATTTAGAAATTCGTTGGTGATGGAGCTTGATAATATGATGAAGCTTTCGGACAACTCCAATATTCAGATTCCCGTCGAAATTCTCAAGTAATTTACTACTCTCACTCTTTTCGATTAATTTTCGATTAATTAGTGTGCGATGATTTTGCCAAGGCGGAAATTACTAATGATAATGAATAGTAGTGTAGCTATTCGATTAATTAAGGACGATGATTTTGCCAAGGCGGAAATTACGGATTAATGAATGAATAATGAATTGGCAGCTTGATTGATGATGGGAAGAATCCGGACGAGTTCACTAGGGATGTGTTGAATAGTTGCATTGCGAAAAATCAAATCACGAAAGGCAAAACTGATTCATTCAAGGTTACGCTACCGACTAGAAGTCTTTTATTTGGTCATTTTTGGTTCATTAGTTTCATTGGTTGATTGGAAAGGCTAAATTAGGAAGTGTGAATGTGACGGTGCAGAGTTTACGCAAGCATCTACTTGAGGAACTTGATCAGGCTTTTCCTTCTGAAGTCGATGCGTATAGGGAGATTCGTGCCTCCTCTGCTGCTGTAAGCTTTCGCACTCTTACCTTTGTGTTTCGGTTGTTAAAAGAGGGGTGTGTTGTGTAAGTGAAGTTTTTAGAATTTGTATCCGGATTAGTAAGAGTTAATTGATGGGTTTTGACAGGAAATGAAGCGTTTGGCGCAAGCCCAGGCTGCTTTGCCTAATGGAGATGTCAAGGTTAAGAATGAGCACTAGGTCCCAGAGGTGAGCAAGCAATTCGTTTTTTCGGTATGTTATAGACTTCTAGTTAGTTCTGTTAACCTAGTGGAACTTGGAGTTGTATATCGCACTGTAAGTTGTATTGTTTATACCTACAAAGCTAGGAGTCTCTGAGGAACTCGGGTATTGTTGTTGTTGTTGTAGTTGTTGTATTGCTTATACATAAAAAGTACTCTAAAATGAATGTCTATATGTCATCATGCCCTAGTTCCGCTACCTTCTCTAATCTTTTGCTGTTTATGTGATCCAATGTACTCATTTTTGTCAGGATCCCAAACACGTTGCACAATGCACTTAATTTTAACCTCACGGGCTTGCTATTTTTTTTTCTACGGATTGTGTACTGCCTTTGAGGAACTTGGGCATTGTTTGTGCATAAATTTGGATGTCATTGTATTCTGGTTCTCCTTCATCTTCTAATCTTTTGCTGTTTATGTGATTTAAAGTACTGATTCTTGTCAGGATCTCACCTACGCTGCATTTTTTTTGTTTCCCCTGTAAAGCGTGATCATAGAGAAATGTACTTGGCCAGAAACCTACACAACAGTATGTGACAACCCAAGTAGCAGATCTGTTTACTATAATCAAATAACATCTTGCAAGAGTTGTGCTTCCTCCTTTGTGTTGGTCTGACCATGTGGGAGGTGATAATTCACTTTAAACTAAGAGTGTATGTGAACCATCTGTGATATTTTGAGTCTCACTGCTGTTAAAAGAAAAGGCACATCTCAGATCTCGTTTAAGTTGGTTCTTCTTAAGGGAAGCTTCTGATATTGAGTCATGGATCTCAATGAAAATGATCTTTTGTAGCTAGCTTAGTGGACATGCTACTTCTGCTATCCTTGTGCAATGTGTTGCGATTGAGAGTATGAAATCACGTGTATGCTGTCCTGGGGTCTTGCGTTGCGGCATTTGTGCTTATGATATTCGGGGCAGGGTGAAAATTTCTCTGAGTAGCTTCGTACTGTGGGTATCCCTTAGAATCCTTGGTGCTTTTTGTGAAGGATTCTATCTAGGTTGAGTTGAGTTTGTTGCGCTTGATGACTCTAAAAAGGATTTCTTGTGGACTAAGAAGGTAACCTAGTCAGGACTTCGCATGCACCCTTCACAGGGAGACCCTTGGACTTGTCTGAGTCTGTGGCTTGCTAATGTATTGAAGTATTGGACTGCTCACAACATCTGACAAAATATTTGGAGTTCCTTCCCTATTGGTTTGTTTCCTCCCTATTATCTTGAATGATACGATTGGCCCCTGGACAAGGAGAATGGCTTACAAAATTTTGGTGTAGAGACTTTTCATGTGCTGAATCTGATGTTACTGATAAGTTGTTTGAAACTCTAAATAGGTGGTGTGAGGTAGGTGTTGAGGCCATAGGTAACTGATCTTGCAGTTTGGTTCTTTAAGTATCTACAAGTGGGTAGTTCTGCCAGCCAAGCATGGATTAAATAGTCTGGTGCAGAATAAATTTTAATTTAGGTGCAGTTATGCAGATTGCATTTCGCGTTTTGATATCAGTGGGCGCTTTAAGTGAAATGCTGGAGTACAAGACACTTTTAAGCTATATAGGGCTGGAGAGTGAAGAAGAAGGTGCATCAAACATGAATGAAGATGTTTTTGTATCTGAGATTTTGGGTGTTAAGGCGGGAGGACTTTGATAGTAATGTTGTTTTGAGTATCCAGGGGCCTGGTTCGAGCTTATGGAGATAGAGTATCAACTATTAAGGTAGATGATTCTCCATCTTAGTTAGCATTAGCAAATATTGTCTCGGTTTTACACATCCTAGTTAACATGCTACTGATGTAGTTTGCATTCTCGAGGTTGGTGTTAACGATAAACTCCGTGTATTGTTTCTGTGACTTTTGTTCAGCTGTCATCATCCTATACCTTGGTCTAAGCTACAGTCATCATCTTCTTGTTTCATGATGTAAGTTGTTTACCTTGTTGTGGAATGTGGAATAATTTGTTATATCTTATTGCTAATTCAAGTTAAGTCAACAACCTCCTTCTGTTGAGGACTAAGATGGAAGACTCTACTTTGCTTTCAGCAGGACTCTTATCGGGTTCTATTAGTACTTTAGTTTATTTGGCCTTTATTCCCTGGTTGCTCGTCAAAATTCAGACTATTAGCCACAGGGACAGACTGACGCAGCGGCCAGAAGAGGCTGGCTTTGTAAGTGTTTGCGTGTTTAGGGGGTTGTGAACGGGCAACCTTTGCATGTTGGAGTTGTCCGAGGCCTGGCAAATGCAATTGTCGTTACTTTGTGTAGCTCATATCCAACTCATTTGATGCCCTGCAGACCCTATTTTTCTTTGCCTGCTGCATAAGTTTGATTTAGCTTTCTTCAGTTTCAGGTCAATTCCCCTTTGGTGATCTGAGAATTGGCAAACTTATCTGTATACTGGTATCAATGTAATAGGTATCGGTCTAGTTGTTTTGGTGTCTAACCTATTGAGTTAACATTAAAAGGTTTTCAATAATTAGCTGAACAACTGTGCCTTTATGGACTTATAAGCAATCAATGGCCGTTGTCGCGCTGTTTTTTTTTTTTTTTTTTTTCGTGGCAGAAATGGATGAAGACAATGTAGGTAATCATCTTCTATTTTGGGGTTAAGCTTTACATGGTAGATAGGTAGAGTTATTGTTCAACTCTACTTTATCCAAATCCAAGCGAATAAACTGATAAAAGTATCCTTGCAAAAATGAGCACAAGTTAGAAACAGTTTATCCTCATGTACAAATGTGCAATAACTCATTGAAGAACTCACACTAGCTCAGTCACTATCATAAGCCAAACCTTGCATTCGCGCATTGGGTTTCAAAAGTAGGTTAAGAATATCAATTTACTTTGGGTAGAATGTTGGGAATAAATTACTCTCAGGTATGGGCGCATCTGAAAAACGACAACGATAAAAGAAATCATATTGTAAAGGTAAAAAGATTAAATTTAAACACAATGAAAAAGAAGAAAATGTTTGTTCCTGATCTTGGCAAGAGTCTATGCATTCTTAACCCCGATTTCTGAAGGGTTTGATGGTTGTGCCTCATAAGTTGACTCTAGGGGTCGTTTGTTTTGTGGGAATAGGGGGTGGAATGGGATTAGCATGTGGGATAAGGTTGAGGGGGAATTCTTATCCCTCATTTCTATTACGTAGGGGGGGCTGGTATTAGAGATTAGTAATTCATTAATAAATGAAAAGACTAAATTGTCACTTTTAAAAAACTGTTTAAGGAACTATTAATATTTAGACGGGGATATATATGTAAAGTTATACATATTCCCATCTCCCATCCTAACAATTCCCATCTTGATCGAAACAAGGGAATTTGACTATGTCATTGAATTCCCTACCATCTTATCCCACCTCTAATCCCCCCTAATTCTCATCCCACAATCCAAACGAGCTTCTAGTGTATTGGAGTTTTCTTCTTTTTTGTAAGAGTGAGTTTAGATATTCGTATATCAATTGATATACACACACATTGTATCGTACACGAGTATAAAAGAATCGAGTCTGGTTCCGTCGTATTGACAATTCGAGGATTTGTCTGTGGAGAAGAGAAGGAAACAAAATAAAAGATGCAAGAAGAAGTAGAAAAAACGATGTTGGTAGTACGTGTAGAATAAATGTGAAAGGGCCATAAAAATTGAAGTTGAAGTTCAGAGAAAGGTCAAAATTTAATTGGAAATCTTCGAGTCTTTCCTCACAGAGGATGTCTACTAAAGCCTAAAGACCAAAGAGTTGGTGCAAGTCACTCATACAGTATTAAAATTTCTCCTAGCTCCCAATTAATATTAGTCCTATTTATTACATTCAATTCTGTAGATCTTATACTACTCCTATTCTACATTGATTATTATCCACCAAATTTTCTTGATTATTAACCACCAATTGAAATGCACTGGATGTGACCTGGGTTTTCACATTTATTGCACACATCTTTTATTTCATCATTTGCTAAATCATATTTGCACATTGCCCCCACAATGTGAGGTTACTGCACCTCCCTTTAAAACAAAAAATCTATCAGTGCTGAAACTCAAAGCTAGTTGTAAACTTGTACTTTGAATTGTTGACGTCTTAAGTATTAGTTCGATATGTTAACGCGTTCACAAATTATAAGAATGTACGATGAATTAGTTACAACATGGAAGGTCCTCAACTTCAGAAGCTATATCCTTATACTTGTAATTAAGCTAATTGCAATTATATGAAGTTTCGAAAACCAGGTTGTTTATTACTTCAAGCTACGGACACGTCGATTCAATTATAATCCGTGCTTTCTTTATAGATATATTTAAATCCATAATAAGATGTTTCTCACATGAATTTTTTTCTTTGTAATTGTGTACTACAGTCTAGAGTCTAGATTATTACTACAAATTGATGGAGAGAAATTCATATGAAAAACTCTCAAATCATCTTATTTATTAAAAAAAAAACTAATAAGGCAACGGAATAATCTGATCCTTTTCACAACAAAAAAAAAAGATTAAAGATTTATGTGCTTATGGATTACAATTAGACATTCGACAATGGTCGCTCGACGTACAAGGGCAATAATTTGACATCTCCTTTCTTTAGGAGCTGATGAAATTCTTTTTTTTTTTCAACAAAAATTATAATGAAGAAGAAAAAGGAGGCCTAATGTTTATAATAAACTGTATATAGTGAAACGATTCTGCATTTCCTCTGGCTCCTACTTAGAAAATGTGATCAACAAGCTTTGCATTTTGGCGCTTGCATAATACGTATGTGCTGTTTTACAGAGTGGTCCAATTTGTAAAGCTTTAACCAGTTGAAGATGATGAATTGTCCCAGATTGCCTCGAGTTCTCGGGCGAACGCCTTTTGTTGCCCGACAACGATGGTGATATGATCTTTATTATCAACCACCTTGACTTGAGCACGAGGGATTTTGGACTGCATGTTGAGGCTACATTCCACAGGCAGAAGCTCGTCGTCTCTGCCGTGATATATGGTAACGTCACATTTAAGCTTGTCACGGACAACCTCTATATATTTATCAAGCTTGCTGGCCGCTCCACAGATTATATTGTGTAATGTGTGCCATGCTGCATGATGGGTGTGACACATGAAACCTTCTATTAGGAATGTTCGGATCCTGCACCCAAATCCAACATAACGAATTCAATTAAACCCGTACAAATTAATGAACGATATAACGAGTTAGAAGTGTTTCTGTTACACAACTTGTTTTACAAGATCGGTTTCCTGTACATTTCATGATGCTTTATTTTCCGCAAGCAGTGAACATCAGTAAAGATAATGACTACTCTATATGACGATTACTTCAGCTCAACCAAATTTGACCCTACTAGCTACTTTGTTGTCATGATCAAATGACGAATTCCTGGTTATACCAAAATAACCAATTACTGCATTAAGACTAGACAAACAAGCTGCAAGCAAAAGACTTGCCACACCAACAAATCGACCCTGATACAATGCCTATACGTAATAATTCATAAAGTCGTCTTTCTTTCTTTGTCCCCTCTCCGACTCCTCAACACTTAATCAAACACCGATAATTGATCAACAATCAAGGCTTTTATTACACGCCATGGATCGTGATACATGCCAATAGGCTGGGCTAAAGTCCTAATCACGTATACTAGCTGAGAATATGGGCAAAGATTTTAGATAGTCCATACTTCTTTCCTAGGAGTAAGTCTTAGACGTGGATAAAGTAACAAGTACCAGCTTGAAAAGAGCTAAAAACCAAATGGCACATGCACAAGTTACGTGTTTTCGACTGTAAATGTCAGCTAGCTTTCAGAATCTACATATATGAACCTCACAACAAAAACCATCTTTTAAGATGGATTTAAAAAGCAAAGTAAAGGACCTCAAGCATCCAAGACACAAGCTTTCATCTATTAACAGTTCTTTTGAACGGAGAAAATGAAGGAAATCCAAATTCTAAGGTCTTTGGTAGATATGACTTTCGAGAGGAATCATTTGTTTGAAATTTACGCTAATTTACCATTTACCAAAAATTAATCAAAAGCTTAGTCAATGTAATACAAAGATTAAAATGAGTCTGATCATATTAAGGGCTAATAATCTGTCACTATCATATTATAACGGGAAGTTAAGGGGGTTGAGACTTGAGAGTGGAAAGTTGTAGAAGAAGTAGAGTAGTAAGGTTACCTATTTCTGGTGACAAGTTTGGTAAGAAAATCAAAGATCTGGTGGTTCTTGCAAATGAGGAGGCACACTGTCCTGGAAATATGTTCATACCAACACGCTATGGATGCTCCGAATGCAATCGGAGGCCAAAGCCGCCTCGGCGCCACTCTTCTTAGCACGTATTGCGTCCCATGCTCCCCCTTAGGCACTGGGAAATACGGCTGCGGCCAAAAAACCATTCACATTATTTCAACAATGTTAGACCATTTTTTTTTTGGGGTAAAAAATAGCATGATGTAGTGATCAGACGTGTTCATGAAGCCAAACTTACAGGTGCAATTAAGGTAAGAGACTTGATCTTGGAAGGGTGTCTAACTGCGATAGCAAGAGCGATAATGCAGCCGAGAGAATGGGCAACAATGTGGAATGACTTGAGCCTGTTACTGTCCAACACGGAACGCTCGATCATCTCAACGTGCTCCCGCAGGGTGTACAGAGAGTCTGTTGGCTTCGGACTCCTTCCGAACCCCAGCAAATCGACCGCGAATAGACGGTACTTGGATTTTGTTGCGGCTGAGAAGTTAGGGAACAGAGTCTCTGTCCAAAACTTTGATGATGATATAAAGCCATGTATAAACAACACATTCTCTGTCGCCTTTTCTCCTGTCAAATTCATTAGACATCAACAGCGTGTAAGTTAAGCTTTACTATCAAGCAAATGGAAATATAGAGATTACGACTAAGTATTATCATGATTAAGTGATAATGACGCACAAAATTTAACACTAATATATCATACTACTATATGTCACAAATAATATGAATATGCACCTTTAGCACCATCAACATGAACGTAAAGACTGTCTTTAGACGAAGATGCCCATGACGCGCAGGTGGTACAGTCACAGTCAGACCATCTAGGAACAGGAAGAGACTGTTGCCGACCAATCTTGCCCTGCAACATCTCGACAATGGTGGAGTTGACAGTGAAAGCAGTTCCAACGCCTTTCTTGAGCGGGGGCATGATCTTGTCGCGTGAGATAATTTGTTGTTGGATGAGAGCAGCTTCAAGTTTAAGCCGTTTAAGCTCATTAACGGTAGTCTTCGAGATCTCGGAAACTAGAGAAGGACGAGTGTAAAGAGTGTCCGAGACATCTTCAAGCAGAAGCTTGCTGGAGGAGGTAAGCCGGACAATCTTGGTGGGTTGTCCTTTCTCGGAAACCAAGATCTTGCCGCAGCTGCTGATAGCAGCAGCCGCGGCTTCCTTGGAAGAGGTTGAGGAAGAGGAAGAGGAAGAAGAGCAGTAGCATGGCTTCCACTCAGCTTCTAACACAAAATCTGTCAACTTGTAAACAAGGCAGAGAATCAAATCTACAAGGTCTAACAACATGAACACCAGGAAACTTAGTCCATCGTTCATTGCTCTCCCTGTTAACAGCAATGCAGACATAGCTTTTCCCATTTTAAAAATCTCTGCTTAACTTTTTTTTCTTAAGCAGAGACAACACCTAATACTAACAACAATTTACAATGCAATGCAACTTCCCTAACAAATGTTGCGTGTCTGTGTGTGTGCGTGCGCGTGTTTTGATACGTATAATAACCTTGATCATATGATAAAAGTTTGGGTTATAAAGAGGAAAAAATGTAGATTTTTTGATGTGAAAAAGTTGAGAAATAATGAAAGGTAGTGTGGAAGAAAGGAGAGGCCTTAGGGAGGAGCCTATAAAGCAAAGATTATGAGCCAACCCTGATTAATTGGCCTCTCCAAAATGACGGTTCATTTTCGGAAATTCTGGCAGAGCAAGTCTTAGTCTTTTAAACTAATTTATTTACCCTTCTCTTATTTTTTTTTTTTTCTTTGCATGTGTTCATATAATATAAAAAAGAAAGTAAGAAAGAAAGAAAGACAAGGTTCGTATGGGACACGTAGTAGTAAGATGGGGAGATAATGAAATTCATTGTGTCATTAAAAATGTTGGCTGGACCAGGGTCTATTGGTAGGTGGTGGTTGAACTCCCCTTCTCTCTCACAGTCTCACACACATTCTTTCTGGGTTTAAACACCTCCTCTCAACTCTTTCCTTAATTACTCTATACTAATCACTAATTAACATAATCGGCAAAAGGCGTATAACCGGACGCATACACCGACCCATACAGACCCACCTCTAGGCCATCGTATGAGGGTTAGTCGAGGAACATGAGCCCCAACAATAACATCAGTACCCCAACGCTTTTTAAGGCTTCCGCCATAAGGCTGGGTAACGGGGTTCAAAAGTACGCTAGCCTTATCGGCTTATCCCTAGTGAAAAAAAGAGAGACTGCGCACTGATGACCCAAAATGAAAATAAATTGTACGGATGACACAAGTAAGATTATAATAATTAACATAATTCACTAATGCTAAGTTTTAAGTCTTTTTCTTCCATCCCACAGAATATCTTTCCTTTGTTTCATCCAGTTTTGCAAAACTTTAGAAGATCAAGACTGTTATTATAGGAGTAATTATGGTCTCTAAGTAAGCGCAATTTTCCCACCAATAATCCTACATTTAATTATGTGCTTGCTGTTGCTGATTGCACATAGATTTTGCTCTCAACTGCAAACCTTTCCTCTTTCTGCACAATTAACTCACTTCTAAAACACATCCACATTTAGGGATTAGCACAGGTTTTCCCTTATAGCCAAGGAAAGGTTTACCCCTTGAATTTTTCAAAGTTGGTTAAGTTTTTCACGAAAAGTCTGTCTAATTTTAGGACATGATCAGAATTCAGAACTACTTATATTCAAGTGTCAGATATACTCAATTCTAACTCCTTAGCAGTAACAGGCCACTGTTACCCGAAATTTCTCGGGTTTACCCATTAAGACTAACATTGTCCCAGTAGTCGGGTCAGGGGTTTACATATAAACCCGAGAATCCAGAGATATCAAGTTCGAAACTTTACTTGCTCTTGGAGGAACCTCTTAACTTCCTACAAAGAAAACGGTTTCTTAAGTACGGGATTAGTGTGGCTTGTGATTTGTTGTTTAACTGAAGTGCACAGGAGCCTAACCTTCCAAGATGGTGTAGAGTTTTGAAAAGTTGGATATAGTAATATCAATTAATAGTGATTCATTTATGGCAGGTTTTCTGGGCACATGACTCATCCCCCATCCAACTCCTCCTTACAGAGTTACAGTGAGTGAGTGAGTGAGCCAACCCCTGACAACTGAACAACTACGGAATAGTAAACATGTCAGGATCGCTATAGTTAGTGTTGGGGTGACACCGGCCTACGCCAAATCGCCAACCCTACCGTCCTTTAACTAAGGAACTTGACATGTTTTGCGAGACCACCGCACAACACTTGAAAACTTACACTCTAGCGAAACAAATAAGATAATAGTCCAAGAAACGTACTTAGTCACTTGATTATCTCTGTTCCTATTAGTAACCAAATCAGGAAAAGTGCATGTCACTTCCGCTAACAAGAAATGCGACGCAATTAAATACTAGTAATCTTCATTATTCAATAAATCAGACATTTGACAGCACCATTTTGGTGAGGGAGACACTTCATCATCACGACTTTGTCACATTATACAATTAGCACTTAACATGTCTACATTAGACATGAACATGTAGAATCACATCAATCTATATAACTAATCAGAAAATCAGGAGAAAACTACGACAGACGCACTTGATTATACACTGGCATGTCAATTTATAATCTTAAACAGAATGAAAAACAGAGATTACGGAGAGTCTTCTGTTGACACCAGTCAGAAGTAACTCTCATCAGCTCATACAAGAAACTGCTTCTCTTATTATAGACGTTAAGGTTACACTAAAACGACGATCTTTGTTAAACTTAAGTACTCACAGACGACCCCAAAACTATGCATTTGGAAACAGGTTAATGAGGACACAATGTCAGCAGAACAAGGGAACATTATATATCAGCCACTCACTCCGTTCTTTTCATCTGTTAATGTTCCGTTTAAAAACGTCAGAGAACTACAAACGAAACATTAACAATTGAAATGAATGTAGGGAGTAATTGATAACGAATAATGAAAATATCCCAACCTCAGAATATCACCACGGTGGAGCTCTGCTGGCATTATCAATCATCAACCTCATATATGTTTCAAGCAATGTAAAGTATTTATGTCTGACAACTTTAAACCTCACCTTCCATCCAACACCAATACATCAGCATTAACATAAAATCTAAGAGAAGAGAAAAAAACACAATGAATAATAGAAAAGATAAAGACGCGTCACATTTGAATAACTTCCATTACAAGGGCCAGCATGTACAGCAGAACTATCCTACTCTCCTCTGACCTTGTCAACTAACAAAAATTCACGAGGTGATATCAGATTCACTTCTTTTTTCTATCTCCTCTTTTGTTATTAGGAACATCACCCATCTGATGACCATTGACCACCACGACACCACCTTAAACTTTTAGACAATTTTCGTCCCTAAGACTCACTTGAATCTCAACAAAAACAAAATATTATGCTTTCATTTTTCAAGACTCAACTTAGACCTACTAATCTACTATACAAATGTACCATTGACCACTACGACACCACCCTAAACGTTTAGACGATTTTCGTCCCTAAGACTCACTTAAGTCTCAACAACGAGAAAATACTACAATTTCATTTTACAAGACTCAGCTTAGACCTATACAAATGTACCATTGACTATAACGACACCACCTAAACGTTTAGACAATCTTCGTCCCTAAGACTCACTTGAGTCTCAACAACGACAAAATATTATGATTTCCATTTTTCAAGACTCAACTTAGACCTAAAGATATGTTGATATTATCCCTCCTTAAATATAATAATAAGTCAGACCGGAATTTCTCTCGTAACCTTTCTTTAAAAATTTCAGAAGGTATTAAAAAAAAAAAGATTTTCCTCAAAAAATGTATGCATATACCTGCTAAACCCTGCATGCATAACTATGTAAAATTCATAATACTCAATGCAATAATAGCTCAGATATAATGTAGACAATAGCCAATAAAATTGCCAATACATACAGACACATTTTGGTGAAACAGTTAGTTTTATCAACTTAGACTCTAGCTATGAGTGCAAGATTGCGAATGCATAAATGACCACTTCAAACTTCAAAGTGGGAGCAAAAGACTAGTTCAACATCTAACGTCACTAAGTACAGTCAAGAGCATAGTATGTAATACATTAGCAACTTTAGCAGCAATGTCTATTAAGTCATAAATCATCACTGGATATTTTCCTACAATTTCTCGCAAATAAACATGAGTATCTCTTTCTATTCCTGTGTTATTCTAACAGGATACATCGAAATGTTTTGCTTACTTCTCTCGCCCTGTGTTTCCCAACCCTCGTTCTTATTTGGTGACTCATTAGTTGATGCCGGAAACAATAACTACCTCTTCACCCTCTCAAAGGCAGACTCTCCTCCTTATGGTATAGATTTCTCGCCTTCTGGCGGACAGCCCACTGGGAGATTCACAAATGGCCGGACTGTTTTCGACATTATAGGTAAATAACGTCTTTGTAAATAAACTGCTACTTCTAGGTTTGTTCCAAACAGAAGAGGCTAGAGACCTGATCCTATACCAAAATTCTAATTCATGTAGTTGTAGTGATATTACTACGTAAATTATTATAATGTCAGTACCGTTGCAGGTAAAAAAAAAAATGTAACCTAGTTTTATGACCTTAGTAGAGCCTGATGAAGGGTATTCATCTCTTTCGATAACGCTACTAAAGTTAGAAGTGCACGCAGGTGAGTCACTAGGGGCCAGCTCTTTGCCGACACCTTTCCTAGCCCCAAACTCCCAAGATGGCGCGGTTCATGCTGGAATAAACTATGCCTCAGGATCAGCTGGAATACTGATTGAAACAGGATTGCTATTTGTATGTACTTAGTTGCATTTACTTTCCTAATGAACGACATGCAACACATCTGACATCCAACGTTAAAAAACGTCTCTAACACAAGTTTTTTTGGTCCTAATGTCCTATACAGATTGGACGAATACCCCTACAGGATCAAGTGGAAAATTTTGAACAAACAAGAGCTCACATTGTTCACGTAATGGGCGCGAAAGCAGCAAAAAGGCGTATTGAGAATGCAATTTTCACAATAACAATTGGTTCTAACGACATTCTAAATTATATCCAACCATCCATACCTTTTCCAGGGCAGCAATTCATCGAACCTGCAGTATTTCAAGACCTAATGCTGTCCAATTTGACAATGCAGCTCAAGGTACAAATTCAGCTCCGTCTCAAATATCATTTTACCCTGTATCCACATTACAGAGAAAAGGGAACGAAAAGAAAATAAGAACACAACACAATAAAAATGGGCTTCATATACTCAACTCATTATCATATAATCAGCTATTTCTCAATGCCATGCATGTATAATCTAATTCTTCTTGGCATATAAAGCGATTACACAGATTAGGGGCAAGAAAGTTCATTGTAGTCGGGATTGGACCTTTGGGATGCATACCATTTGTCCGAGCTACCAAGCTATTGTGGCTCAAGAAGTGTTCCACAGAGGTTAATGAGTTCATTCAAGAGTACAACAGAAAAATGAAGACATCTCTATCTTTACTAAACAACGAGAACGGGCAGGAGGCCATTTTTGTGTACGCCAATGCCTACGACATTCTCATGGACCTAATCACTAACTATCATCATTACGGTAAGTTGCATCATAAAATACGAATTGTGAGATAAGTCATCAGAATCTTAGAACTCAGTACATGGTCTAATGCGGGTGAGTACAGGATTTGTGAATGCAGAGGACCCGTGTTGTGGAGGATACTTTCCCCCATTTCTTTGCTCTGAAACCAAGGATTCGAACACGAGCTCTAGGTTGTGTGAAGATAGATCCAAGTATGTGTTTTGGGATGCATATCATCCTACAGAAGCAGCCAACCAAATCATAGCTCAAAAATTACTAGATGGTGATGAAACAATCAGTTCCCCAATTAATGTTCGCCATCTTTACCACAATTTTTCTAAGAACTAAGAAAAGGTAATGTTAGAAGATATGATTCATAACTTATCCTTTGTTCAGATGCTAATAATATCAGAAATAGCAGCAGCAGGTCTGAAGATTACCCACAAATGGCCAACTTCAGAGTGAGCGCAATTGCGCCAACACCCATATACTCTCTCCGTTCATTTGAATTGTTCATCATTTGTATTGAATTACCCTCCCATATCCAATTATCCAAACTAAACATTAACAATCCAAAAAACTCAGGGGAGCAAATGACAGCAAGGTCATCTGACTGCTGATCTTTGTGCAGTTAGTTAGTATGCAGTGATGCACAGTAAAGGAAGTGAGGCTGTTGTACTGACAGATAGAGTTGACCAAATTTCATCATCTGCCAAATGGCAAAATGGTAAAACATTACTGCATGGTCAACCACCAACTGCATGCAAAGACATAAACACAGGGCGTTGACTTAGGAAATGATAAAAAAAGCCCCGAATAACACTAAGATGCACATCATAACTTTGGGTTCCCAAAGCTCTACGTTTGGGGGACAGACATGTCATTATACAAAAGTCAACATTTCTGCCCAACTGAATTAATGGCGTACAGTTAGCCGAGACCCTGGTTTTGACGAGTATATACTGCTGGCAGTTAGATGCAGTTGTAGGAGTTACACTGTACAGTATAACATGGGGAGTGAAGAGCCAAAGAGAGGTCACATTCGTGTATGTTACGTTATGGGGCTAACTGTTAAGGGCATTTCCTCGCTGTTGCCCACACTCACTGTGTCCCAACTTCATCAGCATTTATTCATATCTTTGAAATTTTTGTAAAAATCGGCAGTTTGGTATTAAGCCATGTCATGGGACCTCAACTCATGCAACATTACACTTGTCTTATTCACTCTTTTGCTTGTCCTTATTAGGACCGTGCTTATCGGTGAAATAGATCAACTCGTATTCTTCTACTTAAAAATCGTTCTAGTGTATGTACACACCAGGGTCATGAGTCACATTGAGGAATATAAAACTCAAATCTTGTGAGTGCCAAAATCATTACCCATAAACGCTCGGCATCTTTTTCTAAAAATTTTTCACATGATTCAGTGATTGGTTTGTTCCTAAACTAGATAATGAAAAATCAGAAAATGTTGACAAGTTTCTAGTTTAGGCAGCTATACATCTGGGCCAGCCCAAAATGAAGGAACATGTTTAAGATTGGGCCTTGACAAAAAAGTGAGCCCAAGTAAGCGTGGAAAGTCACCCTCAATGGCCCACATTGATGCTGCCCAATGGGACTTGGAAGATGAGATGAGAGTAGCGTGTGCGTGGCACAAGTTTTGGCCCCAAAACTAAACATCCTATCTCTTCATCATCATTAATCAACAAAATTTCATAAACATAATGAGTATGTAACTCTTAATTTGCCTCTTTTAAATTTTTTTTGAATAAAAAAACCTCTTATTTGCACTACAATTAATCAGATTAAAACTCCATTATGTTTTTCCGCACTAGGAATTATCGGGATTTTTCAACTTCGAAAAACAAAGAAAACGAAAAAACAAAAAAAAAACGTTTCTAAAGTATCGGCTTAAGGATTACAAACCACACAATTTGTAGATTTGTTATATTTAGCTTTGGTGTGCATTTTTAGTGTTCTCTCTTACTTTATCACGTAAAATCAAAAGGACTCCTAGAGCTTTTACGGGTGGGGATATAGATTCATGGTGGTACTGAGCTTTCAGCCTATCCATTTACAAACCAGCACTAGTAATCTGCACTGGAACCAATGTAAGGTGAACACTAGAAGTAGGATAACACGGTTCCCTCGGCCGCAATGTGGGATAGCAGAGCCAACAGGGGTGCCGGCTCCTATGGGGCAGAAGACCAAGTACAAGGATGGCTTCTTTGAGAAGATTTTTATGACTCTTTTTGCTAGGAAGATGGAAAAGTTCGCCTCTGGAAAGCCACAGCAAACGACCGAGGAGAAGGTCGAGTGGTTAAAACATGATTATGAGAGTTTCGTGGATGTTTCGAGGAGAGTGATGCAGGGCAGGTCACGCCTGCAGCAACAGCAAGTGGTTCGGGAGGTGCTCTTGTCTATGCTCCCTCCTGGTGCTCCTGCTCAGGTTTTTCCCTTTCGAGCACAGTTACGAATTTTTCGATTGAAATACATTTTCGTGTGAGACTGAGGAATTTCTGGTTTTATGTTACAGTTCAGAAAATTGTTTCCGCCAACAAAATGGGCTGCAGAGTTCAATGCAGCCCTGACAGTGCCATTCTTCCACTGGCTTGTTGGACCTTCTGAGGTAAATTCACTCTCAAGCTTTGATCAGTTATACCACAAGTCTAGATTTAAAGTTAATCTCTTTCAGTACTACTTCATATGTTAGTGCAGGTAATCAGAAACTTGTAGAGCACTATTCTCTTTTAAATTATTGGCAATAGTTTGGTACATGATAAATCACTGCAAGGATATAAAACAGCTTAGTAGACTATTGAAAAAGCTAACCTCGTATAGGAATCAAGATTAGCTTATTTGTCCAGGCCTCTGCAGTACACTGCAGCTGATATGGTTCTTGTTTCTGAAATAGCGAACTCATGACCCTACAATCATCCTCAGCTCTAGTAATCATGGTTCCTGCACACATATTACAGTTCGAAATCATCTTTCACTGCTTGCTTCCATCAACCAGAAGCATACATATTAGTATATTACTGATGTAGAACCAGGAAGGCAGTAATGCTTCATTACTATCAGTGAATCGCACGCACACAGACACACACAAATATCAGCAGATCCACACTAGAATTATTTATAATGCCTTTAAACAGCTGATACCATTCATGTTGCAGGTAATTGAAGTGGAAGTAGACGGAGTGAAGCAAAGAAGTGGCGTGCTCATAAAGAAGTGCAGGTAAAATTCAGTGCTACTCTGAACATGCAGACAGTAGAACATCAACTATCCTAGCAATTTTATATTTTTATGTTTCATTCTAGACATTCTGAAGCATGTGGCACTGGTCTAAAAACAAAATGCTGACAAACTGTTTTGTGATTTCCTCTCATTAAAAGGTACCTGGAGAACAGTGGATGTGTCGGAATGTGTGTGAATATGTGCAAAATTCCTACACAAGACTTCTTCACCAACGAATTTGGGCTTCCGTTAACTATGAACCCAAGTATGTTCCTTAACTACTATGGTTTCTGCAAGAGATTATCTTGAAAAACTGATTTATACTATCAAGTAAGACTAAAACAATATTTACATTTCACTCCACAATTTGCTGACTCTAACCTGAAAGAAAATCGCGTCTTTCCATTCCCTATATACCAGGGCTAATTCCTTTCCTTTGCTCAGATTTTGAAGATATGAGCTGTGAAATGTTATATGGGCAATCTCCACCGCCATTAGAAGAAGATGCAGTCTCCAAACAGCCTTGTTATGCAAATCTATGTAAGCACACAAAACTACTGCTCTTAAGTACAACAACAATGCTACTATAACAACTTTCTAACTCAGACAATGCGAATTACAGGTTCCGTGGCCAATCAAGCTGCCACTATTTGTCCCAGATTAAATTAGTACCATAGATGAGGTGTATCCGGCGAATTTCAATGATCGTGTACATCAGCAGCTACCAGAGCATTACTGAGCCATCAGTCGTTATTGTAGATAAGACAGTACATTACACAAACTTATACGTGTATATATAGAGTCCTACAAACTGTTTTGTACAATCTAAGATGTGGGTCATTGGTCATCAGAAACTATGACGAGCATGTCGATCTCCTGCTGCAGAGATCTCTTTTTCTGCTTTTATCATACATTCATACTTTTGGCAACTACCACCTCAGCTCCTTAAGCTGATACATTACAATGATGACACCAGTTAAGCAACAGTATTCGAGTTAGCTTCTATTCTATGTCATTTCTAACACACGGGCTGCAGACCAGGGGCGAAGCTAGGGTTAAAAATTGGGGTGGCGGATTAGCTAAACTGGGTGTGAAGGACAACGGATGGGCTAATGGCAGTAACTCTCACTAATTCACTATGTATAATTCTCAAGGATGCCATTATAAACTGATAATGCAAAGAAAAAGCTGAAGATAGTTTTTCTATGTTGAGAATTAGGCAGTTTTAGACTTTCTACTCCTGGTGAAAGAAAACAAAACACACTATACTCAGATTCCCCAATTCACAGCCGTATATCAATGCGGTTGACGTGCCCATGTTGAAATCAAAATTAGTCCGTGTGAGTGGTAAGTAATTATTAGGTACTTTCATTCTTTATCTACGAGTGGTCAGTCAGGAACTCAGGATTCAATTCACGACTCTTACAAAATTAATCAACCAATGTTGGGGAGGGGTCTAGGGTGTACCTATTATAATGACGCCAATGTCCACAAAGGGAAAATCATCGACACCGTCGTATTGGGATCCTCCTAGTCAAAACCAAAAGAAAAGAAAATTAGCGAATGTTGAAACGCTCTACAAATCCTTTCTCGGCACGATTGTTGTAATTACAAAAGGAGGTTGTTTGCCGCAGAAAGTGGTGTCATTAATCAACTGCTGTACTATTCCCTCATGAATCAGGAAAAAGGTTAAAAGAAAAGGAATTAACAGAGTAGTTCATTTCATTTTAACATCTTGAGTCTTTTGGTCCATACTCCATAGTCCTCGGCCTAAAGAATCCGATGCACACAACGGGCCAAAAATATACCACAACCTCAAGCTCAGGATCCAAAATTCTACTAATTCTACTGCATGTGAATGTCATCCAAGGTCCTCTCCAATCCGTGACTCACTAGAGCGCTATTATATTATTTGCTTCAACACCCTTATTTGCATTATTTGTCACGCTTACGCTTCTCATTTTCGGCACCTAAATTATGCCTTAATTCCCTACATTTGTTTCCCACTTTCCCATTTCTATCACTGCTTAAATTCTGGTGTATTATAGATATCGTAACGTAAAAGCTAGATTAACTAAACCAACAGATTTGCCTTCGCACTGTGCTACCTATCACATTCCCTGATAATGCAGTAAAAACTTTACTGCGGTCTGCAGATGAAAATAACAGAGCTTACAAAGACCTTAACCATAATTCGCTACCGGGCCCACATTATAATGAACCCAAAGTCACCTCCTTCTGCGCAACTGATCCCGTGAACCTCCAGACTTCTTTCATAACGGCCAACGAACTTTTTCGCTATAAAACTAGACCAACACCACCCATCTTCAAACATACTACACATACCAACAAGCTCCTACAAGTTCTCTGGTAGACCATTAAGTTGCCAGGACGAGTATGGGCGAAATGGCAACATTATTATCCTCAACTATAGTCATCCTTTGCATGACCGTATCTTCGCTCATTGTCACTCCCATAGCCTTCACTCCTCAAGATTACACCGATGCCCTCGAGAAATCCATCCTATTTTTCGAAGGACAACGTTCAGGGAGACTACCATCAGACCAACAACTCACATGGAGAGGTGACTCAGGGTTGTCTGACGGGTCTCTGAACAATGTAATGTATCTACTAACTAGCATGGCATTACCAAGTCAACAACTGTTAACACTGAGCTGATACTTAATACCTTCGTGGTTACTCAACTTTTTTGTTTTCTTGTTTGTTTTGGCATTCAGGTCAATCTTGTAGGAGGTTACTATGATGCAGGAGACAACGTCAAGTTCGGCTTGCCAATGGCCTTCACCATGACGATGTTGTCTTGGAGTGTCATTGAGTTTGGTAGCTCAATGCAGGACCAGCTTTCTAATGCCAAGGCCGCCATCCGTTGGGGGTCTGATTATCTCCTGAAAGCAGCAACTGCCACCCCTGGCACCTTATATGTTCAAGTGAGCATAACAAAAGAACTTATATAATACTACAGCAATTTCATGATCTAATAACTTCAAATTCAACTCTACAAAAATCTTCGAAAATATATATGGACGTGACATCTTTAATAACATGTAGAAGCCATTTCTATAACACATCACATCCTACGTTTTTTATGGCCAACGGGCCATTATGAACAATATTTGAAATCGAGCGTGGACTTAAGCAGTTAAGCCTACAACATCAAGAGATACAAGTTCAATAGACGACAATAACGCTATCACTCATTACAAAACCACCCAAGTGAACCACACAGCATCAGAAAGTTTGATAAAGTTGCTAAGCTTTTATTCTAAAGGTTTTGTGATGGTTGGCAGGTAGGAGATCCAAACCTAGATCATAAATGTTGGGAGAGACCAGAGGACATGGATACTCAGAGAAAGGTATACCAGGTCTCAGCACAAAATCCGGGATCAGATGTTGCTGCAGAAACAGCAGCTGCCCTGGCTGCTGCTTCAATTGTTTTCAAGGATTCAGACCCTTCTTACTCGAATAAACTACTCCAAACAGCTAACAAGGTAATGATTAAACTGTTTGCTGCACAATATACTTCTCCTGCATAAGACTAGATCACTAAATGCAATTTCCCTATACATCCTACAGGTGTTTAAATTTGCTGACAGGTACAGAGGTTCTTACAGTGATTCTCTAAATTCTGCCGTCTGCCCTTTTTACTGCTCCTACTCGGGATATAATGTAAGCTATGCATTCTTTTTAATTTATTCTCAGCATCCCCCAAGCAGTCCTAAATCATACTACTTCTCAACAGGACGAGCTACTATGGGGTGCATCGTGGATTCATAGAGCGTCTGGTGACAACTCATACTTGGCATACATCCAATCCAACGGCCACATACTAGGTGCTGAAGAGGACGATTTCTCCTTTAGTTGGGATGATAAAAGAGCTGGAACAAAGATCTTTCTTTCCAAGGTTATGCATATGTATATCACAACAGTTAAAAAGCTAACAGCAGTGGCTTGACCATGGCTAACAGTTGCATTACTCTGGCAGGACTTCCTAGAGAATAAAGTACAGGATTTTGAGGCGTACAAAGCCCATGCTGATAACTTCATATGCTCTTTGATTCCCGGATCAAGCAATTATCAGGCTCAATATACCCAAGGTAACACACATTTTCCTAGTTTCTGCTTCAGGACACGGAACATGGGAGAAAAACTGGTCGCAGGAGCCAAAAATCTTCCAGGCTCCTGCGCGACTCAAGCTCACCAAACCACTTAGTTTCCATGTACACTCGAGATGTCCTCAAATTGTTTCGGGTGTTCTAGATATCTTATATAACAAGATTTTGCAGGAGGTCTCCTATACAAGCAAAGTGACAGCAATCTCCAATATGTCACTTCGACTTCTTTCCTACTCTTGACATATGCCAAGTACCTTGGTTCAAACGGGGGAACCGCCTCCTGTGGTTCTTTAACAGTGACAGCAGAGAAGCTGATATCCCTAGCAAGGAAGCAGGTTGACTACATTCTAGGTGACAATCCCAATAAAATGTCGTACATGGTAGGGTTTGGGGACAAGTATCCCTTACACATTCATCACAGAGGTTCCTCCCTTCCATCTATGCACTCAAACCCCGCCCATATCGGTTGCAATGACGGGTTCCAATACCTCAATTCAGGAACACCAAACCCGAATGTACTAATTGGCGCGATTTTGGGTGGTCCGGATAATAGTGACAATTTCTCAGATGACAGGAATAATTACCGGCAATCTGAGCCAGCTACTTATATCAATGCACCCTTTGTTGGCGCGGCGGCTTTCTTAGCAGCACAGAACACGGGATACTAGCACAAATAAGACATCACTATTTCTCTATGATGTGAAAGGATGGCGTTACAAGTTACAAGCGTTGAAGCGTAAATGAGAAGTGATCCAGTCTCGTGTCAGCTCACCTTAGTGATTGTCATCATCATCTACTTAACATCATAAAATTCCTAAAGAAAAAAATCTTCATTTTAAGTTACAAATGTAAATAAATGTAATATTGCGAACCAAAGTGACCGATATTCGGTACACTAGGGTCTAAGGTTCGGATTTCATTTGTGTGGTTGTATTAGACTTTGCGCCTTATTATAGAACGAAAATGAATTCAATTCGACAATAGAATTGTTACTAAATTTAATTTCCAACCCATATACATGAGAATGATAATACAAACTAACTACGCAATCGGAAACATGAAATATTGTGCAACAAGGCGCCATTGTAACAGCAAAATAAAAGTTTCGTAAAGAAGACGACATTGCACCACAACAACAAAAGCAGAACAAATCAATGTTGTTGCCAATATCACAGAATTAAATCAGTTAATTAATGAGTTAAGTTTTATGTTAATTACCTAATTCGCCGACGACAGTCGCCATTCTCCGCTAATTAGAAACGTATTCCCGCCCAAAACCCCAATTCAATTGCAGTTGTAAGTGTAACCCTCTTTCTTTCTCTCTCATCTCTCACCAATTACATATCCGCATATTTTAATGCCAATACGAGTATACGACGGAGTATATGGACGTATACTGTATTTCATTTTGTTTTTTCTTGTTAATTTTTTTTTTTTTTTTTTTTTTTCTGTTTGACAAGTATTCCTTCAACATTTAAACCTCAACCTCCAAGTTGTCCGGAGTGATAAGGGAATTCTCGTCCATTCAAAGCCAAAGAGGTTTGGGATAAAACCCGATGCGAGGAGGGATATTGTTTACAATGAGAACTAAACTCGAGGAGGGACATTGTTTACAAGGAGAACCTCATCTGTTTCGGGAGTAGCCAATCTAGCAACGAAATGGGTTTGTTATGCGGTTTATACGACAACAACATTAATAGTCGGACTTACCTATCAATTCTGGTGTTTGAATCAAAATTTTGTTTAAGCCATGGAGTATTGGAAGGATTGCAATATTATGATATAATTTGATTGCATATGAACGTGTTGAAAAATTAACTAACTTTAGACGAATTAATAATAACTACTCCCTCCATTTCAAAATATATGACGTTTTCGAGTTACGAGACACTTCTTTGAACTTCGATATCTCTCAAAATATAAGGGTAAAAATTATGAAATTATGATCATGTGAAAGTATATTTCATAACGAATCCAATGGTATAATTTTTATAATTTTTTACAAGATATTTTTTCATGAAATTGAAAGTCAAAATTTGCCTCGTAACTTGAAAACGTCATATATTTTGGCATGGAGGGAGTATTAGACTAGATTCATTAATTGTTATTTAAGTAATACATTTAATGTGATATGATTTTAATTTCGATGAAGTATTTTTTAGCCACCAAAGTGATGAGGGTGGTGTCTAAAAAACACCAAAGTTGTATTTGGTATTTATAAAACACCAAAGTTGAAAAACTTGTTTTTAAAATACACTTAAAGCTATTTGGGTATTTATTAAACACCAAAACAAATGGAAACATTAAAAAAAAAAAAAAAAAAAATTGTGTTCTTACTTATCGAAATTAAGAAATACTAGGCTCGTTTTACAATAGGTAAAGATATGGAGTAAATCCATTTCATGGATCTCAAAAAAAAAAAAAAAAAAAAAAAACAGATCACATAATAATTTAGCAAATGTTAAAAAAAAAAAATACGAACATGATTCAACGGTACCGCGAAGTTCAAAATGTAGCATAAAAACTTGTTTAGAAGCGCCAAAATCCTTGCGCTCTCGCTATATCACGTCTAGGACGGCTCTCAATTAGACTTCCCACAATCCTATGTTGTAATTGTAAAGTTTGTTGGATATGAATTAAGCTTGCGCCGTGCCTTCGTAGAGAAAATCGATGACGGAGAATTGGAGGAGAAGAAGATGAGTGAATTTTTTTTAACGCATAAAAATAATTTAAGAGATAAAATAAAAATTAACATTTTTTTATTTGTTTTGGTGTTTAATATTTATCCAAAAAGTTTGTAGTGTGTTATAAAAACAAGTTTTTCAACTTTGGTGTTTAATATATCCCAGATACGACTTTGGTGTTTTTAGATCGCACCCTCCTCACTTTGGTGGCTAAAAAAAACTTCTTTGATTTTAATTTAGTGAAGTTCGAATTGAATCAAACAGAGACTTAGGCAACAAAGTAAATCGTGTTCTTTTGAATGGATCGTGCATCTTCTCTCAGAGTGTCATGTCACTAGCTAAGAATCTATGCCATCTAGGTTGATATGTTTCAAGTCTCAAGTATCAGCCAATAGTTTCATTGATAAAGAGTCATATGACATCTGCTATTGACATTAGATATCTTATTGAATTCTGTTTCTTATTACAATGTGTTTGTTCTTGATATGGCAGTTATGAATGTGTGTGGGTGGGATGATGATCAGTAATCGCATACCAACTTTTCATTTCAATGTTTTGGAAAGAAAATCTTTTTGAGAAAACATTAGTCACATTAACAACTTATCTAATACTATATATTAAAACCTGAAACCAAATCTTTCCTACGACGACACTTGGCATACATTAATTGGATAGAGCATTCGGTAAGGATATGGTAATAAATTATCATAAATTAATTGGATAACATAAAAATAGCATTAAATACAATTATCGGTTAGGATATGGTAATAAATTATTACAGAGTAATATAGTATTAGTTAATTTAGGAAAATAATCATTATGGTAATTTATTGGAACAAAGATAATGCAACATTTTTTTTTATAAAACGTGTATAAACAATATATATATAGCCCGGGCGTGGCACGGGCATGCAAACTAGTATGATAGGAAAACGCTTTCTCATGTCTGGTGGCTAAGGATCGACCACAAGTCCACAAGGTTCTCCGAGATGCACTCCTTGCAGACAAGACAAATGCATAACCTGAGATATTCACCACGCTCATATACTCCCATTCACAAATTTATACCGGTCATTCACACTTTTCGATACGACAATTTAACTTCTTATTTTACAAATTATGAAACTCATACCGTTACATTCGTAATTATAAATCTCTTCCTAACAATACACTCTCATAATTGATTAGTAGACTCGTATATACTTTTCTCGAAATAGTATCTCTTTCACAACAGTATCCTTCCAGAACTGAAAGACTCGCTTAGAGTCAAAGTATACGCCGGCGTACATGAAATTAATTTTCTTTTTTTTTTTGAATTAAGAAATTAATTTTCTTTGGCTTCTCAATTACTCCACATCACATCACATCACGTTTATACCACGAGCAAGTACTACTATTGCTCTAGTAATCCTTCAAGAAGAGGGACACTCAAAAAAAAAAATCGAAAAACCCAAAAAAAAAAAAAGAGGAGAGAGAGAGAGAGGGGGAATTGGTGCGACTTGACTTTTCCTTTGATCTGCATCATCATCTCTCTCATATTCGTTGAGATCTCCCATGGCGAATCCCCGCCACTTCTCCGCCATCTTCATCCTATCCCTATTAAGTCTGATTCCCCTCTCATCCGCCGAGATCCGAACCACAACGATCCGATCCGACACCCGACCCATAATCCCAATCGACGAATTCGGGTTCACTCACACGGGTCGCCTCAAACTCAACGTCTCCACCATCTCCCTCTCCAACCGCAACGTCGACCAATCCAAAGTCGGTTTCTTCCTCGTCACGCGCGAATCATGGCTCCACGTGCTCGAACAACTCGAAGACACCGAAGTCACGTGCGCTTTAGATTCCCAGCTCGTCAAACGAGTCTACACCTTCAACTCGCTCCAACCCACCTCCGACTCGTTCGGATCCCTCTACATCGAGACCGATTCCGACCAATACACTCTCGTATTCGCCAACTGTTACCAAGACCTTAGCGTAACGATGACGGTACATTCCGCTATGTACAACCTCGACGGAAAATCACGTCAGCGTGACTACCTATCCGCTGGTAGGACCGTGCTCCCTAAGGTTTACTTTCTCTTATCCGTCATCTACTGGGCGATGTCCGCGTTTTGGATAGGACTCTTGTACAAGAAGCTACTAACGGTTTTCCGGATCCACTTGTTTATGTTAGCGGTGGTTATTTTAAAAGCATTAAACCTCTTATGCGAGGCCGAGGATAAATCATACATTAAAAAAACCGGCACCGCGCACGGTTGGGATGTAGTGTTCTACATCTTCTCATTTTTAAAAGGAATTACCCTTTTTACCCTTATAGTACTCATCGGAACCGGGTGGTCCTTCCTCAAACCTTACTTACAAGACAGGGAGAAAAAGGTCTTAATAATTGTTATCCCACTCCAAGTCATCGCCAACATTGCACAAGTTGTGATCGATGAGACTTCCCCCTTTGCGCAAGATTGGCTGACGTGGAAGCAAGTGTTCCTTCTCGTTGACGTTGTTTGCTGTTGTGCGGTTTTGTTTCCGATTGTGTGGTCGATTAAGAATTTGAGGGAGGCGGCGAGGTCGGATGGGAAAGCGGCGGTGAATTTGATGAAGTTGACGTTGTTTCGGCATTACTATGTGGTTGTGATATGTTATATTTATTTTACCAGGGTTGTTGTCTATGCGCTTGAGACTATTACTTCGTATAGGTACTTGTGGACGAGTGTGGTTGCGGCCGAGTTGGCGACACTTGCGTTTTATGGGTTTACTGGGTATAAGTTTCAGCCGCAAGCTCATAATCCGTATTTGGCTATTGATGATGAGGAGGAAGAAGCTGCTGTTGAGCAATTGAAGCTTGAAGATGAATTCGAGCTTTAATTTTTTTTTATTTAGTGTTTTACTTGCATATTGAAAGAAAGGTATGATTTCTCATTGTTGTTACTTGTTACTTGTTACTTGTTAGTGTTAATTAAGTAATCAATTAATCAATTCGTCGATTAAATCTTGTTTGTTTCGAGTGTAGATGAAGAGAAAAAGAGAACCCCACATTATATGTGTTTTAGAGTATCAGCTTCTTGTGGATCTTTTTATGAATAAATATATATATATCTACTGGATTGATCCTTTGTCAATTATACATGTCTAAGTATTGTTGTTTACGGTTTTGTAGCCCAATACCGTGTTCCTTCGTTTGTTGTTGTTACTGGTGAATAAAACGGATTTTCTACTTTGTGATTTGCCTCTACCTTTGTGTAGGTCGTTTATCGTATATTGGTAATTGGTAACACGAGTTTTGTACCGGCAATTTGTTGAGCTAACTATGTTAATCGTGTCACTTGTACTATTGTGCTCATTGGTCTTTCGGTGTTTGTGCTCCCTGCAACCATTACTGTTACATTTGCACTTGAAGTTAGGTAATCTTCTAGGCTCCATTTCTTTGCGTGTTATGAGCTTGTGTCCTTTTGAGTTTCGGTCCTGTTCTTTGTCATCTGTGTGCAGTGAGGTGTGTTCTAAATATACGGCTGTAAAAGACCTCTGTGATGAACTCCACTAGGTTACATTGCACGGCTTCACCAGATTGTTTAACTTCTGCTATCTGGATAGCCGATGACCTTAGTATTGATGTTGTGATTGTGAAAGCCCGTCATTTTCCTGTTTGATTGTGGAAATATATTTGATTTATAAATGAGACTCCTGTTGCTTTTTGATGCTGGTTATTTTGTTGGAGCTGGTACGTGCTCATTACAATGAATATAAAGGCCTGAAGTACTTGACGTTTTTGTGTGATGATGGGTGATATATGGGCAATACAAAGCACTTGACTTTCGAGAATGTTTTGGTAGGAAAGCACTGGTGAGGTAGTAGTTCATCTCTAGAGGGCATTATTTTTAATCATTCTTATGTGATTATGTCTATGCCTAAATTGGTGTGATCTATCACCTATGCGGGGTGTGGGTAACTATTACTT
Source organism: Spergularia bocconei (assembly GCA_963457585.1). NCBI lineage: Eukaryota > Viridiplantae > Streptophyta > Magnoliopsida > Caryophyllales > Caryophyllaceae > Spergularia > Spergularia bocconei. Next base: position 26,298,338 of record OY734942.1, on the reverse strand, counting down.
TTAATCGGAAGAAACCACTAACCAGCTTCCCTCCTCTCCCCGTTTCAACAATCGCTTTCTCCAATTGTCAGTTCTCTCTTTGTTTTGGCTTGTGTTACCTCTCAAGTACTACTCCACCTTTAGTCCTAGCAAACTCTTGGGTTGAGTATCTCAGTGTTATGCCTTTTCATTTACGTCGAGTTGAACATTGCTGGTTCCTGTCTAGCTTTTCTCTCTATATATATCTTGTCGTCAACTGGTGGAATATGTCTTGTTTTAAGGATCAAAAAGATAGTTTGTGCCTTGTGGGGTGTGAGGTTTTATGTAATGTGGCAGCCTTAACTTGCTTATTTCCTTTGGAAAGCAAGACCAAATCATGGAGAAGATAATTTGGCAGGACAAGGTCTTTCATTTAAAAGGGTTAATCGATCTTCTTTTTCATTTTGTTAAGCATTTATCTGGTTTATCATTGTATTCTTGCAGAAAACACTTGAAAAGAATATTGCCTGATTTAGATTTGGTCTAGCCTCCTTTTTTTTGGGAAAGCCTCCAATTAATAAAATTTTGAAAACAGAGTATGATGATGTGTCTGTTTTAGAATACTGTTTCCTTCTTTCTAATGCTCTAATGTATTCAACATTAGATATTATCCTACTGTAAGCTTACACATATGAGACAGATGCTCAAGTCGTTTATTCATCTCCTTTTGTCTCATTGTTCCGTTAACCCAACCACCTTCTTATGTGAGTTGTAGAAGCTGGGGAATGTTCTCCTCCCGTGCTGTCATTGTATGGACAGACAAACCCTCTCTCCACTCTATACATATCTCCCTGAAAACTTCTGAAGCTTGGACTTTTCAGGTCCTTGCTGATGTAGCTATGGTCCATGTATATGCTTTTACTAGATTCTGTTTCTGGAATTGGACTAGGGTATGAGAGACGCTTTTTCACTGAAACCGCCCGTTCTCTTTCTGGCGTGGTAGACCGTTGTCTGGGTGTACTCTGTGTCCGAGCTCGTGCTTTTGCCGACTCTGTGGCTGCCATATAGTTTGGCGTCACTACTGGTGTACCTGTTCTATAGCGGTAGCTGTTTACTGTTGAAGGACACCTCAACCTTAAGTTTGGGGTGCTTGTTGTTGTGTGGCTTCTGGAACCCTTGAGATATTGAGGACTTGCGGATCTAACTTGAATAGGCCTGGTATTGGTTAGAAAAGGGGTCATGTGGGATTGACGTGGTGAGATATTATTTGTTGTGTTAATGGGAGAGACAACATGGAGGCTGTGTCTTCTTTTCTCTTGATCTTGGTCATGTGAGCACTTAGTTTTGGCTGGTCCCCTGAGGTGAGCTGGTAATGATTTGACATCAACAACTTTTATGGACTCACATCTCTGTGTTAGTAGTCCATTGTCGTCGTCTCCAGACAGCTTAGAATCCATCCACCGACTGAGCCATTCACTACTCTCAATTTCCTGTTTCTGATCTTTGCGACCATGGTTTCTGCCTGTTTCCCATACCTTGATATGGATAAGAATCATGAACACCCTTCTTAATGAATATGTGGCATATATTAACTATTAAGTGAATTGGTGCTGTCAAAGTGTGGCCTACCTTCTGAGATGAAACATAGGCAATGTTTCCTTCACGATACGAGGCTGCTTTCTTTTTCTCCTGTAATAGGGCTTCAATATCATCTATGGTGTATGACAGTAGCTCCCATTGATCTGCAATGCTGCTGCTATCTGTAGCCTGTAAAGATCTTTTCTGAGTGACCACCCTTTCTATTTGTATAAAGAGGCATGAAAAAGCTGCCTCCCGGGGGGGGGGGGGGGAGGTGTTGAGGGAAGGTTTGAGAGCTTACTATTGGTTTTCTCTGGTGGATGTCTTTATATCTGTCCCATAAGTTGTTGGTTTCAGCATACATTGACTTTCGTGTTTCACCATGTGAAACCCTTGAACATTGGTCACGCATTTTATCTTGTGCTTCGATCATAGCTTGCATGCGCTGCAGTGATGTTTTTGCTTGATTTCTTATATTGTGTCCTCTGACCAATGCCTGAAGCTTTACGATCCCCTGAAGTGCTCGCAAAGCTCGTCTGGCCTGTATTTGGCAATAAATTTAAGGTCATGGTGGTTGACTTAAAGAAGAATTCCATTGTTGTCCTAATATTATCGTTCAACTGTCAGATTTTGGTGCCTATTTACTTGAACATGCTGTGTATAAAGACTGTATTTTTTTTTTCTTTTTTTTTGGGGGGGGGGGGTGGGGGAGTACATTAAGACAAACAGGTGCATAAATCTTGATGTTGAGCAAATTTGCTGCTATTAGATGTGGCATAGTATTGGACTGCTTGCAAATTTCTAAGTAGAAGAAACAGGTTATCGTGATTACCAGGTAGCCTCTAAAAGCAGTCTGAATGATAGTAGCAGCATACTGTTCTGTAGTTACAAGTATGGCCCATTTCTGGTCGTCAGTTGATGTTGATTCTGTGTGCATTCCGTTTGTAGCCACATTGGTCTTGCAGCTCTGTTGAGTACGGGCTGTTAGTTTTCTGAATATCCATTTTCGTTTGTCTGCCTTCTGTGAAATAAGAATAAGATATGTCAGATGAGAAGAAAGGGGGTAATATACTAATATGGATGAAGAAAATGCATAATGTTAATGAAATAATGACCTGTATCTCTTCTTTTGTATGCTTTTGGCCATGCTCTTCAAGTTTTTTGCTGGATTCTTTCTTAGGAGACCCCTTAGTAGGAGAGTTGAAAGCCTTTTTTACTGCAGTAAGCCAGGAGCTACTCCCTGCCTTTCCCATTGAGTCTTTTTTGCTTAAAATATGTGGCGGTAATGAGGCTGCTGGCGATTTCAGTGTTCAGAAAGGCGTATGATGTTAACGTGTTGGTGTAGGAAGCAGCAGTTATATTTGGCAAGCGTGGACGCAGAGCAGTGGCAGATACATTAAGAAATAGCGCTGTCAGAGGCTGCCTGTAGCTGTAAGATTATGAAAATGTAGAAAATTAAGTAGATATGAAGAGGGAGGATATAATGTAAATCATATCATATAGTATATGTCCATTTGCTTAAAGTTTGGGATGCGGGCATTGCATTAGAATCCCATGTGATTAGTATTACATGTTTTAATGAGATTCACATGCTGCAGAGTACAGACAGGTGAAATAAGGAGAGAAAGCAGTTAGTGTTGTTGGCTTTGGTATCATGTGGATGTAGGAGCATGGCAACAAAAGGAAAGAGATGAGATTTACGAGCAAATCGAAGACGCTTAATCATATCATTATCATTTGTGTTAATTGTTTTCGTTGGGAATCGAGTTCGGAGTTGGGGAGACGAGACCTCGAACACCGGCGAGGTCTCAACCTGCAGGTAACTTGTTCTGCTACTGGACTGGTCAAACTGTTTCTTGACTCCTTCCTATAGATTCTTGTTCACAGGGTTCCCATTCATTGCTAGTTCAGTGATTAAATTAGTGACAGTATTATTTATGCATTTCCATAATACTTGGAATTTGGAGCTCTCATCTACATTACTGTAATAAACAACAATATATGGTACGTGATTTGGACGCACAGTTACTGCAGTGTTAACTTGACGATTCTTTATTTTTACTCTACGCATCAAATCCAGCAAACCATAAATTCTCCATCAATGACAAGTTTTTGCCAGTCTGGGATGTGCTCCTATTCATGTGATTTTCCCTTGTCTTAAACTCTCTCTTTATGAATGCTACATCAACTCACATTTCCCCGTTCTCGGCACTGGGTCGTAACTTGTAAGTTGTAACTCGTGCTACTTAAGAGCCTTTTCTTCAGTTTTCGGCTTGTTGCTCTAAGTAAAGTACATCTACTGCTCACCGTGTCCACCTAGGATCAAACTCGACTTAAGACTAACACGAACTCAATGTAAGATTAATAATGATATAAATCAGTATTTGACCCGACCCATATTAACTCGACCCGACTCATATTTGACCTGACTCATATAGACTCGACCCGAATTTGACCTAACTCATTGACCTGACCTATATTTGACCCGACTCATATTAACTCGACATGTATTTGATCAGGTTCATATTGACCTAACCGACTTGTAGAGCTGGCGACTTGACTCATATCAACTTAACCTGTATTTCCCGACCCAACCCGAATCTGGTATAATAAATCGGTATTTGACCCGACTCATTTTGACTCAAGCTGTATATTCTGACCCAACCCGAATCTGGCCTGACTGTGTCATATTGACTCGACCCGAATTTGACCTGACTCATATTGATCAACCTGTATATGACTTGACTCTTATTGCCTCGACCTGTATTTGACCCGACCCGACACGACCCGTTCCGACATGTCTAAAAGGAAACGAAACGAGTCTACTTTACGGTATGTGGTTTCAAAGTTGAAACTGGTGGGATTGAAATTCAAACAAGAATACACGATTAAAGTGTTTCATAGAAGTAACTACTACCAGTGCGGTAACTCAGACATTTGAAATTTGAATTCATTTGCTTCATCACATTTTCGAATTCGCCCATTTTTCTCATTCTCTCTCTTTCTCCCCTAATCTCAGTATCTTCTCACTGAAGTCTCATTTCCATCTTTAATCAGATTGATTATTAGTTTCAAGAATAATGGGGTGTGTATCTTCAAGTTTACTCCAACAAGACGACGATTTCCCCCAAATGGGAACCGCCGCTCTCGGCCACCATTTCGTATCTCTCACCTCCACCACATACGGCCTCCTCACCCTGGACCCACATCCGCCACCTTCACCGTCACCGTCACCGATGACTCCTCCCACTCCTCCACCTCGCTTCACGCTTACGTCTCCCGCACCCGAGGTTATCAACTCTTGGGAGCTCATGGCCGGCCTCGACTCCAACTCCAAAGACAATTCCAACCAAAATGAGACCGTTGGTAGCTTCCGCTTTACGCCTATTCCGAATTCTTTATCTTCGACATACCCGAAATTTTTCTCCAAAGATGCTGATGAGAATGTGGACCCGAACATTATTGTTCCTGAATCCAAATCTTGCCAACGGTATTCTCTCGAACACTTTCCGAAGATTTGTCCTCGAGAAGGCGAGGATAAAGTGGTGTTGTACACAACCTCTCTACGTGGCGTACGCAAGACGTTTGAGGCGTGCAATGCGGTGAGATCAGTGCTCCAAGGATTAGGTTTCGCCTTTTGCGAGAGGGATATTTCAATGGACCGCGGGTTTAGAGACGAGCTCAAGCGTTTACTCAATGGATCATCAACAACAGCAGCTAATAAGCCGGAGTTGTTGTTACTTCCGCCTCACTTGTTTATTAAAGGCCGTTATATCGGGTCTGCTGAATCGGTTCTTGGCATTCACGAGGAAGGCGGGCTTCAACAGCTTCTTGAAGGTCTCCCTAGGGTCAAAGTTGGGACTGTGTGTGACGGGTGTGGGAATGTTCGGTTTATGCCGTGTTTTCGGTGTAATGGGAGTTGTAAACTGGTGACTACAGTGAAAGATGATGCTAGTGTTGTTATTAGGTGTCCTGATTGTAATGAGAACGGTTTAGTTCTCTGTCCGATTTGTTCCTGATAATGATGTCATGATCTGATTCCGACCCCTCTCCCTTTGTACTTGTATAAATGCCTCCTGTTGTATTTAGCTCAATTTCCGTCTTTTATAAATCTGATTAGTAGTTCAGCAGTTAAATGGTTCATGGTTGTTTCTTGTCTGAGTACTTTGATTTCGGATTTTGAATAGGCTGACAAGTTACAATACTGGATGTCGGGTTTGTGGTTTAGTATACGCTTTATTGAATCAGATTCAGGTTTGATGTTTTCGGTTCTGGTGTCATTATCAAAATCAGCTAGGGTGTGGTTTACATGATTTGGTGCTGTAAAAGTTTCAAGGAATCTGATACTCAGTAGAACCATAAACGCGCGTAAGGGAGGCGAGGCAAGGCATCATTAGGTTCTGCAGGGACCAAAATATAAAGAGAAACAAAGTAAAGGGACCAACAATAATAAGGCCTCCCCAAAGGTAGAAACAGCTAATGAGAATAAAAGTAAAAGGTGTTCCCAGGTCCAAATTTCAGGGAATTACATGCCTTTGCTTATTCTACACCCAACCGAATCCCTGTTCAACTAATCAAGGATCAAAGTTTATCAAAAGACTGAAAATTAAGCAGATTTCGGGATCAAAATATCTAATTAGGACACCGGAAAAAGATTAAGAATCGGAACACAGAGTAAAACATGCCCACAATATACAGTATGTTAGATCAAAAGGGAGTTTATATTTCATGTGACTGAGAACATATACAACTATCTGAGATTACCAACTTAGAGCAGAATTCGCCTGTCGGCCTAAGTTAAACAGAATGAACAAGCTACTCAAAAGTGTTTAGGAGTTTAATCCTTTCTAGAGGAAGTCCTACTACTGGCAATACTCCACTGATCAGAGAAGCTTACTGAAGAAGCACAACTACCACCACATTTAGCCACAGTTCTAACACTTTCAATCAACTCCTGAGTACGCTTCTCTTCCGACAATATATCCAACAACTGTTCCGAGTTTATAGCCAGCTTCACCTTCCAAACCCCACCTCTACTACGCCTTGAAAATACATCTGTGTTAGACCTCTTCAGTATCTTATTCTGACGACGATCAAATGACATCCTGTAAGGCGCGACAGCACCTGTACTAGTAGGTATACTCTTGGATCTAACATGCCCTACCTTAACTTGGAAAGCATCTCTATTGGTGTGGAGTGGTAGAAGCAAGTATGCCACTCCAGGATGAAGCTCTTCGTGGTTCGACAGAGGCTTCCAGAACAAGTCATCACCATTCACAATGGCATGACAAGGGAAATCTTCAAGGATAGTTGCTGGTGTCACTGGTGTATGGAATTCCATAATTCCGCCATTCGCAGTCACCACTTGGACTGTCTCTGCTACCTCCCCATTTCCCATGCCACCAAATATGCAATTTCCCATTGATTTCTAGTGAAAAAAGTTGGGTTTGGGTTTGGCTGGTAAAAAATTACCTAAAAAACCAGATTTATGGTTTTTCTCTTGGTCCCCTCATCTTCTTTTACTGCTTTTGGCTTTGGAAAAATGAGAAGAGGGAACAAATGAGGCTATACAAGGAACACAATGTATTTATTTACGGTGTTGTAAACTCGTAATAGATGGCAATGATCTGATATTCTGATGCATGAGAGGCTCATTGAGAAAGAAAGATGGTCAAAAAATGGGGTGGTCCACTGGTCTTGGCCATCATATCAAACTCTTTGCTTTTAACAAAGCCTACTTCACACTATATTCCATTTTTTGGACCTGTTTTCCTATGCAAAAGTAACTAAGTAGTATTCTCTTCTATCCTACTTTGCCACTTGACACTTCAAAAGTCTCTTCTAAACCAAAATGGATAAAAACCAATGAATACAAAGTTACCCGCTGCCTTACCAGAGCGCGGTTCTGAGGCCATCAGGCATCAGGCCTGGTTAGCCACATCCTGCGTAGCGCCTCATGGAACTACTGGTAAAGCAGATACATACAAACTGATAAAAAGTAAAATCATGACAAAAAAAAGATGGCATCGTAACAAAATAATCTTCTGCTTAACGCCAACTTTGGACAGTGCAAGAGGAATTTCATAAAGCACAAGACTAGGTCAGAAGATAGTATTATCGAGACAAAAGCAACTGCACCTTAAACCTAATGTGCGTCATGTACAAGTTCTCCGGTTCCTCGTAGTTTCATCCAACTCTATATGCCCCCCACTGGCCAATATACCGGAACTCACAAAACATTAGAAGCAGGGTGGAGCATCTTAAACTAGTTGTGTATGTCCAAAATATACATAAAACTTCCCTCTATTCTTCAAAGAGCAAAAGACAAATCAGCGCGTAGGCTGTTTTTGTGCACGAGGGCGACCTGAAGCCTTGGATTTGCGAGCTGGAGTCTGGTGGGATGGGCGAGCTGGAGTCTGGTGGGATGGACGAACTGGAGTCTTGGATGGGCTCACTCTATACATAGTTGAACAAAACATGTTTTAGGGCTCAACATTTGGAGCAAACAAAATACGAAAAATGACGATTAGTCCACAGAGTTTACGCAATGTAATATGATCAGGTGAAGTATCTTGCCTTATGGCGAAAGAACCCAAGACAACTCCACTGCAGTTAAGAGCAGCAGTAGCACTTTCAGCCTGGAAATAAAGTTCAAAATGTTAGTGTTAGAAGTGTGCAATTAATCATCAGTGATCATTACATCACTTGTAATACAAGCTAATGAACTGCACAAGTTAAACCTACAGACTTCTTTTTTTCTTTGACCTCTCTGTAGTCTGTACAATTATGAACTCTGAGACTCTTGAGTACCACAGTCGATGTAAAAATGCGACTACTTCAAATACAAATGTATTTATGGGATGAATACTATTGCAGCAAGACTGGCAACTGAAGTAGTTTGTACTGGAATAACCTTAATCTCGGGATTTGCCTAGACCCCTTCTCTATAGACCTCATTAGAAGTATATGCAAGTTCTTCACATACTCAATTACTCAGCTAGTCATGTAATTAGGAGGTAAAACATGCAACAACATTCAATTGATAACTAGGTGAGACTATGCATGGACAAAAGCCTTGTGGCTTCTTTTACCAGTGGATTTACGCCTAATATCACATTTCTTTGTTTACAATGTAGAACACGAATCCCAAAAGTGTACACAACAGGTATGAACTTTTTTGCTCAAAGATATAAGTCAAATCTGAAACATTTTGAGAGTTTAGTGAGAACATTCATTTCATACATGTTAACTGAACTACAAAATGAGCAAGGTGGAAAGGCCAACTCTGAAGAGAAGGGACGAGGGTGGACAACAAGCCACAACAAAGCGTAAGTCCTAAGACAGGAACCATATTGGACACTGAATCACAAAAAGTAAGGTAACTCCTTCAGATACTCACGTATGTTTAGGGCAAAACATGCCTCAGTATTCAGTTCAAGAAACATAATAACAAAAGAAAAACCTGATGGCAAGGTGAGAAAGAATTAAGGTATAACAGAATACCTCTGCCTTAAAGAAAGCACAGAACAACTAGTGAACATAACAGACCGAGAAAATTCTCAGAGCCGGTAACTCAAAGCATAAAACTTCTCGCCCAAAGTAATCTTACAGACAAAATAGAACTATTTGAGAGTTTTAATGAAGCCATTTTAGTCCGTATTGAACTCAGAAGGATGAACACTGGACGTCTATTCAACAAAGAAAACGATACGAGGGTTCTGACAATGAGAAGAAAGTGTACAACATCTGGCAATCTTCTATTCAAAATGGAAACAACAAGAAGAAAGTGTACAGCAACGACCCAAAGCCTTAGTCCTAAAAGAGGAATTGTATACGAAAACTATGGAACAAATAAATTCCTAGCAAAACTTTGGATGCCCTAGTCTTCAAGCCAGAATATACTCAAAAAATGAAAGAAGTGTAGAAAAGAACAATGAGATAAGAGGGTGCCTAGTATATACCGCACTTCCAAAAACATGTTATGTTACAGAAAAAACAGAATTCACATCAACGTAAAACCCTACTCTGTCACATTTTGCAAAACAAAGACCAATCCTTAACAAAGCCTCAGCATGACTCCACCATATACGATTCCCATATCCGATTCTTTCAAGGCAATGCAACATATTGCTCTCAAACAATGTGCATACTATCAAGTGGGAGAGGTAAGCAAAAAGAATGAAATCAGGAAGCAATTACCCTCATAAACTCGATAAAGGCAATACGAGTAGGATGGCGCTGGTCTCCTAGCATCCTTGAGCGAAAAATCTGATAGAAACAACAACTACTTGAAATCTGAAATTCAGAGATAAACCCTAGCAAGAAATGCTAATGGAAACAAAGAATGTGTACAAAAGTACAGGCAGAAGATTAGTATCCACATACCTGACCACACACTGACTCGAAGAAAAGTATAAGGTCAGGTTCAGTCACCTGCAGAGATGCAACATTATATACATCAGGAAAAATCTGAACTTTCATAACATTTGATATAATGACAGAGGCGGAAATTGTTAAAGAGTAGCACCTTCTTATCAATGTTGGTGCAGTAAATAGTTCGTGCACACATCTCTCGCTCAAATTCAGACTGTGGACAAGAAAAACAGCAGAGTAAACACAAAGGGCTTAACACAAGAAGAAAAAAAACAGACATTATTCGCGAAAAGTGAAAGCACTAGACCTGAGGTAGAAGCGAAGGGTTGACAGGCGCAATAGCAGTCTTGGAAGGCCGAACTTTGAGAGGAGAGTACCCAAGCACAGTTCCTGCGAGACTCAATGCAGCGTCAGCACCATCTGCAGCCACAAAATGAAGCATCATCAGTCAGTAACTCAGTACTAATACTGTAATACATAGTAGCGTCAAGAAGAAGGAAAACAAAGATCTTGGGACATTACACTGATCAGTAAACTCAATGAACGCATAGTAAGCTAGTAAGTATCCTAGTACTAGTACTAATAACTAATGCAGCCGCAAAATGAAGCAACATAATTCATCAGTAAGTAGTCTAACACTAGTACTAATAAATAATATAATAGCGTAAAGAAGAAGGAAAGGAATGATCTTGGGGGCATTACAGTGATGAGAAAACTCAATGAAGGCGATACGGAGGAGGTTCTTAGGGTCACCACAGATTCTACAGTCAACAATCTGTCCACAACGAAGAAAAAGAGACGCAAGCTCCTCCTCAGTCACCTGTAACACAAATTTAGTAAGTCAGCAAACTAAACCCTCTAACAAAAATAGTAACCACAGTAATTATAATTCAGAATTCAGAAATATATACCAGATGATCAATGTCAGATACAAAAACAGTCCTCCTGATAACTTCATCTCTCTGAGCCAGACCGGTTCTGCGGGTAGACCTCCGCCTCGGGGCACCGGTGTTGCGGCGGCCGGGCTGAGGGCTGAAAGGGGAGGCAGGTTGCTGCTGCTGGTGGTAGTGTTGCTGGTGGTGGTGTTGTTGGTGGGGGTAGTGTTGTTGTTGGTGGTTGTGCTGGTGGTAGAAAGGGTGTTGTACGGTGGTGAAACGTGTTCGAGAAGGTGGCACAAATTCTTTGGCTAAAGGGTTGAGATTTGACAGCATTTCTTCCAACTCTCTTATTTCATTCTCAGCATTATCATTTGTCACCTCTTTCACAATCACCATTTTTTTTTCTTGCTAATCAAATTAAAATTCAACAAAAATAAATAAGCACTTCATAATCATTCATTAAAAATAACAAAGCAAGAAAAAAACCAGAAGCTTGAACTTCACGCTTTCACAAGCAAGTTACTAGATTCAACAAGATAAGCACTTGATAATCATTGAAATAACAAAGAAAAAAAATCCAAGAAAGAAGCTTGAAGTTTACAAGAAAAGATGAGAGCTTTTACCTTGTTTTTTTTTTGTGTGCAGGAAATTAACAAGAACAAAAGAAAATGAATGGTGTGTGTCTGAGACTGAGAGTTTCTCGAGATTCTTGGTTGGTTGATAATGAAACAGAGGAAACAAGTTTTTACTGGTATTTTGAATTTTTGTGGGTTTTTTCACAGAAAAGCTATAAAAAAAAGACTGACTCCAAATCTTTCCTAAAATGGCAAAGATCGTTTCTTTCTTTAGACCCTTCTTGTCTTTTTATTGGGATTCTTCATAAATGATCACTTACACACTGTACTATGCTCTATACATACATATATGCATGTATGTAATAATATGATACGTGTACCATGCCTTATTTTTGGTGTGACTGGTAAAGGCATTAGGCATGGTTGATAGTCTTGATACATACATGATGTAACATATTAACATTATAACATATGATATAACATGATGCATGCATAATATATGAATAGTAGTAGTGGCTAAAGAAGAAAATAAAACAAGAAATGTGAGGCAGCTTTAACAACTCCAATAAGCAGAGAAGGACATAGTACAACTGTGTACATGGCATGCTCTGCACTTCTGCAGGTCTTGTTTTAACCTCTTCTCCCTCCTTTCCCATGTTTCCCTCTTATTGTTCCAACAACACTTTCCATAAACAACTTTTATCCCGGGAACTAATAAGATCTCATTGAAAGATAGCTAAACGACCTGTTCATATATTCTTGGAGTTACGAGTTATGGTATCTAGGGTGAGATATTATCGTGATCATGAAATTTTGATATCGTGTAACAAAGTTGTTAAGATATGGTTTTGAGTTTGTGATAATTTACCTCAAATTGTTGGTGTAATAACGTGCTTGTGATTTTTGTGTTAATTGAGTATATTATACTATGACTTATGAGTGATGTTGTCTTCTACCAATAGGGTTACCCGTGCAACTTTTGTTTATTGAATACGATGGAGTAAAATAAAATGACTAAGGCTCTGTTCGGCTGCACTAGCTGTTTGAGTAGCAGATAGCTGTTCAGGTAGCAAGTAGCATGTAGCAGGTAGCAGGTAGTTGTTTGCTTCAGAAGTAGCAATTGATGTAGACGTATTCGGCAAAAGTAGCTGTTGAGTTTATCAAAACTATACAGTACATAGAAAAATAAAATAGAAATGCTAGTTTTGTTTATTCAAAATGTTACTTTGGGAAACATTTCCCAAATGCTACCTAAAATGCCAACTACTACCTAATATGCTAGTAACAAAATGTTTGCCAAACATGTAAAGTAGCAGTTTGACCCGGTCAAAATGCTACTTTCTAGTTGTTAGTGTGTTGCCGAACAGGGCCTAACTAAAACAAACAATGGTTCATTTTTATACCGTAGAGTAGCAGAGTATGCAGCTTTTAATTTGGGTCTTCTATCTACCTTCTATCTAACCCTCCACCTTATCATAAAGTAGACGAACAATTTTGACTCGATGTGATAATGTTGCTTTTTCAATTTGTTATCACTAGGAATAGAAATCTCCCTTAATAACTCGAAATGTAAACCACTATTGCTCACAAATTAGACAAGTTCTATCAAGAAAGTGTTTTGTAATAATTCGATTTGGTAATGAGAGTACCGTGGATTGTCATGTACTCATGTTACATACTATGCTAGCAAGCGAAACCAGTATGTTGTCCAACACGCCACACGCCCACACCAGCAAATTAAAATCCGATAACACTAAACAAACATGTGTAAGAAAAGTGTGCGCTTTTCTAGGGTGACCTTAATGGCCACGCTAATCTAGACTGCTCCATCGCTAATTTGGTTTTTGTGTCGCCAACTTGCTCTCCATTATAGCCATGGCATCATACCTCCGCTGTTACTATTATCAGGTTGTCCTAACTTTTTTTCTTTTTTCTTTTGTAATGACGAAACTTATTACTTGTTTCCCAAAAATCATATCCGTATCCATATCCATATCCATATTCATATCTGTATCCGTATTCTAACCAAGGAAGAAAAGAAAGAGATACGGAGTTCTCCGTAGTTGGTAAGGAAAAGCATACGAGAGGTCAGAGGTGGTGTGGCGACTTGTGAGTCTCGTTTAAAAAAGAAGACGGTGTCCCATCGCATACGACTTCGCTTCGGAGTAAAAAGCAAATCAATTTCCCCAAAAAAAAAACCAACAACAAAAAAAAAAAAAACCGGCGTAAAAACAAACCAAACCAAACCAAATCAAATCAAAATTATCTTCCAACGTTCCAACTTTCCGACTTTCCAACCCCATCTTTCTCCCCTCGCAATTCATCTGAACAACAACAATAGCTTCTAATTCACACCTCCTCAATCCACCTCTTATTAATTACTGCGGTGGTTATTTTGGTAAGCATTGTAATTTTCACCTCTTTCATTTTTTTACCAATTTTGAATTAAAATTTAAATTTGAATTAGTTTGATCTTGGATTTGGTATTAATCTGAAATTTAGTCAAATTGTTAGGTTTTCCGAGATGACGATCGCCGTACCGGGGAACGGTAACTTGTTGGAGAAGCCAGTCAATGACAGTTGTCCTCCTCCTCTTCCTCTTCCTTCGCCGGAAGACCAGGCGCGTATTGTCAGAAGCTTGATCGACAAGTCTGAGTCTGATTTGAAAGAAGGCAACTTATACTACGTCGTATCCTACAGGTTTTTTCGGCTTTTTTTATATCGTCTTCGTTGTTCGATTTCTTGTTGAATTTAGCTTAATTTTGTTGTTAATTTGTTAGGTTTGAGGTGTAATTGTTATTTACTAGGGTTTGTTTTTTTCGTGTTTGGGGGCAGATGGTTTGTGAATTGGCAGAGGTATACTGGACAAGATGTGAATGGATACGAGATGATGACGGTTGATTCACCGGATTTGTCGAATGGAATTGATAGACCTGGTCCTATTGATAATTCTGACTTGGTTTCGAATCTTGCTGATAATAATGATAATGATAATGATAATGATAATGATGCGCTTGACCTTATTCGGACCTTGGAGGAAGGTCGGGATTACGTTTTAGTTCCTCAAGATGCTTGGAACACGTTGGTCGAATGGTGATATTTTCTTTCTTCTTTGTTTGTTTATTGCTAGTGTGTTTACTTTCTTCGAGAATGTTATGCAATAGTATATGCTTGATTTGTGATTTAAATGTAGACTGGAAAGTTTATTGGTGCTTAAAAAGATCGTTTTGCAATAGTAGGGGAGAATGTGAGATCGAGTGAATCTAGAGTCAAAAGCTTATTGCTGCTTAAAAAGATCGTCTTGCAATAGTAGGGGAGATTGCGAGATAGTGTGAATCTAGAGTCGGAAGCTTATTGCTTATTCTATTGGCTTGTCTTAAAAGAAATTCGTAATTGAAATTTTGATGTAGTTGGCTAGACTAGTCATCTGGTATTAATTCCTTTTGTTGCACAGTATTTGCACATCGAACTATTTAGTTAGAACGTGTTCACTTCAGTTTTCCTGTATAAAGGTGTTGTTTTTAAAGTTCAAATTTTCTCTTTACCTCCAAAAAATGATGTGTGAGTGCTGTAAGGCGACTTATTTGTTATGAATATTGGGTTAAGCTGTGTACACTCAGACCTGCATATGTTCTTTTAAGGTAACTAGGAGTTTGTAGAGGGCTTAAGTTTAAGATCCTAACGGAAAACGTCCTTTTAAGTTTTACGTCTTTTTACTCATGTATGTCGAACTATATTCATTTATGGCTTTCTTGTCTTTGGGTGCTGTCTATGTGTCATTTTTTTTTCGTTTTGTTATGCTTCTTATATGTTATGTTGAACTCAACCTAGGAAAGTTGGGGCCTTGTGATTCTGGGGTAGGAATAGAATGCTGGATAAGGGTTAGATCGTATTCAACATCTAGCGTACATTTGTGCTCGTCATTTTGACACTGGCCATGGATTTTTTGTTTTAAATCTGACGCTTCTTTGAAGAAACTCATTTGGAAACTGTTTCCGTTTGTACACAATGTATTTAATTGCACAATCCTGCCAATGCTTGTAGAAAATAAACACAATTCGCCCACATGGCTTATAGAGCTGTGTGCATGTCACCTGCAGAATTTATAAATTACTTCACCTGGGATGATATTTCAACTATCACATCGTTGGGTGAGACTGTCATTGTTGCTGCTATCTGTAAACCGTTGTCTACTGTATCTGTGGTGCTTATTTGGCATCTGTTGACACTATTGTTCATTATAATTTTCTTAGGTATAAGGGAGGACCTCCATTACCAAGGAAGCTGATTTTACAGGGCTCTATAAATAAAAAGTTCAACATTGAGGTTTATCCGCTGATTCTTAAGCTAATAGATTCCAGGGACAAAAGTGAAGCAATCATAAGGATAAGTAAAAAGGTACTGAGTGCTATCTTTTCTTATCCCACTTCTTTTATTAGACAGTACTTTATGTTTCCTTTCATAATCAATTACATCGAGTCTGCACCAAATTGATGTCATGGAGATGGCTCCAATTCGAATAGCAATATGTAGTAAATCGAAACTTGCCTTTTGAATATTATTAAAGGCATACCCTCTTTGTCATCTTTGGCTGAAAAGAACATTTAGGGGTCGTTTGGATACCCTCAAAAACCATAGGAATTTCATTTTCCTGGGAATTGGGTTTTTGTGGGGTTGTTTGGATAACCCATTTTTGAAGAAGTGGGGGAATTGGAAATTCCTTGGGAATTTCTAATTCCTATGAAGCATAGGAATTCAATTACCTAGCCCCCCCATGGGAGTGGAGATCCTCTGTCCCATTCTTGTGTCCCACTCCCTGTACCCCTCCAATCAAAGCCTTAGAAATCAATTAAATTATAAACTCAAATGTATTTTTTTATGTTGGAAAGTGGGTTTGCAAGGTTGTAATTGGGGGGGTACATAGAGTGGTACACAAAGTGGCACACACAATCCTCATTCCCCCCATGGTCATTCACAATTCCTATGGTGTAAAAAATATGCAATTACTATTTTACCCTTTAATTACTTATTTTATGTTTATTTAGCTACATTAATAGAGGGTAAGTTAGTCATTTTAATAATTAAGCAAAAGAATTGTGTATGGTAACCAAACAAGTTGTGGGAAATTAATTCCAAGGAATTCTAAATTCCTAGATGGTATCCAAACGTTGTAAGGCGAATTCCCGGGAATTTACCATAGGAATTCATTTACCGGGATAATCTATTTCCTATAGGAATTTAATTCCTATGTTATCCAAACGACCCCTTAATGTTTGAAATTCTTGTCAATTACAACCACAACTTCTTCCTATGGTTTCTTTCTACTCAATGGATGCTGAGCAAATCTTGGCCAAGTGCTCTTAAAAAGTCAATTTACTTAAAACGAAACGACACGTATCTTTGCTGTGTTGTTTATGTCAAGGTTTAGTATTTTCTCAAGTTTTTGTTTTTTTCAGATCTCAATTTACTAGATTTAAATATTGTGACTTTTTCTCGTTATTTGCATTTTACCACCTCTTCATTTTCTCTACCTTGTTTTTGGAATCTTATACTTCGATATCAGACTAGGTATTTTAGTTTATTGTCCTTTAAAGCTCTGAACTCCAGGAATGCTTTCCTGAAACATGTAATGGGAAACATTTGTTGTTCAAATGGCTTGAAATCCTTTTAAAATTTGTAAGGGACTTCAAACAAATATTTATGTGACAGAAAGAACATAGTTGCGCTGTGATTTTTAATGGTCATTTAAGAACAAGGGCTGTTGGATTATTATCTGATATTTTGCAATGTCTTTAGTTAGCTGGAGTTTGGGATGCTATTTCAGAAACTATCTATGCAAGCAAGTTTATTACTGTCTCAGGATTTCTTATTTTGGTTTTGTATTCAAGAAGAGAGAAGGAGACAGTCCAAGTGTTTTCTGGATTGAGCTTCTTGTTTATTTTTCCCATCTTTTAGCCCGGACAACTTCTGATTATAAGATTTGATCAAATGGCAGTCAACAATACGTGAGCTTTGTGATAAAGTGTGTGCGCTCAAGGGATTAACGCAAAACAGGGTAACTTTTTTTCTGTGGAAATTTGAAGTTAGTTTTCTCTGCTTCTAATAACCATAAGATTGCGTGTTTCTAAACTTATAAATAAACAGGTTTGTATCTGGGATTACTTCAATAACACCAAAAACTTGATTCTGGATTCTTCAGAGAAGACGCTGGAGGATGCTAATCTGCAGATGGATCAACATGTTAGTAGACTTGCTCTTTACCTGTTGTAGATTAATGTAGTTGTAGTTCTCATTGTGTAGTGCATGTTATGTGTGATTCTGGAAATATTAGCTGCATGCCTGCATTGGTCACTTTTTTCTTAAAGATTCATTGTCTCTGGGGTATTTTTGATAGCAACTGTACGTTTAAGATTGTGTAATATCTATGTTCAATGCACGACATCATGGGAAGCTGTGGTTCACTTCCTTATCGACGAATCATTCTATTTGGTTTATCCATTGTCCTCTTAAATGTTTGGAATGAGAGGGATATTACCTTGGATATCTGAAGGACCAGTCTCATGTATGTAAGATTGATCACAAAATAAACATAGAACAATGTGATTTTATTGGAGAGAACAAAAACGATAGGCTACAGAGGACCAAGGAGGTGGCAGGAAGCAAGAATTAAGAGTTGTCGTAGTAGAGAAGATTAGAAGACAATAGAGCGATTAGAGAGAGAAAGTGAAGACAAAGAAAGAAATGAACAATGTTCAGGTTTGTGGAGTAGAATACTGAAGGGTTAGGTAATAGGGAGTAGTTTTTATATCTAAGACATTTGTTTCTTATTAAAAATGCATATATATCAGTTGACATGTGGTATGGGGCTTCACCCGCCGCCCGATCATTCTCCCGTCACCTGTTTTTCACAGGTCTACTCTGCATATTCATTCTTTTCTTTTCATTAACTGGATCGGATTTGTAGAGATTCCTGGTGATATTGCCATTTTTATTGGGTGTATGGCTTACTTTTTCTTCAACTTTTTGAAATAATTGCCTTTCTTAGGCAATTGTCAATTTTTGGTTGAAGGGTGGAAAATTACTATTTCATTTCCGACTAGTATGGTATGATTTGGAAAATGTTGAACTTTTAGTTGAACATGAGATTTAAGCATATCTAGCAGGTCCTGTTATGCTCGGTAGAACTTGGAAGTTCTGTATTATCTGCATTATGTTGAACATTTGTCATATGTTTATGCCAACTTCAGTCCATTTATGTGGCCAGGAATGACTAAATGGAAACTTGTATTTACTGGGCTTCCAACGTGGGTATATTTGTATTGATGGCATTTAATCTTCCATGCAGATTCTTTTGGAGCTGCGAGATCATGGAGAAGTCTCATCGGGCATTGAGGTTAATTCAACCGGAAATGAGCTAGCTTTGGTTCCAATTGAACCTCCAAGGTCTTCTGTGACAATTGCTGGGGGCCCATCTCTGTCAAATGGTCACTCTATGAATCACAGTTCTAATTCATACTCAGGATTAAGTTCTAGCTCAGCTGATAGGTGTGACACTCATGATAATCTTGGTAGACTGAGAAAAAAGGAAAAGGGAGGCTTGGCTGGGCTGCAAAATCTTGGAAATACTTGCTTCATGAATAGTGCACTTCAGTGTTTACTCCACACCGCACCTCTCGTGGATTATTTCTTACAAGACTTTTCTGACGAGATTAATAAGCAGAACCCACTGGGAATGCGAGTATGCACTGTTTGATTTCCTCCATCCCATGCATTCTTCTTTAAGTTTTAATAGTAATTATGGTATTGAGTGGTTTTCCGGTATTCTTCTTGTGTAGGGTGAGCTTGCTAATGCGTTTGGTGAATTGTTGAGGAACACGTGGTCGGCCGGTAAAATTTCAATTGCACCACGTGCATTTAAGGGGAAACTAGCTCGTTTTGCCCCCCAGTTCAGTGGGTATAATCAACATGATTCCCAGGTTACTGTTTGCTTCATCATATTCTTAGTCGCATATTTATTTGATCTCTGTTTCACCTTTAGTCAACAAAGACAGTTGAACAGCCATGGCATGCATCTCTTGTCTTGGAAAGAGTGGTTTTATTTTTTTTGTAAATGTGAAGAGGCTCACGTGTTCTTAATTTTGTTTACTGAGCAATGATATGGTGGGGATTCAATGTGTCTTTTGGCTATGTATCTATACTGTGTTTGTCACTCGTGTTGATTCGTGAGAGGACTGTCTTAGAATCTGAGAGTATGTAGTTCCTTTCTCCATGAAGAGTTTTTTTTTTTGTTTTTGGATCTTGTGCTTAGGAAGACAGGACTTCTGGTGCAGATCAGGTTGTGAGGCTTTAAGTGTGTGCAACCTATAATGTGTTTGGTGCTGCACTAACATTTATGGAGGTAGTTGTAGAAATTTGAAATGGTGTACCTAATAACTGAGGAGTTGAGGACTGAGCTTTTTTGCTTGTAATATATTTACTATAGAAGCACCATCTAAACTGAATAGTTGGATTATGCTAGGGAATATCAAGGCTGAGGATTAATTTTCTTTAGTGCTCACTGTAGAATAGTTTTGATGTGATTTAGAAGGGGAGCTGTGGCGCACCGGTTAAGGTGTTGCTGTGTGATCGATAGGTCACAGGTTAAAGTTCTGGGAGCAGCTGGTTGTCCAAAAAGTGACGAGGGTAGGCTTGCCCTCTTTACACCCTTGTGGTGGGGCCTTTTTCGGACCCTCGCCTTGCGGGGATGCCAATGTGCACAGGCTTCCCTACTTGAGTATTTCATACTTTGTATTACCTTACTTTCCTATTGCACCACCGTTTTAGACGGTCGATCTTCCAAAACACTGCCTTCAATATTCGTTTTCATTTGAACACTAGTCTTATACTTTTTACCTTTCATTCTTTCAATAAATTATGAAAATTTGGAATTTAGCAAAGTCAACTTCAGGTGGTGAAAAAATGGTTGCTGGAAGGTTGATTTTGTCACCAGATTTCAAGGAACAATTATATATGAGTTAGCTTTTTTACAAATCACCCTCGGTGTTATAGAATTAAGGGTGGCTGGGTGCTACTGGCTTGCCATTAGCTGAATTTTCCATTGTAGCTTCGCCTATATGACTGTGATAGGCATGGTAGCCTCTTTTCTTTTGCATCACCGCGAATATTTAAATCACAATTTTTGTCATGATGATAAGAACCCTAGTTCTCCTTTATTATGATAGGTTTTATGGTAGGCTTTGGTTGTTAAACGGTGGGAACTTATATGTTGTAGGAATTGCTTGCCTTCTTGTTGGATGGATTGCATGAAGACCTAAACCGTGTTAAGCAGAAACCTTACATTGAAATGAAGGATTCAGATGACCGGGAAGATGAAGACTATGCGGATGAGTGCTGGAGAAACCACAAGGCACGAAACGATTCGATCATCGTTGATACATGTCAGGTTGGTGAAATATCCTGTTTTTTTATTTTATTTTTTGTTACATTGACATATTCTGTCTGTGAATCATATATCAAACATCATTTTAGTTTCATTGATTCGTAGTCGTGTTGATACATGTCAGGTTGGTAAAATATCCTGTGTTTTCTATTTTTTTTTTTTTTATGTTTTTGTTACATTGACATATCCCGTCTGTGAATCCTATATCAAACATCATTCTAGTTTCATTGATTCGTGGTCGTGTTTTGGAAGGGAAGCCTTGGCGCACCGATTGAGGTGCTGCTTTGTGATCAATAGGTCACAGGTTCAAGTCCTGGGAGCAGCCTCTTGTCCAAAAAATGACAAGGGAAGGCTTGCCCCCTACACGCCCTTGTGGTAGGACACTTCCCCGGACCCCCGCTTTGAGGGAACGCCAATGTGCACCGGGCTCCCCTTTTCATTTGTTGTCATGTTATTAGTTCTATGGTTATCCTGCTTTGTTTGTTTTATCAAGGCTTCGAAGCGTCTAATTGTATCAGTATCCCAACCGTATATTGTTTTCTTGTACAGAGGGCTTTACTCCCGACTCAAAATGAATTGAGAAACAGTGAAACTATGCTGATATATCAGTCACCACATGGGATGTCTTGCTTTAGCTTTATGTAGCTATGGAGGAGATATCTCTATTTTTTTTTTCCTTTTCTTATCTTTTTTTTTTATAGCTTACTGTATTCGAAGGGCATTGTGCTATGTGAAAACACAAATTCTTTTTTCTAGACAATTTTGCCTATGACAATGACCAAGTGTCCGGAATAATAGGTTCCTCTCTGTGTCTATGACAATTGACAGCCATTATTGTTGCTACTGAGTAGATGTTAGTGGTAAGAAGTTTGTTTTGCTTCACCATGAAGCTTATAAGTAAAAATGTCGACTTATTGTAGCAATTTTGGAGTCATGATCTTGTTTCTGCTCCAACATAAAGCTTTGAGGAATGCAATTGTATAAGAGAAATTGGGATGGCACAAAATAATATCCAGGGTTTTTAGGAGAGATATGTGGAGAGATGCATGCTTTGGTCTATGACAAGCTTGTACTGGCTCTTGTCATATTCAGATTTGATTTTGAAAGCAATGCTGTTTGAATTTATGGTTATGAATGATGCTCTTTGAAAATTATGTTATGATTGCCTACATGTGGCTGGACTATGATTCATATTGGTTACATAGCATTCAGTGATTGTAACTTTTTGTATGGAATATCTTTTATATTTGATTGATGTTCGATGTCCTATAAAACATTGGGTCTGACTTTTTTCTTTTCCTATTCATCTTCATATCTGTTCTGTCAATCGTTTTGTGTTAGTGGCATTGAGAGTTGGGGGAGGGGGGGGGGGAGGTGTTTGTTATCTTCTTTCAACCTTGAGGTCCTTTGTGATGGTAATGTGTGCTAATTATGTCCACTTCGTACGAAATCACAGGGACAGTACAAGTCTACATTGGTTTGTCCAGTTTGCAAGAAGATTTCAGTTACTTTTGATCCTTTCATGTACTTGAGTTTGCCCTTGCCATCAATGGTCAATAGGACCATAACAGTAAGTGTGCTATATGGTGATGGAAGAGGCCTTCCGATGCCATATACTGTGACGGTTTCTAGAAATGGCTACTGTAGTGATCTGATCCAGGCACTGGGTACTGCATGCTGTTTAAGCAATGATGAGAGTCTTCTGCTTGCTGAGGTAGGTTTTCTATATTTGGTTTTCTCCATACGGCTACTCAGGCTCAGCATAGTATGCACACGTGTTACTAAGTTGAGGTGTTCATTATCAGGTTTATGATCACAAGATTTATCGGTACCTGGGAACTTCGGAATCATTGTATTCTATTAAGGACGATGAACATATTGTAGCATACCGAGTTCCTAAGAAACGACCTGGATTTAAGAGACTGGAGATAGTTCATCGATCGCCAGAGAAGTAAGTTGATGATGAAGTTTCAAGTGCCAAATAAAGATTTCTGAGATTCCTTTGTTGGCATTGTTTTTTTTTTTTTTTTTTTCTCTTTTCTTTTCTTTTCTTTTCTTTTTGCAAGTACGTTTTTCACTGCCATGCCAGCATACCTGACAAATTTTAACTTGTTGATAGGAAGCTTTTGGGATCACCGCTTGTTTCCTATTTGCCAGAAGATTGTGAAACTGTATCCGATGTTGTTACTACAATTGAGAACTTGCTTCTTCCCTTAAGGAAGGCCCAGGTCTCATCTGATAAAATTGACTGTAAGAAGGGAAATGACTCTCCATCAGATGTCTGTGATGAATCAGAGGATGGGTTTTTAGACAGTTCTGCGGGACGCAAGTGTGACAATGTGTATCCCTTGCGGCTCACTGTGACTGAAGATCGGAGTTTAAGCGATAAAGAAATAGATGATGATTATGTTAAAAGCTGTCCTTTCTTGAAGATTACACTCAATTGGACTGATGAAGAACTCGATAATTATGATGTGGACTATTTGGAGGATCTTCCTGTTGTTTTTAAGTCTGGCTTTACTGCTAAGAAGACACGCCAAGAAACTGCTTCTCTATTTTCATGCCTGGACGCATTTTTGAAGGAGGAGCCTCTTGGGCCAGATGATATGTGGTAATGTATTTCTTGTAATTTTTGAACCAGAAGAAACTGTGCACTTCTTTCTTAACATGTGGAAAATCTGCCCGTAACAATACATCTGAATGCAGGTACTGCCCACATTGTAAGGAACACCAACAGGCCTCCAAGAAGCTAGATCTTTGGAGATTACCAGAGATACTTGTCATTCACCTGAAAAGGTTTTCATATAGCAGATATCTTAAGAACAAACTCGATACTTTCGTGAGCTTCCCAATCCAGGACCTAGATTTGGGCAAGTATGTAAAGAGCAAAGATGCTTCTAATGCTCCTTACGTTTATGAGCTGTATGCCATTAGCAACCATTATGGCGGTCTTGGCGGAGGACACTATACTGCCTATGCGAAGGTCTGAATTCCCTTTTCACTTCCATGTTTCTGTTTCATATGCTCCCAATCCCATAGCATGATTTTTGCACATAAATTTGATGTCTTCCCTTCCCATTTCTTTGAAGTCATTCTGTTCCTACTGTCATAGGGAATAGGGAGCAATGAGTTCATCAGTTGCTTTGATATTGCGGTTTGTGTATTTCGTTCACTTTGGTTATTTATGGGCTCTATTTTCATTTATGCAGATGATCGATGAGGACAGATGGTATCACTTTGATGACAGCCATGTTTCCTCCGTTAGCGAATCTGATATCAAGACTTCAGCTGCATATGTCTTATTTTACCGGAGGGTGAAAAAAGTTCCTGAATGATTAGCCAGATGATACTATCCTGCTCGTCATTGACGGTACCAGGTATTCTTCATTCATCTCAGATGAACCGGACCACTTTGGTTGATTTGCGGAAAGGGAAAATTTGCCACTGGCCATATGACCAGAGCTCGGCTATTGCTCGTTAAACGAGATTATCCACATAGGTGACATTCCTACTCCGATGATGTATTTTTTGAAGTGGAAAATTTTGGTCAAGTGATTAGATAAATCATATATACACAAGTTGTTTGATTCAAAATAGGTCTTGTTGTGGATTGGCTGCCCATTGTGGTGGCATAGGTAATTTCTGCTAGTACAAGCTTATTTTAGACATATTGTTGTGTCATTGCGAATGCAACTAGAGTACATTCTCTGCAACTCCGAGATCAAAGATATGAAATTTCAATTTATTGCTCATGAAAGTTACTAAATATCTCAAATATTAGTTCATCTTGAGACCAAAAAGAATGAGAAAAGAAAAGTTGATAAAAATTGGTGAAGAATGTAGAAGAGAATACAAGCAATAACGTGATCTGTTTCGGCCATCGAGCATACAATGAATACTTGATCTCCACTCTTGCGTCTGTGTTTGTCGCCTCTGAATATAAATAGCTCTTGGCAATCATATTAAACTGTCTACGACCTCAGCTTCTGATATTAGTGGTGTCTAATCTATCCTGTCTCGTGAACTGTAAATCACCCTTGAAGTAGCAGCAGCAGCACGATCGACAACAATGTCGAAACGAGTAAGACGCAACCAGATGAATAGCTTCCCTGCACAAATCAAGACATCGCAACCATGTCACAAATACTAGTCTAGATTATAGCTAGGGGCTGCAACGTACGTTTGAGACGCACATGCACTTCTAGTCTTCTACTATGTGACAAGCCCACAGTCGATATAAATATCCGAAACCAACATGACACATCTTACCCTTAGAATCACAACATTAAAGTTGTGTCGTAAGACAGAATCAACATATAATCTAAAGAAATGAAAAAAGGAGTAAATTCTGTAGCAAATTATTTGAGAGAAAGAATCAAATGCTTTAAAACACTTTACAGTGTTAGACGACATATTGGGCGGTGGCACACGTTACAACTTTTCTCACTCTTTTCTAACATTATACTGTAACACAGACATCCATACCTGCTTAGATATTCTTAATTATCTTACCTTTAGTAGCATAATAATATTCCTAAACGATTTTTCTAACGTGTGTCTCAAAGGCGCAATAATACTAAACTCTACATAACTAAAGACATGCAATAGACTTTTAACATTAAAAAACCGCAAGTAACTACGGAGTACTAATTAACAAAAAGATTTCACATTTTGTTTTTCTCGAGTAGGAATCCTATCCAAGAAAATGTAATTTTAATACGTGTTGTGGGGCACACATTAGAAAAACCGATTAATTAAAGCCGAAAAGGGTAGGGAGGACTAACCGTGGCAGCAGAAATGGACAGGTAACCGGCAGAAGCGGAGGTGGAGGAAGGGGAATCAGCGGCGTCAGGGCTAGATTCCGTCGCAGGTCCGGTAGTAGTATTTCCAACGGCCTGAATATTAGGAAATCCAAGAGAATAAGCCGGAGTTCCATCGGGCTTAAAAAGCCCATAATTTCTCTCAGAAGTCGGGCCGGGCTTCAAATTCTCATTAAAAAGAGCAAAAATGAAAATATTAAGATCACAGTTGGGCCGCATCGGGCTACCCTTCTTCTGGCCCATCTTAATTAATTTAATCAAGTTACCGTTGTACTTCTTAGCATTTTCCGGTGTGGCCCCCGCTTCATCCTGGTCCCCTTTCGACGGCCACCCCGTCTCCGACACTTGAACCGACACCTTCTTGTTGAAGCTAGACCCCATAGCAGCGTAAACAGCGTCCACCTGAGCAAACAACATATTATCGTACTTAATACCAGACCCGGGGTCCACCACGACGTCACTTCCGCCAGCCTGTAACAAAACATAGTTAAGTGACACCTCATCAGGACTACCCTTATAAGCAAAGTAAGGGTACGCGTTGATCAGAAAACTCGACCCGGTTTTAGCGTGAAAGTTAAGGATCTGGGTCAAACACCCACGGAGATCGGGTCGGAACGACCCGGCAGAAGGCGGGTACGAGGTTTGTAAAATAGCAAGATTATGCGCGGTGGTGACTGATATATCATCTTGAAGGTTGAGTGAAACTAGAGCGGCGTAAATGTTACGCATAGCAGGAAGGAGGGAAGTGGTAAGGGTGGAGTCGTTGAAAGTGAGGACCTCGTTTCCGATGAGAATGGTAGTGATGTTTGTGTCGGGTAAGTGGGATTTGACATTGGTGGTGACCCACTCGGCTGCAGCTTTAGGGTCTTTCATCTGAGCCATGTTTTCGTTGCTGAGACTAACTGTGAATTGGATCCCGGTCTTGGCGAAGGCTTTGAGTACTTTCGGGTCGGCGTCGTAGAGTTTTACTCGGGTCGCTCCGATTGCTTTTACTAGACCTACTACTTTTTCGGGTTGTGGTAGATTGTTGGCTATTTGGCCGTAGTTTATGCCTAGTGATTCGGCGGTTGCTAATAGCATCATTAGCAGCATTGATAAGATAGCCAACTCCATGGCGGATAATGGTGGTTTGGGTTGGGTTTGGTTTGGTTAGACAGTGTATGAATGCTAATAAAGAAGCGTGAAGAAGAAGGGAGAGTGAAAGGTGGGGAAAGAGCAGAGATGTTTTTGCTTTTGCTTTTGTTCAGTTGTTCACTCTACTCTCTCTCTCACTCTTCAAGTAGACTAGACAAGTACAGCACTATATTAGCCGTTAGCAACCTAATTATTGCCTTACTTGTTATGGTTGTCGATGTTGCCATTTCCCGACTAGTACTTTCTAGTGTTACACTCGTCAACTGTCTATATACCATTTGTTATGTTGGAAATGTTGAATGGTGATGTCAGATTGACAATTTTGTTTCTAATTTTGTTATGGTGATTGGGAGGTTTGTTGGAAATTAATTGGAACGGGTGTCTATCGTTCAGTGACGTTCACCAATTGTCACTTTTCGACATGTATCTAAGGTGCGAAAAGTTAATACTGATAGAATGAAGTAAATCACTATGATTTGTGTTGCATTGTTATTGTCGATCAATAATAAGTACGGAGTATAAGAGATGACTTCTCATTTTATAAAAGACAAAGATTTTTAACGAGTCAGAGAAATATATGAGCGAGCAAGTAAAAATTTGCGGAACTCCTCGGAGGTTTGTTCTACCAAACTATTTATGACTACAAACTTACTTTAACCTAACACCTAACATGATTGACCTAGTAACCTCGTCAGAAGCAAAATAAGTGAACTGGCTCAAACATCCCAAAATTAAAATGAGACTAGGATAACCATCTCATTTCTTTATATGTGATATCACCTTAAAAATATCGAGGGTTGGGTAAAAAAAGGAGTCGGTAAGTAATAAAAGTGTTTGTACTTCCGAACTTGCAAGCAAATCCAGAGGGTAGCATGAGGTGCACCGGCTACCCTAAATTCTCCAAAAACGTCCAAATGTTGTCTTAAAAATTCCAAAAACAAAAAACATCAATTAAGAGGCCTAACCCAAACATTCGGGGCTAGATTCGCCCCTCGGAAGCAACACTACTCTACCGCAAAATCCATCTATAGTCCACACTTGGGCAGTTGGGCTTAGGGCCAATTTCTATTTTTCAGTTCTCCTTAAAATTCCAAGGATAACACAATTTTAAAGCAAACAACGTCGTATTCGTGTTGAGGATTGAATAGGGTAGAACAAAAACATCATCCAAAAAGAAAATTTGCAGATAAGAAAAACGCCTTTCATCACTTCCCCTATCATTTTTTTTGGTCATTTGACAACAACAATGGCAACAACAACAACAACAATGGCGCAGACACTATCAATCTACCAAGCTTCTTCAACAAGGAACCAAAAACTATCTTCCTCTGCTCTCACCCTCTCCTCCAACCCCAGAATTTCTCTCCATTTCCTCACCAACATCACCACCAATAAAAACCTCATCTCCTCCCCTCGCCGCCCTCTCACCGTTGTCGCCATGGCCCCAAAACCCGCTGGTAAAGCCAAAAAGGGTAAGTTTTCTTATTCTTGTTTGTCTCCTAATTTACCAAATTGGGTCGTATGTAAAATAATTGGATGAATTTCAATTATACAGTGATTGGGGTAATCAAGCTTGCGCTAGAAGCTGGAAAGGCAACTCCTGCTCCGCCAGTGGGACCTGCACTTGGTTCTAAAGGTGTCAATATCATGGCTTTCTGTAAGGATTACAATGCTAGAACTGCGGATAAACCCGGTTTCGTCATTCCTGTCGAAATCACTGTCTATGATGTCAGGAGCCTTCTCTTTCACTCTTCTTTTAACTTTAGTTGTTTTGTTTCTTCTCTTCAATTGTGTAATGATTTTCAATTGGTTGGATTGTCGTCTCAGGATAAGAGCTTTACGTTTATTCTCAAGACTCCGCCTGCTTCGGTTCTTCTTCTTAAAGCTGCAGGTATATCTTTGCTCCTGTGTTTAGTTTTTGTACCTGTACCTGTACCTGTGCCTGTGTGTGAGTGTCTGCAGCTGTGACAGTCTGGTTCTAGATTGCTAGTATTTAGAAATCGTAAATGGGCAACTCGTAATTATCAAATTGGCGGTTCTCAAATCGCTAAAAACCAATGCAGGATGTTGTTTGAATGTGTGCTCAGGAATGATCTAATATCTGGTCTGTAGGTGAAAAAGAGTGTGCTTTTATAAATTTCTGAATTCAGGCATTGTTTCCCATTTTACACCAGAAAAATTAAGCAATTGTTATAGATATTGAGGGTTAGTAGATGGGATTCGGAGAAGAGAAAATGCTGTGATAGTCAGATGTCAAATGATGCTCTTTCTGATGTTTCTGAGGTCTACTTCCTGTTTTTGTTTCGACTTCTGTTTAGTTTCGATATTGGAAGTGATATAGTGCTGTTAAGTGACGCGAGATTGAATGCAGGTGTAGACAAGGGATCAAAGGATCCACAGAGGGAAAAGGTGGGAAAGATCACAATTGATCAGTTACGAACAATTGCCACTGAAAAGCTACCAGACTTGAATTGCACAACCATTGAATCGGCGATGAGAATTATTGCTGGTACTGCTGCAAATATGGGTGTTGATATCGATCCTCCTATTCTTACACCGAAAGAGAAAGTTATTGTGTAGTTCTGCGCTTTGATCATGTATTTTGTATGTGGCTACTTTGAGTTAAAGCTCCGTAGAATCGAGTAAAGTATTGGATATTAGCCTGTTTGTTGTAATCCTTACCAGCTGAGTTACCAGTTTTGTGGTAAGCATACTGTTATGAGCCAACTTGTAATACAAATGCTCATCAGTTATTCATTTGGTTATCATTTAACCAAGGCTTTGTTTAACAGCGTTTGTCGAACTTTTAACGTCCTACAGTCTACCTTTGGGCCTTACTAGTTAACAAGGGAACAAGCAAGGCCTAATATGACTTTAATTGGGGTTATAGACATCATTTGGTTGTCCTAGAGTTATGCAGCGAGTCGAGAAGGGGCAACATAGCTGACAAAATCTGAAATCTGAATTGATGAGTTCTCTACTGATCCATCTCACGAAACAGAATGTTATGTTAATGACGGTTTTGAAACGGGAGGGCGGCTGAGATAAGCTACTCAATGCATTGGATTAGCCACTCCCTTGTGCTCTCATAACCTACCCTGCCTTCTTCTCATTTCCCCATCCATTCTTCCTCAGCCACTCCCTTGTGCTCTCATAACCTACCCTGCCTTCTTCTCATTTCCCCATCCATTCTTCCTCAGCCACTCCCTTGTGCTCTCATAACCTACCCTGCCTTCTTCTCATTTCCCCATCCATTCTTCCTCAGCCACTCCCTTGTGCTCTCATAACCTACCCTGCCTTCTTCTCATTTCCCAATCCATTCTTCCTCTTTCTTTTTTCCAAAAGAGAAAAGTCGAAATTACAAAACTTCTCCAGGAAGAGACACATCTTGTCAAGCCACCAAAAACACAAGGAGTGCACACAAGAGAAAGAGGTTGGAAGTGAAGGATGGGGGATGGCGCACACGACAGAAGAAAAAAATGAGGGCCATCAACAACCAGCTTCACATTTACACTTCCAACTACAAAGGTGACACAAAACTGGGAAATGCAGACCTCATACTTTCCCCCATCCCCTGATCTCATTCCCGTTTTTAACCGTGGAGTGGTAAATGGTAATGCTAATACAGCAGCAATTTCAGAATGTAAAGTATGTAAAGAAAGCAAAGCACACCATATTAAGAGGAGAAGTTTCAATAACCATGTCATCATTCAGCTCATAAAATTAAAGTTCAACCTTATCATCATTCAACTCCGGAAATCGTAGTCAAAACAATTCCTCGACTAGACAACAAAAGGTGCAATTTCTAGATCACCATGTATGAAGGTGGACAACAGTTAACGCATCTGATTCTGGGTATACTTCATGAGAGCAGTGCCGACTATATTAGTAGCCTCCATATAACGTTCCACACATCTGGATATGCAGCTGGCCTCACTTCCACTTAAGCTCGATCCTGGTTTTATTATACACTTGTCGAAGCACTTCGCTCTCAAAGTCTGGCCACATATCAAAGATATATAGTCATGTTTCAAAAACTACACAAGAGTTGCTCACAAACATAGATATGAGGAAGATACACAGTTTTCCCAACTTGGCACACATAGTCACGCTAATTAACAACTACAGAAATGGAACCCAATAAGTAGAAGGGTGGAACTATCTTCAACATAAACCCAAAATGCACTGTCTGGCCATATATCACGATACCCTGATATAGTCATATATCAAAAACTACATAAAAATTGCTCAATAGCATGAGTTATGAGGCAGAAACACAGCATTTTTGCACATCTTGGCATATAGAGCGACATGGTAATTAAAAATTACAGAAATGCATCCCTGATGAGTAGCAGAGTGCTATTGTTCAACATTGGGATTTGGGGTGGCATCCAACTTTGCTCTATAAAGATTGCAACCCATAATACGCTCTTTTGATGATACAATGTACAAAAGAAGACTACATCGTAATTCAATACCCGCCTCACATGAGATGCCAGCCAAAACCCCTATAGTGAGGCAAACCCGAGGCCTTCTACTAAGCAATTTCCATATAAATTCTTCCTTTACCCATTTGTTTGCCCTTAATCCCTAACTAGCCAAAACGCCTATAGTGAGGCAAACCCGAGCCTTTCCACTATGCCATTTCCATATTATTTTGTTCTTCTACCCTTTTGTTTGCCCCTTAATCCCTAACTTTAGTACTTTATTATCACAAAAATGTAGCAACTTTTTACCAAAAAAACAATCTAAAGAATGGAGCATCATCCAATTTTACTCTGGCAAAATTACTCCCCATATAACAAAAGAAGATGTAATCTTAGTTCAAGGCGCGCCTCACATGAAACGCCATCCAAAACGCGCCTCAAGCACAATGGGCAGCGCCTGCTCGATAACGAAGTGTACCTGAGGCATTCAACTATGCTTGGGCCCTTTAATCCCAACTTCTACTTCTCTAATCTCTACCAATCACCCCTCCTTTAAAAACACCCAAAAAGGGTATTCTTTCGCAAACCATTTTCCGTAAACTATACGCTTTCATGAGGCATACCCACCTTCCTAAACTACAGATCAAGTTTCACTACCAAACAAAAAATTCAATCTTAATAATCTCCGTACAAAATAATCAAAACATCCGAATCGCAACAAACGCAAACAATGCTACTACTACTACTAACGATTGCCAACAAACTTCTAATTGAAGCTAAGATTTTAAAATTGAGGAAATTAAACAAACAAATTGACAAAATTAATAAAAAGGGGGGGAAAAGAAAAGGAACCTCCATCAATTCCTCGGCGTAGGCTTGAGCGAGCTGACTCTTGATCTGAGACATGATTGCACCAGTGCTAGGTGGCGATCCACCTGACGGCGATGATGATCCAAACGAATCCATATCTACTTTCCTTCTTCTTCACGCTTTCCTCAACTTCCTTGTACCTGTGCGCTCCCAAATTTGATAAACCCTAGTTATTGACTTATCTTAAACCTCCCTTTGCCTTTATTTTTAATTTTTCTCACATGCGAAATTTAGCTTCCTTCAGAAGAATATTACTGGGCTGGGCCTCCATTTTAGTCGGGTATGGGTTAAGAGAATATCGTGGCCCAATGAAATGGTTTTAGTTGGATACGAGAGTTGGTTCCTCTGTTTGAGAATTTTTTTAACGTCTTTTGACATATGTCACACGTTGATGCTAATGTGGAATTATGTACTTGGAGTCTGGCCAAATATTCTCGGAACTTAAACATGGATAGTACTCTTGGAGGTTGCATTGTTCGATATGGGGGTTGGTTTCCGTGTTCGGGGTGTAATATAAAATTTTTTGGGATAGTTACCACTTTGATGCGAGAATGCGATATCTGTCGGGTTTGAGATTGATCGAAAGTTGTTGGCTTTATACTTTGATAATATGATCCTTTGGGGACTCCACAAAAATATAAGCAACTTTTTATTCCGAAATCATTATGGGCCAAAATTTGTGCAGTATACACTCCAGTTTTGACCAATTTTTCAGAGAAAGGCAAATGTTCTCAAAATTTTATTGAAATCGAATCCAGCCGTCTATTTGGATTGGTAACATTATTTGTGTTTACATTGATCTCGCACATTCAAATCCGACATTAACGGTCTAAAAGATCGAGAGAGTATGCTCTAGCTTTTATGCACAATATTATTCACTTTGAGATTCAGATTGTATGTTGTAGGTTGCTCGGTAGTTGGGTTGCTTGGAAGCTTTTCCAAGACTTTAGGGGTATTCTCCAAATCTCCAATGCCTTCAACTTTTAACGTCCAGTTAATTAGAGTTCATCTTATCTTACCTAGCTATTCAAATGCCTAATCTATCAAATTAAATTGTGAAAAAAAAACTTCAAGAGTTATCAACGCCCAATAAACTAAAGCTTATGTTCTAAGCATATAATTATAGTAATCAAACGAATATCTTCTTTGATCGATCTATACACATTATGAAACTCAATATGATGAAATTGTCTCGTCATACGTCAAACTCTCATTTAAAGAGAAAAACGTTATCAACGCGCAATAAACTAAAGCTTGTGTTCTAAGCATACACGGTGTATAATTCAGATACGAAAATTTTAAAACTACTTGTTGGATAGATCATGTTAATACTCATGTCAATATCTCGTAAGGCAAACGAGACATTATATACAAATTAACTAGAGTAATCGAGAAGGCATGAGCTAGCTAACAAGTACATACAGAGTACAACAACTGAAGAAATAGTGAAGCATGCATTATTACATGATAGAACAAGCATGAACATTGTCATCGTTAAACATGTTGCTAACATTGTCGTCTCCACGAGAGCTAACCGGAATATTCCCGTGTTTCTCTCCGACATTGTACCCGTGTCTATAGTAGTTGTAGCTCTCCTTGAAGTCATTGGTGAGATCTTTGAAGTAGTTTGCCGAGGAAGTGAAGTACATAGGTGGGTTCGGGTATGGCCAAAACTCGGTCCTCTTCCCTGCCCTCCTCACGGCTTTTAGCACCTTGTTACGGTCTACATATCCGATTACTGTCACCTTCTCCATCTTCAAGTCTACCTGAACCGAGTCCACTCCTTCGTATATTTTTACAAAAATTCGTAAATAACTTATTACGTATGATGATCACCTGACTCGACTTCTTAGCAAAAAATAAAAAATCAAAGATATATATAAAAAGTTGTAGTAATACCTCTGAGTTTCATAATGGCATCCTTGACGACCCTTTCACACCCGGTACAACACATTCGAACCTTTAGCTCCACGGTCTAGAAATCAAAATCGGACTAGTAAGTTAAATTTACATGAGCAAATGAGAATGAAACGAGAATTTAATCAAGAAATGAACTCGAAATTGAACCTGCAAAGATAACGGACGACTCTTAGGCATGTTGTAGTAGTACTTATTGACGTGCCTAAGACTTTTGGGATGATTGTGTTTATAACCAAACGAACAATTTGAGATTGCGGAAATGAACAGAGAAATGGTTGTCTTCACCACACCACCCATTCTAGTATATATAAGCTACGTAAAACGACGTGCTATGCTTAGGAGACGATACGTAAATAAGAAGGAAGTTAAAGATATAGACGAAAGAAAGCAGATATTCCTGTTCCTGTTGCTGCTCCTGATGCACCTGATGCAATCTGCAGAGAATATATTTCCTTGTTCAACTTTCCTTAGCAAATTTTTTTTCATATATATTCCTAAGAATATCAGGAACATCGTCATCACTATTTGTTGTTTAACATTTTTAGCCAAGTAATGCGCATACCGCGCCGATCTGTGTTTAAAAAAGTTGATTAACAAATTGTAGCTTTTTTGATTAATATATCATTCCTACGTATCTTAATGAATATTTTTAAAGACTACTTTAAATTTGATACAAGTCTAAAAGTAGACGGCAGAATTGCAGAAAATGATGAAGCTTTGATTTAGACAAGGAATAAGCATTTTATGATCCACCACCCATATTAATATATACGACTACTCCCTTAACTCAAAACAAGTGCGGTCTTTATGAAATAGTGAATGTAATGAACAAGTTAAGCTAAGCAAGAAAAGAAGAAGGATATGATCATGTCTCCATTACGGGTTTGGTTTTTCGGTTCCTTTTACATGGATGGATTGATTCTGCGGTATATAAAACATATAGTCCGTATGAGTATATGTCTCCATTTTGGAATTTGGATTGCTAATAGCGTTAAGTCGTCTAATTGTCAGTTAGTGAAATTTGAATTGGTGGGGGGCCGGAATTAAGTCATTTGTCGATTATTTTATGGTCTATACTATATTCTACTTTGATGAAGCTAATTAAGAAAGGCTCCTATATTTCCCTCAACGAAGAAAACTGATAGCAACAAAGTGAGTGGAATGAACAAGTTAAGCTAATAAACAAAAAAGCATATGATCATGTGTTCATGTCTCCATTACGGGTTTGGTTTTTCTTTTCTCTTTACATGGATGGATAGATTCCGTTGCATAAGTCATAAGAAACATATATGATCATGTCTCCATTTCGACATTTAGATCTCTGATAGCGTTAAATCTGCTTGTCACAATGACAATAATCAGGCTGCAACTATTTGATCGAATTTGAATTTGGAGCGAGACCAAAATTAAGTCATTTGTCGATTATTTTACGATGATCTATAACCCTATACTATAATACTTTATATCCTACTTTGATTAAGAAAAGGTCCAATAGTTCCCACAACGAAGAAAACTGAAAGCAAAGAAAGTGAATGGAAGAAGCTAAGCAAAAAAGCATATGATCATGTCTCCATTACGGGTTTGTTTAGATGGATGGATTGATTCCGCGAGCATAAAATATATTCTTAATTCGTAAATAATATCTGCTTTTTGGCGACATACCATCAATTCTTTCTCCACCAAATTAAAATACCAAATACCCGTCTACTATGAGACTGACTAAACGCTCATGCACACTATTTTATCATCAACCTATTAAGCTCACAAATATTCCCACTTTTCGAGTTTTCTCCCCCTTAAATTAGGCTTTCTCCTGCATTTCAGTCTTATCGTACTAAATAGTAATATATACGCTTTCGTTCTATGCTTTCCTCCGCAAGCTTATGATCACTCCATTTTATTCTTATATTCTCCTTCTCCTTCACGTTGTCACAATACAACTAGTATATCATAAGATGTTTCAGTAACAAGCTAAGTAGTATAATGTGACAAACTATGGGTGACGAGTACATTGTTCTTCTTGTCGTTTCGATTTTTCGTGGAATCATTGACGTTCGATGTTTCACGTAGTTTTTGGATGTCTGATCTACAAAGGACGTGAACATTTGATTGATTTGTTTCAGCTAGTTGTACTCATAAAATGCTAATTAGAGCAAACTTTTAGTTAAAGCTTCTAAAAAGCTAGCTACCACTTGGTTAGAAGCTCCTAAAAAGGGTAATTGGTTATATTATTTTGACCTGGTCAAAATGTTACCATCTACTTACTGTTTATGAACCTTACTACCTTAGTCAAACTCGTAGAGAATTTAATCGATAATAAATTAATAACAACAATCGCGCAACTAACAAGTAATCATATCGAAATGGACTTACATATAAACAACTATTATAGAGATATAATACTCGACAAGTACCTACCTTAGAATTGTTCTAATAGTATAAAAATAGTGAACGTTTTAAGAGAGACAAAATAGGGGGAAGTGAGCAATTATAGGCAACCCAAGTTATTCTTTGAATGTGGATGGGAAAAGGTGCCATTCAAGTAGGAACTAGGAAGTGTAGAGACGTACGGCTGTAGATCTCCTTCTGGACTAAGATCCGAACTAGAGTTTTTTCTTCCTAAAAATGGAAATATAGTCACATAGAATGAAAAACTAGAGAAAAAAAGAAGAAGAAAAAGAAACATTTTCACTAATTATTCTGTAATGATTTGAAAACCAACTTCTCAAATCTCAAAAATCTTGTATCTTGATGCCATATTAGCACAATTAAGTGTCTACATACATACGTTTTTCTCCAAGGTATGTTCTCTTAAGTTATGCCCGATCAACAATACTGCTCCCCCGTTCTTTTGGATTTGTTATTTTCGTAACCATGACTGGATTTCTTAGTTGTTACTATGAGTTAATTTGTAATTTGGTCATCATTATGAATGAGATTGGTAAATCATCGATAAGGTTGCATATAAAGTCGAGTACAGATTTTCAGTCCCACTATTATGTACCACGCCAATAATTAATGAGTTTCCATTGTGAAATTCTATCACATATATGATTGCTATGATTAAGAATTAGGACATAAGATCCGCACTCTATAGAATCTTTGGCCGTATACGTAATTACGTGTTTTGACGTATGAAGAGTACGTTCATTGCGCAGGACTTGAAAATTTGATGCATTGAAACAGACGAGAATCTAACAAAGTGCCGAGAAGCAGATTAAAGGCAATAGGAAATGCAGGTGTAATTGACAAGTTACAGGAGTTTCGAGAAAAATGGGAAGAGAGCAAGGAGGAGGATCTCCAAAACCCCATCATTACTTAGAAGCAAAGAGGAAGAGACTAACATACATAGTTGCAGTAAGCGGGCTTTGCGTTTTGTTCTACGTGCTAGGAGCCTGGCAGAGCAGACCAGCCTCGGTCTTGAATCGAAACCAACAGGCCGTGCATTCAGACTGTAACAAAGCAATCCCACAATCAGCAGAGAAGGGCAGCAATGTAGCCTTAGACTTTGACAGGCATCATGAGTTGGTGATGAACGAGTCGTTATCGACTGCAGCAGGTGAGGAGTTTCCTGCCTGTGACATGTCCTACAGTGAGTACACACCCTGTCAGGATCCGCGCAGGGGGAGGAAATTTGACAGGTACATGTTGAAGTACAGAGAACGGCATTGCCCTAGCAAAGAAGAACAGCTGATGTGCCTGATTCCTGCTCCACCAAAATATAAGACTCCTTTCAAATGGCCACAAAGTAGAGACTATGCTTGGTATGATAACATCCCACATAAAGAGCTTAGTATCGAAAAGGCGGTCCAAAATTGGATTCAAGTCGAGGGAGATCGATTTAGATTTCCTGGTGGAGGTACTATGTTTCCTCGTGGTGCTGATGCGTATATTGATGATATTAATGCTCTTATTCCTCTTACTGCTGGTAATAACATTCGTACTGCGATTGACACGGGTTGTGGGGTTGCTAGTTGGGGCGCTTATCTGTTAAAGAGAGACATTATAGCTATGTCTTTTGCACCTCGAGACACCCATGAAGCTCAGGTTCAGTTTGCCTTGGAGCGCGGTGTGCCTGCTATGATTGGCATTATGGCTTCTCAGAGGCTTCCTTACCCTGCTAGAGCTTTTGATATGGCTCATTGTTCGCGTTGCTTAATCCCTTGGTTCAAGTATGGTATGTTTAGACTATTCTCTTAAATTGTTAACGTTTGATTTGAATATGTGAGAGGAATTCAGACTAAACGTTAACGTTAACATTGTATCTTCTTGGTAACGATTTGGTGCAGATGGATTGTATCTTATAGAAGTAGACAGGGTGCTAAGGCCTGGTGGTTATTGGATTCTTTCTGGACCGCCTATCCGATGGAAGAAATATTGGAGAGGGTGGGAGAGAACACAAGAAGATCTTAAGCAAGAGCAAGATTCAATTGAGGACGTAGCCAAGCGATTATGTTGGAAGAAAGTTATTGAACAGGGCGATCTTTCCATTTGGCAGAAACCTATAAATCACCTTGAATGCATCAAGAACAGGGAAATATATCACACACCACATATGTGCAAATTGGACAATGCTGATGCAGCCTGGTACGTGTGTTTTCCGCTGCACTGATGACATTGATAATGTCCTGCTGTTTTAATTGATAGAAACTGCATGTGTTCTCCGCTGCACTGATGACATTGATATTGGCCTGATGTTTTAATTGATGGAAACTGCGTGTGTTTTCCGCTGCACTGAGTCACTGATAATGTCCTGCTGTTTAAATTGACATTAACTGTGTGCGTGTGTTTTCCGCTGCACTGATGACACTGTTATTGGCCTGATGTTTTAATTGATAGAAATTGCGTGTGTTTTTCGCTGTACTGATGAAGTTTTTAATCCCCTGCTGTTGAAATACATAGAAACTGCGTGTGTTTTTCGCTGCACTGATGACATTGACAATATCTTGATGCTGAATTGTTAATTAGGTACAAAGATTTGGAAGCTTGTATAACACCGTTACCTGAAGTAAGCAGCTCAGACCAAGTAGCAGGCGGAGCTTTAGAAAAATGGCCAGACCGCGCCTTAGCCCTTCCACCAAGAATAGCCAGCAACTCGATCAAAGGAGTGTCTGCTGAGAAATACAAGGAGGATAACGAGCTGTGGAAGGACAGGGTGGCGTACTACAAAAAGTTGGTCCCTCCTCTACATCAGGGACAGTACCGAAATGTTATGGACATGAATGCATACTTAGGCGGGTTTGCTGCAGCTGTGTCGCTCAAGTATCCAGTTTGGGTTATGAATGTAGTCCCTGCCAATTCTGAACCAGACACTTTAGGTGTGGTTTACGAGCGTGGTTTCATTGGAGTTTACCATGATTGGTGTGAAGCTTTCTCGTCGTATCCCAGAACATATGATCTCATACACGCTCCTGGTGTGTTCAGTATCTACCAGGACAGGTGCGACATCACATACATTCTGCTCGAGATGGACAGATTGCTTAGGCCAGAGGGCACAGTAATTTTCCGAGACACCGTAGAAGTGTTAGTCAAGATTCAAGCTATTATTGGCAGGATGAAGTGGAAAAGCCACATTACGGATCATGAAAGTGGACCCTTCAACCCTGAGAAAATTCTTGTTGCTGTTAAAACATACTGGACAGGTCAAGTTACACCAAACACGAACTAGGACTCGAGTAGGAGCGACAATTTTTACTTTCATCACATATGAGTATATGTTATATGTATCGACACATACCAGAAAAGGCGAAGCCCTGCTGCGCCTTTCTCTATTTTGATCTACATTCTTTCATTGTAAGGTTTTACCCATTACTACGTTTTAGTTTAGTTAAAGTCTTTAAACTTCTTAATTTGTTACGGAAATGGCACGAAATGAAAGCTATTATCACGAAATTGATGTAAACGTAGGCGGATTAGGCGTCGTATTGTCGTGTTCAGTATCACTGTGATTGAGAAATCAACAAACCGGTGTGTGCATAAATTGTTGGAGAGGAGTGGGCTTAATTCATTCGGGTCCAAAAAGTATGGATCAGTTGACAAACAACGAAGAAATAAAAGTTTAAAAAAAGCGTGGACGGCAGGATTCGAACCTGCGCGGGACAAGCCCACATGATTTCTAGTCATGCCCGATAACCACTCCGGCACGTCCACCTTATTTGGGTGAAATATCAGCAAAAAACTACCTATTTCGTAGTTGTGAAGCCCTAATTTGCCCAAGCTAACATATTTGAGTAGTTTTGTAGGATGTTTGACCAAAATATTACTCCGTAGTTAAAATAAAATCGGGCAAATGTAAAGAATCGGAGGAGTAGTTCATAATAAGATTACTTACAACATCTACTATTTCAGCTGTTTTAATAAGTGTTTTAAAAATCGGTCCAACCAGTCGGTTTGACCAAGAATCAGGTCACTGGTTAGTCCGATCGGGCTTTAAAACCCGCCTTGGTTAACCCAGATCAAACCTCTCAAAATCAAGTTCACTGTGTGTCATCGAGAAAACCGAAATCGGGAATAAATAGTTAATTAGTTTATCAAATTAGGATGCTTATTAGCCATTACTTAAAGCAATGACAATTTATTGGCTAATAAGATACTTGTACACCTATCATTTCAGCTATCAGCTGCAATTTCAGGAACCACCTGCCATTTCAACTAGTTATACCAAACTTAGCTGCTTATAAGCCATCGAATTTCGGCTATTTGTATGACTACCCTTACTACAATTAGGTACTTTTTTAGCAGTCAACTACTATTTTAGCATGTGAAAGACAAATAAGCATGTATCAAGTATTAAAAACACATATAGGATCTAATACTCATATTAAAGATCATAACTTTATACAATTACCCCATTCTCCTAATGTGGAAACCACTCACAAACCATTGGGTAACAAGAGAAACCAAGTAGATGATTGAAACAACATTTACAAACATGGCAGAAAGTAGAAAGAATTAAAGAAAAGAATGAAGAAAAGGTGGAATAAAACAATAATAATGAAAAACATGAACAATAGTTGAAATTATTATAAAAAAAAAAGTAATAAAAAGGATTGTAGAGAATACCCATTAAAAAGATGATTAAATAAAATAATAATAATAATAATAATAATAACAAAGATAATAACTTGAATAAAAATCTAATATTATATTATATATATAAAAGCTTACAATTTGGAGCGCATTAAGGGTGTCTAGAGGTCAAGAAATGCAGGGAGAGAGTCCAATAAATGTTAAACTCTCACTTAGAGTATAAAAGATAATCCACATAAAACATTAAAAGATGCATACACAAAGTCCAATATTTGTAAAACTTTTATGTAGTAAAGTTATCAAGATGAAATATGATATAAACTATAATAACTCGGGCTACGTATATAAGAATATTACGATACATGTATCATTAGGTTCGTGTCGAAATGTATGTCAATATAAGACCCATTCACACTACTTTTGAAAAGTTAAGAGGGCGTCGAGAGGTCGAGAAATGCACAGAGAGAGTCCAAGAAATGTTAAACTCTCACTTAAAGTATAAAAGATAATCCACATGCAACATTAAAAAATGCATACACAAAGTCCAATATTTGTAAATCTCTTATGTAGTAAAGTTATCAAGATGAAATATGATATAAACTGTTATAACTCGGGCTACGTATATCAGAATATTATGATACATGTATCATTAAGTTCGTGTCAAAAAGTATGTCAATATAAGACCCATTTACACTACTTTTGAAAAGTTAAGTATGATTTTGGTTGAGATCTGTCGACAAGTTTAAAACTTCAATTTACACATACTTATGATAAATATAGGGAATAATTTGGAGTGCATTGAGAGCGTCAGGAGGTCAGGAAATGCAGAGAGAGTCCAACATTTGCTAAACTCTCACTTAAAGTATAAAATATAATTCTCATAAAATATTTAAAAAATGCACACACAAAGTCTAATATTTGTAAAACTCTTATGTAGTAAAGTTATCAAGATGAAATATGATATAAACTGTTATAACTCGAGCTACGTATATCAGAATATTACGATACATTTATCATTAAATTCGTGTCGAAATTTATGTCAATAATCATTAAGTTCGTGTCGAAATGTACTTCAAAATAAGATCCATTTACACATACTTTTGATTTGGTTGTGATATAGTAACAAGTTTAAAACTTTTGTGAAAAATACTTAAAAAATGAGTATTATCTAAAGATAGAGTATACGGAGTAATACTTCGTACGATGACATAAGTGATTTAATGAGATTAAGAGACATCTTTAATAACAAATATTTAATTATTTTTCATATTTATTTATTTATTTTAATTAATAAAAAAGAATAAGCGATCATGATAAAGTGACCTGTGCAACGCACGGGCTTTTCACCTAGTACTCAATAAATAAGCTTGAATAATGAACGAGTAATAAACTACAAGTTTCTCTGCCAACACTAATGTTTTAAGATAAATACAGTACAAGGGATGATAAGCGTTCGGGTTATGAGTATTTATACATGGCGCACATTAGCTTAATCAAGAACAAAATGGGCTTAATAGGCCTAAAAATGAGCTAAAAACGATCTCAGTCGGCGAAACAAACATAGCTGATCAACTTCAGCGCCTCGCGGATCGACAGGCGCTGCCTAGGTCCCGCTCAAAATGTCGCAACTTTCTCATTTTTTGGCGTAAATGTTATGATATGCCGTTGGAAAACTAAGAAAATAAGCTTTGACCTCCAACTTTAATCGCTTTCATATCTTCTTAAACAAAAATTTCGACCGTTTGAATTGACTATTGTG
Source organism: Spergularia bocconei (assembly GCA_963457585.1). Taxonomy (NCBI): domain Eukaryota; kingdom Viridiplantae; phylum Streptophyta; class Magnoliopsida; order Caryophyllales; family Caryophyllaceae; genus Spergularia; species Spergularia bocconei. The sequence goes on along the minus strand of OY734942.1, from coordinate 26,255,578 downwards.
CAAAAGATCTTCACCCTTGAGTCTCATTTTGGTTCTTTTCACTACAAATTCGTTCTTAGGCCTTAAAACGTGCTTCGATGGTCATGTGGGTCTGTCTCGACATTGAGTCCGTTCCGTTTAATCCTACAAAATGTAAAGCAAGAGCATAGACTCCGATTTTGGAAGAAACTTGCATAAAAGTCATGTTTAGTGTACAAAACATGTAATAACTCACATTTCACTATATCATATTTAAACATGCATGAAACCACAGGAATTGCGCTACACAGCCCCAACCCATATCTAAAACATGGTAATTAAGAACGTGCGAAATTTGGTACTCATCAAATAAAAAAATATGAAAGGAGCTTAAATTTTAATAAGCTACATTGGGTAACTTATCACTTAAGGTAGCTTAAATTATAAGCTAGTTGTCTTCCAAACACGCTCACTTTAGTCAACGGTTGGAATAACTACTCAAATAAGTCAGTTTTATGGCCAATAAGCTAGGTGAAGGATAGTGTTCCATATCTCATCACTGATCGTTTCTTTGTTCTAGTCCATTGTTTTGGGATGGGGTGTACTCCGATTTCTTCCCTCCAAACTCCTCACTGATCGTTTCTTTGATCTGGTCCATTGTTTCGTAAGTGAACCCCATATAATATGGGGTTGACCGTCTCCATTGATCAAAGACATAGCTCGTACCAATGGAATGGATACTTTTCACAGCAGTGACCACCCCATCCCAAAATGAGCTATCACCAATAAGAAGAGCGACCTTTATGTCCTCATCGCTAGACACACTAGGAGAATCCCACCACTTCGAAGAAGTAAACATACGCTCCAGGTTGTTTGTTCCACCAGAAAATTCTCTAGTGTCAAGAAAGGTGTGGCATCTCTAATCTTAGATTGTCTCACTAAATCATGACTGCCAATATGCCTTCTCAACAACCTTAATACTTCAGAGCGGCTATAAATATATTGCGTGATTGTTTTAGCCTTCTCCAATGTTTGTCTTATTGAATTAATCCTAGTTATCTTGCCTTGGATTAGCGATAGGCAATGGGTCGCACTAACTGTCCAAAAAAGCGATCTGTACTTTTCAATGAGTTGCTTGCTGACAGCCTCCATGCTGTCTGAGGAACTATGGCTGACAATCTGAATAACATTTTGGAAGCCTACTTCATGTAGAATAAACTCAATAAATAGTTGCAATGCATCAACACCCTTTGAGGGTGAAACATCTGCTGTTCGCAGGTATACAGCTCCCTCTGGGCATTCAACTATAGCACTAATCAAACTTCTCCCTGACTGTTTGTCCACCCATCCAGCAAAATACTGCATCCTGTGTGAGACCTGGAAAGCCGAATCTGCTTTACATAATCTATCATGTCATTAAACTCCTCCTCGAAAATCTATCCCTTAAGCTGAGCAATGTTAGGGATACTATCTGTACTCATGTCACTTTTCAAGAAATTTCCAACCATGCTCCGAAAGCTTTGAGATGTCACAGCATCAAAGTCAGTACCATCCTCAAAGAAAAACCTCCATATACATCTTTTACCCTCAATAGCGGGAGAATTTCTACCTACATTGCCCGAGCAAGCTCTTAGAACAAACGACTGATCTCTGATTGTAGACGCCACTTTTGTCCCTACCCTTGGCGTCTGATCGTTAGACTGTCTGGTCTGGGTCTGACCGTTAGAGTGACTGGTTTGACCACTTCCAAACTCTATTGGTTTCACACCATTTCCTTTACCATTAGAGCTACACCTCCTTTTCGAAGAAGGACCAGGCTGGTCCAGGTCTCATACTTCCTTCACTAAGCGGCTTGCTTTTACCGCGAGTAAGATATTCCTAAAATATTCCTTCACCTCTCCCAAAACATCCGGACACTCGACTATGTTCCCTCTAATCCCTCCCAAGTGATGTTGAGGACGATTAAACCCGGGAACTATTTTTCCACAATAATTACACTAAACTCTCCTGCTTTCAGGATCAAGGGTCATTCCATGATTCAGAACTTCTTTAGCCGGATCAGCGGATGGATCAATCGGGGCCATTTTGCTTCTAGCAAGACACATCACAAATCGTTTAAACATAATTCGTTTTTCTTTCTTTTTACATTCATGAACACTCGCAAAATTAATACTAGTTAACAGAAAATGAGATAGCGTCATTGATTCATTGGCCGGTACCACCCTCTTATATAATTTAAGCCTGCTTATTTGTGGGTTCAAAATTATGTATATAAAAAGGGTGGTACCTAAAATTGGTTAGCAAAGCAATGACGCCTACTCATAGAACACATTGTGATGAGATTAGCCACAATGCTTCTTCTATTTACCTAGTTTGTGCAACTAACAATACAACTGAAGTCTGAAATTGATCAAAATTGTCTGAAATGTGATCTTATGTCACGAAATCGACCCGACTCGTTTTAATCCGAACCCTTATCCAATACGAACCCGTATTTGATTCCTCTTAGGTGGAGTCCAAGTGTCAAACACAATTTTGTTGAAAATGACTTTTCTTTTATTGGTATACAGGATAGGATATAGTATTCTAGGAAACAGATCACTCTTTTAGGGAAACAAATGTCTTATGATTTTGCATAATTTAGGAAAAAAGTCCCATGTATTATAGGCAATGCCATTACTAATTAATCTTCATCTGCGAATCGCCCTCAAACACGTGTCTGCATTCAAGTACAATAATAATAAAAAAGACTAGAGTGATTAACTTCCTGCTGTAATCACAACGGCTCTTTCTGAATCCACCCATTTACTCACAATTTCCTCGGATATCTATTCTGATACGGTTATTTTTTCCTTTAAAAACCTCTGGTGCTTATCACCATTTGATACACGAGAATAGTCGCTCCCTTTCACATTCATCTCCAATTATAAATTGTCTTAGAAAGCTTGAAACTTGTACTCCACATCCAAAGTACAAAAGAGAGAAAAAAAAGGTCTAGCCCTTTACAACAAGAGTTGAAACTTGAGAGACACAACATCTGTTGAGTTCCAACTTGTGTTGTGACTTGTTACTGTCTGTCTGACAGTTCAACTGGAAAGCCTGAGATCGAAACGGCAAACTTCCAAAACCTTTGTTTTACTCGAAATCCCATCAAACAAAACCACAGGAATTTACCACCCACCCCACCATTTTAATCCAAAGGTAAAAGACAGAGAGATGTAAATGTTGGTTAATGTGGGTGGTTGGGTACCCTGATTTTATCTTGTATTTGTCTAATAAAATTGCTGTGAAAATCCCCCTTTTTTTTACCACATTTTTAAATTAATTACATTTGTTGTTTTCAGGTGAACAGGAAATCAGCATAACTTTTGGAGTGTAAAAAGCTTGTATCTTTACCAAAATTCTCATCTTTCTGGTAAATAATTTCCCCCTTTTCCTTCTCTTTTCTCTAGAATTAATCAATCACCAGGTTTTCATAATTTTTAGATAGGATTTTGGTAATTCATGCCTTTAAATTTTTATCCCTTGATCAACATTTGATCAAAGTTTACAGCTTTTCTGAGAAAAAAAATAAATTTAATTTCAATTTTATGTTGTGAAATGTCGCTACAATTTCTGCCATTTGTGGTTTGTTAATTCAATTTGTTATGTAGAGGGAAAACCCATTTTTCTATGTCATTCATACCCACCATTGGTAGATAACAGTAAATGCTAGAAAACTGTAAAAATAAAAGAGGGAAAAACAGGGTTTGGTCAATTCTAGGTTACTCAATTGTGCTATGTAATTTTTTATATTTTTTTTGTACTTTGTGGCCTCATTGTGTGCAGTAAAAAAAAAGTTTAACAACTTGGTGTCTTGCCATTTTCAATGAATCAATGACGCTATCTCATTTTCCGTTAATTAGTATTAATTTTGCTAGTGTTCATGAATGTAAAAAGAAAGAAAAACGAATTATGTCTAATCGATTTGTGATGTGTCTTGCTAGAAAGCAAAATGGCCCCAATTGATCCATCCGCTGATCCGGCTAAAGAAGTTCTGAATCATGGAATGGCCCTTGATCCTGAAAGCAGGAGAGTTCAGTGTAATTATTGTGGTAAAGTAGTTCCCGGGTTTAATCGTCTTCAGCATCACTTGGGAGGGATTAGAGGGAACATAGTCGAGTGTCCGGATGTTTTGGTGGAGGTGAAGGAATATTTTAGGAATATCTTACTCGCGGTAAAAGTAAGCCGCTTAGTGAAGGAAGTAGGAGACCTGGACCAGGCTGGTCCTTCTTCGAAAAGGAGGTGTAGCTCTAATGGTAAAGGAAACGGAGTGAAACCAGTAGAGTTTAGGACTGGTCAGACCAGTCACTCTAACGGTCAGACCCAGACCAGACAGTCTAACGATCAGACGCCAAGGGTAGGGACAGAAGTGGCGTCTACTAGCAGAGATCAGTCGTTGGTTCTGAGAGCTTGCTCGGGCAATGTAGGTAGAAATTCTCCCGCTATTGAGGGTAAAAGATGTATCGGGAGGTTTTTCTTTGAGAATGGTATTGACTTTGATGCTGTGACATCTCAAAGCTTTCGGAGTATGGTTGGAAATCTCCTGAAAAGTGAGATGAGTACAGATAGCATCCCTAGCATTGCAGAGCTGAAGGGGTGGATTTTCGAGGAGGAGTTTAATGACATGATGGATTATGTCAAGCAGATTCGGCTTTCCTGGTCGCGCACAGGATGTAGTATTTTGCTGGATGGGTGGACTGATCAGTCAGGGAGGAGTTTGATTGGTGCTATAGCTGAATGTCCAGAGGGAGCCGTATACCTGCGAACAGCAGATGTTTCACCCTCAAAGGGTGCTGATGCCTTGCAACGATTTATTGAATCTATTCTACAGGAAGTAGGCATCCAAAATGTTATTCAGATTGTCAGCCATAGTTCCTCAGACAGCATGGAGGCTGTCAGCAAGCAACTCATCGAAAAGTACAGATCGCTTTTCTGGACAGTTAGTGCGACCCACTGCCTATCGCTAATCCTAGGCAAGATAGCTAGGATTAATTCAATAAGACAAACATTGGAGAAGGCTAAAACAATCACGCAATATATTTATAGCCGCTCTGAAGTATTAAGGTTGTTGAGAAGGCATATTGGCAGTCCTGATCTAGTGAGACAATCTAAGATTAGAGATGCCACACCTTTCTTGACACTAGAGAATTTTCTGGTGGAACAAAGCAACCTGGAGCGTATGTTTACTTCTTCTGAGTGGTGGGATTCTCCTAGTGTGTCTAGCGATGAGGGCATAAAGGCCGCTCTTCTTATTGGTGATAGCTCGTTTTGGGATGGGGTGGTCTCTGCTGTGAAAGCATCCATTCCATTGGTACGAGCTATGTCTTTGATCAATGGAGACGGTCAACCGCATATGGGGTTCATTTACGAAACAATGGACCAGATCAAAGAAACCATCAGTGAGGAGTTTGAAGGGAAGGAACAGGAGTACACCCCGTATTGGGCTATGATTGATGAGATATGGAACACTATCCTTCATAGTCCCCTCCATGCTGCGGGTTACTTTCTTAATCCGAGGCTCCATTTCACTGAAGACTTCTACTCTGATACTGAAGTTGCTGGAGGCTTGTTGATCACCATTGTGCGGATGGTTGACGATCAACGTACTCAGGACTTGATATCTGATCAAGTTAGCCTGTATGGAAAGCGTCATTCTGATTTCCTCACGGGCATTGACAGTAAAGATAGCATGCCTCCAGGTACGAATTTAGTGCTGTCATATTTTTTACTTCCTGTAGTTCTATTGCTTTTCCCTAATTTCTGATCTTCTGTACTTAACTCTATTGTTTGACTGCAGCTATCTGGTGGTCACTATACGGAGGTCACTGTCCTGAGCTACAAAATGTTGCGGTCAGAATCCTTAGCCAGACGTGCAACGGAGCTGAATCCTATGGGCTTAAAAGAGATATGGCCGAAAAGCTTCTGTCAAATACTGAAAGAAATGTGATGGAGGAACAACGACTGGTAAAACTCACATATCTTCACTACAATCTGAAGCTGAAGCAAGCGAAATTGGGTGCAAAGTTCGACATTTTAGCTGATGAGCTTGATCCAACAAATGATTGGATCACTGACAGTCTGTTTCACGCTGAGGTCCCAAGGTCAGAAAGTCAGCCTCTTGTGCGGATGAATGGTCATGATTCTGTCAGCGCACCCCCAAGGCGCAGCACATTCGAGATTGGAGGTCCTTCCCGTGTTCCCCCCAAGGCAGAGCCATGAAATGTAGTAGTGATGTTGGTTTCTGAAATACAGGATGTATGTGTGTCTGTATTTTCTGATCAGGTGTAGGAAGGTAGGATTAGAGTCTTATAGATAGCTGTAGCTTGTAGGTTCAGATTAGAGAGAGCTATTTTTTGTGCAGATGAAGTATAGAAAGTTAAAACCTAGCTGGTTAAACTTATGCTAAGTATTTTTTGTACAACACCCAAATCCAATACATGGAAGTTATCTTTACTGTCAATACCCGATCTGAAATCACCATTACGACTTTCATACAGATTAACTAACTTGATCAGATACCACGGCCTGAATACGTGAACATCAACAATCCAAGGCAATGTTGATCAACGAAACGACTACAAGCCAACAACTTCAGTTTCAAAATGAAAAGGCTTACGGTATATAGAACCTGCAGCATGGAGGAGCGTATACAACGATTCCTCTTCCTCATATTCTTACTGATAGTTTCTTACTTCCTTTGATCTGATCGATTGTTTCTTAGCTTAATTGAATTACTCACAGCGTTCTTGTCTAGAATGAGTAATAGGAAATTGATCACATCAAATCTAATCTAATCTAGTCTTATTTAATCTAATACTGTATATTAAAACCTGAAACCAAGTCTTTCCTAGGAGTACACTTGGCATACATTAATTGGATATAACATAAAAATAGCATTAAATACAATTATCGGTTAGGATATGGTAAGAAATTATCATGGGGTAGTATAATATTAGCTAATTTATGGAAATCGTTATAGTTTTTTATTAGAGCAAAGATAAGTCAACAATTTTCTAATAAAAATGAGTATGAACAATATAAATATATAGTTCGGGCGTGTCACGGGCATGCAAACTAGTTATCCAAAGAAGCGTAATATGAACATTAATGAGTAGTTTGTTTGATTCAACTTTAATTGTTTAAATATTTTGTAGCCACTTATGATGCTTGGACTGTTCTGAAAGTCAATCGGTTAAAGAACGGTTCTCCATTTCTTTTGTTTGCTAAACAAACTACCTCTTATCCATTGACGTCACTTTTCATCTAGTATATTTAAAATGACAGCAATATGATATTTTACCAAAATGTTCTAAAATATGGATATATATCATGTTTACTTTGTCAAAATACGTGTTGGAAAGTGACGTTATTTCGTTTGGATTTGAGGTAATGTAAAATATATAGTTAAAATGATTGTTTAACTTAATTACAATCTTTATTAATTTTACATAGCAACTGATATTAAACTACATTATTATATGTATGACTTTTTAAGGAATAAATAACTCCAAATCATCTACATTTAGGAAATGAGATTTTCACCTAATATGTTGATACTTTTCCTTTTTTTCATTGATAATGTTTGATCACATGGATATATGAACAAAATTATATATAGATAGATTAAAATGAAACAATGGCAAGGGTAATCCAACATTTTAATGGTCTTATAGAAACATCCACACGCTTTACATTGAGCAATATTAATACGAATTTAACCAATTGTCTAGAAAAAATATTACATACTTTTACGAAACATTTTAATTTAATTATTACTCTTAAAGTAGAAATGGAAAAAAAACCATCTACATTTATTAAATAATAATCTCTTTCCTACCTTGTTAATTCCTTTCTTTAATTTACTATTTCATTGATAAGCTCATATTAATATTGGATATATGAAAAAACTATATAATTAAATATAAAGATTAAATATAAGAGATGATTCATATGACCTAATTATTAATTTAAAAAAATTCATGAATAATAAATTTGAACAAAATAGAAAAAATTCCATATGTTTTCATATTTAATATGACTAAAATTAAAACTAAAAATCAAATGTTGCGGCGTTAGGTAAAAATTTAATAGTGTGATTAATTTCATGCATGATGACAATATTTAAGAAAGAAAAAAACTATAGCAATAAAAATTGCCAAATATCTAAATTATTATTATTATTATTATTATTATTATTATTATTATTATTATTATTATTATTAGTAGTAGTAGTAGTAGTAGAGGAGTACTACTACTACTACTACTACTAGGTCTACTACTATGCTACTGCTGCTGCTGCTGCTGCTGCTACTACTACTACTACTACTACTACTACTACTATTATTATTATTATTATTATTATTGTAACTAATACTCTGTATGTTAAAGTTGGATAATTTTGGTGAAATACTCCGTATGAAGTTAGGTTATTTTTGTAAGACCACTGCAATGGCTTAATCTTATATGATATAAAAAAATAGTGTGTGCATTTCCATTTTATCCTTGCTAACGTTGTTGTACCAAAATTTTGTAAGAGTTACTGATGAGTTTGATGTTGGCAGAGGAAAAATAAGATTTTAACTAGTTGCCTAGGTTAAATTCTATAGGCCAAAGTTGGAGATGATTTTCAGGCTAAGTAAATATATTATTTCGATTTGTAGAAAATATTATACAAATTGTAGTCATAATAAATTAGCAGATGTTTCCGTGGGCATTTGGTCACACATTCTGGCTAATCCCATATGTTGTTGGTATTTTTTTTTATTTTTTTATAATTTCTTTTGGGGTATATCTATATGTGAAAACACAAATAATTAAATATACATTGCTGAAAACACAAACTACTTATGAAAAATTATTATGTACACGTCATCCTCAAATACGCGTAACCAATAACGCGTAACCAGATACGCGTATCATGTCTTATAGCCGAATATGCTTGTAAAAGAAATCATGATTTGTATAAATCTTCTCTAAGAAGATTGCTATCATTTGATACTCTAGAATTTACTTCTTCAACTTTTTCATATCATATAAACCTCAAGAAAAAATTATACTAGATGACTTGATCATTTTTCTCATTCAATTTTGTATCTCAGATTTTTGCTTGGCAAGCTATAGTTCTCAACCCAACATGTATTCAAAGGTATGATCTTTAATTTGAATCATACATTTAACTGTTGGATAAAAGGAAGGTGTAGATCTAATAGAAGTTTTTCATTCGTGATTTAAACATCATGTGCCAATGTATGTTCAACAATTTTGTTTGCAGGATTTTATCTTAATTGCTCATTTGCTCATACTGGTGGTCAACTCGATGACATTTGCAATTGGATATTCCACTCCAAAACAAAAGGTATAAGTCTAATTATTAGATAGCGCATCTCAAAACCCAATAAACTCGATATGTATTATTTGTTTAATATAATCTTCAATCATACACATTTCTTCTTCAATCACATACAACTCTAAATCATAAAAAAATTTGATTACACTTGTCTTGATTTTGTGTGTAGGATATTCTTTTTGATTGTGCAAGTTTATATTTGGGGTAATTAAATTGCTTATTAATATACTATTGTCTTGGTAGTTATTTGTTGACTACTCCAGTTATCAACATATGATCATCGACAGACGTGTTAACCAAAATCTCTGAAAACTAACCTTAAAAAGGTACCGATATACAAGTTCCTTTTTTTTTTCTCAGCCTAGATCTAACTGTTTATTTTTGATTTATTTGAGAGATGTGCACTTTTGGCTAAATTCCTTAGTTTATTTATTTTTATTTGTTCACGACTCAACTATTATTTTTTTAAGACATTCTCATGTAATCCTCTATTTTTAATTAGGTACCAACATAATAGTTTAATACAATTGTTTTATTCACCTTTTCCACCATATTATATATCAAAATAATAAATATGGCAGAATATAACAATATGACCCACAAAATAGTACATTCCATGCACAATGATTTAGGCAACTAGATTCACAAAATATCATACATGTTACATAATAATATTGTGTGTAAGATTACACTCTCATATATATATAATAAGAAGACGCCCAATAACATCTACGCTAAAGACATATATGTGATGTGATGACGATGGTTCGTACGTAGACTTTATAAAGTTTGTGTCCATCGTCGTCTCTTTAATCTTTCATGACTTGGTCATGGTCATTTAGGGCAAAATTAAGGGGGTATCGGGCAGGTAGGAGAAAACATAGCCTAAAATCCAGTAAAAAAAAAAAAAGGATAGTCTTCATCCTATCAAAAAGGTTAAGCTAATTTTGTAAGACAATATACGTCTTATGGTCCCCCTAAATCAAATTTGGTGTTTTTTTAGGAGAGATTAGATTGAATGCTAATAAGAAGAAAAAGAAAATAAGAAAAAGAAAAGAAAAACTCAAATGAAAAGGCAAGGAGCAGGCATAGGTGTGTTTGGTAGTCGTAGCTGTTGAGGTAGCTTTTAGCTGTTGAGGTAGCTGTTAGCAGTTTGACTAACTATTAGCTGTTAGCAGGTAGCTGTTAGCTGTTGGATGAAAAGTAGCTGTTAACAATGACATGTTTGGCACGAGCAGTAGCTGTTGAGTTATTAAAATTATATATATCATAAAATTAGAATATCCGAAATGCTACTTTCTGGGGGAAATGCTACTTGTAATAGCATTTGTCAAATACCTCTTAAAACGCTAAATGCTACTTCAAATGCTAATAACAAATGTACATCCAAACATGTCAAGTAGCATTCTGACTTGGTCAAAACGCTAAATGCTACCTTCTACTTGGCTACCAAACACAGAGGGGACCCAATAACAAGTAAATATGGGGATTTTTGTTTTGATTATTTTTAACTTTCAATATAAATTTATTACGCTTTTTTTTTGGGGGGGGGGGCTATTGGTTTTGTCGGTGTGACTTGTATTGCTACTAACATAGTCATCATGTTGTTGGTAAAAAATTACCAAAATTTTAACACGTGCTACAAATAATCATCATACATATTTTTAATAATCAAGGTTCAAGTGCTATAATAGGATTATCATTGTTAATAAAAATGAAAGCGAAGGTCGTGCGATTAATGACGGCTTATAGTATAACATTTAGTGGGGAAAAAAAAACTAATAAGAAAAAAACGTTAAAAAGACCCAAAATCACTAATAAAGATAGAGGCATACCTCACAAACACCAATAAAACATGATTTTTCTTTATGACCTTCAGCTTGACCACGTACTTCAAATTTCCAAGAAGTTTATCTCCATTTATTCTACTAATTATTTGTTCTTGCCACTGAAAATGATTATCAGAGTAGTAGAGGAATTAAATAGCAAGCACCAAGAAATATCAATATATGTGATGAAATTGAAGTGTGTTACAAGGTTTAATTTCCACTTACTCTCGAATCATAATATTAACTGACTTCACATAAAATAAATCAAATCTTGTTTGATTTTGTGAACTTCATCTGCAAAAACAAGAATATCAATTTATTTGATTAGTAATCATATCATAAGTTCATAATTTGTTTGGTAAACAATTGGCCTTAACAAACTATTGTACAATAATCCTAGTGGTTTTTCACAAAGAAAAATAATAATAATGTATAAATAGAAAAATATCATAGGTTTATTTTCCAATTCTGTTAATTTTCACAATCTAAATTAACAGAATTGGAAAATAAATCAAAATGATATGCTACAACCAAAATCGTACATCTTTGATATGTTAGTCTATCAAAGATGTATGATTTTGATTGTAGCATATCATTTTGATTTATTTTCCAATTTTGTTAATTTAGATTGTGAAAATTAGGGTTGATTAATTTCATACCAATGATTATGGCTATCCCATTATTCCACCTAGAATAAAAGTGGGTTAAATTCACCTACTTAACTATTAAGATATATCATCTTTATATTATCTTAGTACATTGAATTAATAAAATAATCAAACATCACATAAATATGTTAAAAGGTATTAGAAGAATATATAGTTTACTATAAAAATAAAAAAGGAAAATATATCATAAAAAAGTTAGATTGAAAAAAAAAAGATATTATTAGGATTTCCTTTATGGGAAAATACGATCTTGACCCACACATATCTTATCAACAAACATAAAATAGGAGGGAAAAAAACGAGTTTGATTTGAAGCAAGAACAAAGAATGTATAACAGATAGCAAGATAAGATTTTATTAGTGTAAAATTGTTTGTATCGAATTACTGAAACAAACTTTTACCTTTCTCAATTTAGCGAAATCATCAAGAATGAAATAAAACCCGACACACATGACGCACATAAGCAAATCCATATCAAACTTTTCTTAATATGTGGAGGAAGTGGACCAAACGGGGCCGGGGGAAGAAGTGGACTAAAGGGTGTCGTAGGGAGGGCTGGGGGATAAAAGAGCTGAGGATGAGGAGAAGGACGAAAGAGGGGCCGGGAGGAGGAGGGAGTGGGACAAAGGTGATGAAAGGGAGAAGGGGGGACGAAAGGGGGAGAGGGGGAAGAAATGAATTGTATTCTTGTTGTTGGCAAATATAATAGGGACTCTTATTTTATAGTGGTTCATGGTTTATTCAACACGTTTTTGGTACATTGATAATTAAAAGGCAGCTAGGTTCATATCTTTCTCAAAACTAGTTCAATGGTACTTTTGTTCGTACCATACAATTTAGCACGAATTCGAGTAGAATAATAAAAAGTAGCATTTTATAGGGCGCTAAAACTTTACATCATGACTTATGACATTGTTGTGTTTAAGTAGATGGACTAGAGACCTCTAGTTGATTCCCAACATCGGTATAAGATTAGAACTTCTTACACAAGAATTCTATTTCACTGGGAACAATTTTAGCTGGACTTGTTACTTACAATAAACGAGGAGTCGAGGATCGTTTCTATACTGATTTTGAAAGTTAACCAGAGGTCTCAAATTTGAACCCTAATAGTGCATTAGTGGAAGCTTATGTGCAAGAATATGTTGTCTTAAATTGTCTTCTACTTAAGTCCTTAACCGATTCAATACGAACTCAACAACATGATAAAAACAAAAATATCACGTTCGGTTGATTTTGGGGATGTTGCGAAGGTATCAATCTTTGAACCCTTTCTATTAACAATGTACTAACAATTTTGGAGTTTAATTACCTACGTAAGAACACTACTTTGAATGTCATAACAATATGAACACATACATGTTACATTGTAGATGTGTTTTATACCTTTTGAGCAAGGCATACTTCCGCTTAACTTCTCTCTCGGTCCTCCCTGATCTGGCAGTGGTGGGTGTGATGCAAATCGTATATTATAAAGTACAAGCAATTTCATGAATTAGGGTTTTCATTGTCAAGTGCACAAATCAGTTATAGGACTTGTTCCCTGAATCAATATATCCATATGTCCTTTTATTATCAAATTAAAGAATAACAATTATCTTAATCTAGATGCTAGATTCAACTTTCGCAAGAATCTCAGTTATCTCCACTTATCAATGCAACTGTTATGAGTTTTATGGAGTTCGGGCGTTGCATTTGTTGTTATTAAGAGATATTAGGGTTAGGGATGATGTTACATTTGGTGATAGCAACTCCTTGTAGGCCACTACCTAGTAGCGTTCAGGTGTATTACGTGAGGATATGGTATCTGCCTCAGAGCATTTACGATACAAGTGTAAATTACTTAGATCATAACACTAACTTTACATGCGCATTGTTCATCTCATCATGTTGCATGGGAAAGCGATCATACATTCATACTAGTTGAACTTTTAAATTAGTGACTATGTTTACTCCACTTGTTTTTTCTTCGAAGTAAACACATATTAGCTAAAATTTTTTCCGTCTAATATGAATCTAAATAGCAATTTTTCTCGCTTGTCCTAATCCATCGTGACTATATTGACATAATAGCAAGTATAAAATTTTCAATAGTAACATTTGTTTTACATTAGGCAACCCAATAAAGTAAGTACAACTCCACAATAATGACGATGTCGGTGTATTGTTGGTATGGAATTGGTGTATTGTTGGTATGGAATTTATAAACTAGGCATCCATAATGAAAAGTACCACTATATTTGAGAAATTACATGCGATTATTGATAAATTACCTAGTTACGTGCACTACACTATATAAACCTTTAATTTTATAAAAATAAAAAACAATCTTTGGACTTTCTAAATTTGGTCCGACATAATGTTTTAAGGAAGTGGTCCATGTTTTAAACAAGGGGTCCATATTGTGCTATCTGATACAGAACAATATTGCTAATTATAGTACGACAATTGCAATGAGACAAACCTTTGATGAAATGTAAATTGGTAGTTTATCAAGTGTTTTAAAATTTCAAGACGAGTTGAAACAAGACAGAATCTCAAAAATGTCACCTTCAAAAAATTAGTTTCTTAAACTTTAATTATGATTTTATCTATGGAAAAATAATGAATCAAATAATTTTAGGATAATAATTTTGCATTAAATGATAGTGATTTTCTTCCATGGAGAGACACATTAATTGCGTTTTATACATAGAAGAATATCATCATAATTTATTGTTATCTTTTCTTTATGGAAAGAAATCAGGATTTTATGGTAACTTTTTAAAATAATTTTACAAATATAGTAAGTATTCAAAAATTATTTGATACACAATATATTTATGAAATAAAATCACAAAAAAAATATGGATTCTGCTTTGATTTTATAAATAAAAATATTAATAAATTTATCTCTTTATAGAAACAATTGTTATTTAATTTGATACATTGTGATTTTCTTCCAAGATGTGTGAAATTTAGTACATCTGTATTAATTGATAGTGACTATTCTGGATCATTTTAGTCTTGATTAATGTATTGATTAATTTCTATTTATAGAATAAAATCACTAAAATTAACATACAATTATTGTGATTTTTATTTTATCTATTTAAAAAGTAAAACCATAATAGTTTTATGCTAATTTTAGTGATATTATTCTATAAAGAGATAAATTTATTAATGTTTCTTATCAAATTAAAACATAATAATTCATAAAAAAATTAATTTCTTTCATATATAAATAGATAGTGTATCAAAGAACATTTGAATACTTACTATATTTGTAAAATTAATCTCAAAACCCATAATAAAATCATGATTTCTTTCCATGGAGAGAAAATAACAATGAATTATGATGATATTCTTCTATACATAGGCGCAATTAATGCGTCTCTCTATGGAAGAAAATAACTATCAAATTTATGCAATATATATTATCCTAAAGTTAATTGATTCATTAGATTTCATAGGAAAAATAATCAAAATAAAGTTTAATGAACTAATTTTTTTTTATGGTGCCACCTGTTTTTTTTTTTTTTTTTTGTAGTCTTTTTTGAACTCGTGTTGACATCTACAAAAGGATAAAAAATTACCAATTTAAGTCTCATCAAAGGGATATCTCAGTGCAAAACCTATGAAATTTTAGATAAGTTATATTTAGTAACTTTATATAGTCTGAGTAATAACATATATACGTCTTGTATTAGCTGTGGCGACTACTGCTCACTTCGGCGGCGGCGATTGTTTCCTCGTGTCCTAGGTTTTCCCTAAATTAGGGTTGTTTTTAGGACCTCGTTAGGGTTCTTTTTTGGGCCTTAACTTTTGGTCTTGCTTTGTTTATCTTAGTGGTTCTGTTGTGTGTTTGGGTTGGGCCTCTCTTCCAGTGTTTCGGATCTTAGATGTGAGTGTGGTTGGACTAGTTGCTTACCCTTTC